>OY728141.1:1309566896-1310031964 GCA_963277665.1 Viscum album
TCTTCCGGAAATACATCTACAAATTCTTTCACAACAGTTACATCCTCTATTTGAACATTCCTTTCCTCACCCGCAGTTATTTCATTCTCTTCCGCCCCAATAATTGAATTTAGTTGAGCTATTGAGGGTGGATCTAAATAAGAATTAGGTGGTGACGATTCTGCTCTATAGATAAGGTGTTCCTTATCATTATCATCAAGAATCGTAACCTCTTTCTTCTTACAATAAATCTTCGCATCATAGTCCGAAAGCCAGTCCATACCAAGACTTATGTCAAACTCAATCATAGGTATGACGATGAGATCAGCAGATAACGAACATTTATGTGCTCTAATGGGGACTGATTCACAAAACTTTGTTGCAATGATACTTCCCTTAGGAGTTTTAACTGACAACTCCCTTGTTAAATCAAATGGTAAATATCTAATTTTCTTAGCAAACTGGGAAGATATGAAACAATGCGATGATCCAGAATCAAATAATGCATTTTCTAAACTTGAGGAAACCATTTAATTACCTGCCACCACATCTTTCGGAGCTTCTACCTCAGCAGTAGTGATAGCATAAGCTTGTCCTTGATCCCTTGGCCTTTTATGAGGTAAGTTCTCCTGACGCTTAGGACATTCATTCGTATAATGTCCCATCTCCCTTCAATTGTAGCACTGAACGTTGGTGGATTCCTTCTTCCCTTTGCAATCACGAGCTTGGTGGCCTTTTTCACCACACTTGTAACAGACTCCCATTCCCTTCAAGCAAGCACCGGGGTGTTTCTTCCCATATTTACCACATGATGGATATTCAACCTTTACTTTCTTCCCCTTATTTACATTCCCAGATTGATCAGAAGGCCTCTTCTTCTCTTGCTTTGCTTTAAAGTCATAAGACTTAGAGAATTCCTTTTCCGTCTTGATAGCACATGAGACAATGTCTTCATACGATGAAAAGGATTGTGAGACTAATGCTCGACGGAGAAATGGTTTTAACCCATCAAAGAAACGATCAATCTTAATTATTTGGTTACGTATATAATCACCAGCGTAACTTGCTAACCTTGTAAAGTTAGCCTCATACTTTGTGACATTCTCATCCTCCTTCTGTCTCAGACTTAGAAATTTCCTTTCCATATCTGCTCGATGGTCGTGAGGAAAGTATTTTTCTAAAAACAGATCTTTGAACTCCCTCCATTCCATATTTGATACTTCATCATCTTCCTTTGTATTTTGAATCAATGACAACCATTGATCAGCATCTCCAGTGAGGCGGTAAACTGCCATGATAACTTTTTCCCTTTCACTGCTCCCCAAAGCCTGAAATATTTTCTCTAGGGAAAATATCCATTTCTTAGCTACTAAGGGATTTGTACTCCCATTGAAAGTTGGTGGTTGTTGCCTCATGAATCGATCTAACATTGATCCTCCACGTTGTGGATCAGGGTGCTCCATATGGGTAAGGTTATTATTCATAACCTGAGTAAGTTGTCCCAGTATGGTGATTAGCTGATCGGCTCCAGTTTCATCACCAGCTCCACTATAATTATCTTGAGCAGGAGGGAAATCCCTACAAGGAGTGCGTGCATTGATACAGTTTCCATTTCTTTCACTAGGCGCCATTTCTAAACAATGGAATAAACTAGATCAGTTTATGAATCAAAATACATAATCCCATACTTATAAAAAACATAACATAAATTGAACTATTTATGGATATAATCTATAATCATAAGAATGTTTTCTTGGAGGAAGTATATACTCATAATCCCTTCTAAATTTTTTGTAAAGAAAATGAGAGTTATCCTAAGCATATCCCCCGGGAGTGTCGTAACCAAGAGTGCAGCAAAGCCAGTTGTCATGCACCAGTTCCCGTTCGAGTCTAGCTCAAAGCGGTGTTTTCGTGTTTTACCCCTACATACATCTGTGCCAGATCTGCCTCTACCTACTCGTATCTAGACAGGGATGTATTGCTCGGAAAAATTACAAAATCTCTACAATACCAAAATTATAGGAAGTTCTTCTATACTATTCCTCAAAGTTCATCTTAGGTCTACGTGCTCTAATCAGAGTTTATCTAAATATAGCTTCCAAGGTTTGTACTAAACTTCCTCTGATACCAACTGTAACGCCCCGACCCTAGTTACCTAGAGTCAGTGCATTATTACATAACATTGGCATGATCACAATAAAGATCAAATCTCGAAAGACCGATTGGTTTAGTAGCCTTGGAAACACTATATAAATTCATAAGTTTTACATTACATCATAAAATAAAAAAAACTACTACAACAACATAATGTCTCCACAGTCCACACTATTATCCCCTCATAAAATCCCTGCAGGTCATTCATAATTTACTTCTTCACTTCCTGGGAAAAATAAAACATAGAAAAGGGGGTGAGCTCAAATGCCCAGTAAGGATAACAATATAGCGGAACATTCAAAAATAAGCATAAACATTTAAGGCAATGAATTAATAAAACAAAAGCCTTTTAAACTTGAACATCAACATAGTATGGAAAAAGTAAAATGAAATAATGCCATTTAGTTGTTCACATGGATATTCTACTAATAGAATAATCACATGAAATATCAATAACCACTTTCATAATGTTGGAATGCATAATGCCAGACTATCATAACCACATAGTCAAGGCCTCGTGCCAAGACTACAAATAAGATTTTGTCAAGGCCTTGTTCCAAGACACTAGTTTCTCTCATGAGACCTACCGATGCATCGAGGAGCTATAGCGGGCTCCACCCGTCACATATTAAGTCCAATTCATTCCCATATGAAAAGGTTTAAACATAACATAAACATTCGTATTAAAACTAGCATACGAAATGTCAATACTTTCACCAAAAACTATGAATGGTATAAAAATATCACATCCACAGTCAAACATATCACAAAACCTTCAATACAATATAGAAGTTTTGTATCATAATAAATCAACTTCAAATAATCTTAAAATCCATCAAAGGATGTTGACATAGATGAAATCAAAATTCTTTTCAAAGAAATATCTCCTTTTATTTTGAAATCATTTAAGATACATATATAATAAAACATTTTCTTTGAAAATATTCTTATAATCTTGTAAGGGAAGCTTTGAAGATTTTATAACGGCGGAAAATAGCCGCACCTGCCGTATAAGTTAAAAAAACATTCTTACCTTAATTCTGTCGAAAAGGTTAAAAAGGACCTTGTTTTGAAAACGACGGAAAGATTCCTTTATAAACCTCTTATAAAAAGTCAAAGAAGGGTATAAATGAATTTAAACCATATTCTTGTAAATAATAAATATGTTTTGAAATACATTTCGAAGAAACATGGATGTGGATGATAAAGAAATCCCAGTAGATTATTACGTATAAACAACCTCGGATAATGAAGAGATTGTGAAATAACCCTTACCAATTTGTTAACATATGAAACATACAACCCATAAAAGAGGTATCATTCAATGAATATGTAAATACACATAAATTAGAGTGTATTACACAAAGAATATAATTATGGGCAGTACATACACACCACAAAAGGTGATGGTGGCAATATGGAATGAATCTCACGGGAATAAGGAGTGAGATGAAAACCCCTTACCACGTTGTAATCAACTGAGTCGTATGAACAAAATTTAATAACCACCAAATGATTTAGATAATAACATGAATATAAAGATAATCATGATAATATATATCAAATGGCAGTACACAATACACCACTTTCAATAATTTAGTGGCGAACAGTGGAAATCTCACGGAATTGAAAGTGAGATAAGAAAATCCATTACCTTGTACTTTTCCTTGGTTGGGGTAGGTTAACCTCCTGTATAATGGTGAAATTATTGTTATTAAATTATACAATAATAATATACATTAATATGATATCATATATGATCTTTTAATATTGATTTGATAATAATATCTTAGTAGTATCATTGTTTCGGGTGTTAACTTACTTATTTTCTTTTATATGTTTTGTTACGTAAGACATGTTTGTAAAGGATAGGTTGTATATTATTCATATCCAGAATGATATCAAGTCCTTAAACATCATTTTTAAATCATCAAATGATAATTATACTTGAATGGATACGATGGAGAATGAATCTCATCGCGTTCGTGGAGACGGTAGTCCGTACGTACGCATGAGCGAGAATATCATTCTTTTGATATTAAAATAATATATAAGTGGATGGTATATAATATATACAGAATTATTAACATGTTATATTTATTATTTACCGGAGTTAAACATCATTATTATACCCATCCAAATAATATTATATTGAATAACAATTACACCACGACGTGGAGACGGTAAGCCGTACGTACGCACGTATGGTGACATGTTATTCAAAGGGTGGATAGAATACTGAATATGGTTGTACCATATTTATAATAACATCACAGTATATATATGATACTGGAGTTATTATTTTAGAATGGTAACAACAAAGGAAGAAGAAGTGGAATAAGAAATGAACTTGGAAAAGGGTGGTGAAATCATTACCTCTTCTTCGGGTTCTTCCTTTTTATTTGATCAAAAGGGCTCTTTAGGTTGGCTTTCTGATCAAACTAAGGCCCCTTGGTTTTAGTGAGGGATGTTGGGAGAGTATATGGGCAGAGTTTGGCCGAACCAAAAGGCTTTGAAGGTGTTAAGAAATGAGAAGGAGGAGTGCCCTTTTATAAGAGGGGTGAGGGGCACCTTTGGAAAAGCTAAAGATATTAGTTTATAATAAATTCATATTCGGTTTCTAATGGATCCAAAGTTGATTATTCAAAGTTTAATGTGAGGATAGGTCGAAAACCACTCAACCAATAGAATTTAGACAGGTTTGGGTACTTATATTAACCTTATCTTTAAGTATTAACTCTAAGTTAATTAGTTTCACTTTTACAATGTCTCTTTGTATTTTTATATAATATGGTTAATAAACTTACTATATACATCCAAACGACCCCCAAGTGGTCCATTAATGATGAACATATCATGATATAAGTCTCTTGGCCGAACCTTATATTTTTATGAATTTAATATCAATTAATAATATAATATTTTTTTAAGAACTCTTTTATGTCAATTTTGACACTATTCAATAGTTGATTGTTGTGAAACTCATAACAGATTGATTACTTCGAACAAAGTCAATTAAATAAATCCTACTATATCATATTATCCTATAAAATTAGTTTAATTCATTAAAAGTTTCATATTATATTTATTTGGGTATTTATAATATCAATTATATTAATTTTTCACTATTATAGTAATTAATTCATCATCACTGTGTCATAAATAAAGTAAATTATTTAATGTCTAAAAATTATAAATGAACTATCACTATGTAGGAAATATTTTTATATTCCTAATTAATATTTATATTCTAAAATCCAACATATATAACCCTATTTAAAAATTGTTTTTCTAAAAGATATATGATTGTGTCATTGTTGTATTCATTTTAACTTAATTTAAATAAAGTGTCCTTATCACCTACAAGTGGCACCATGGGGTCCCAAAATCGACCCAAAGATGCCTATGGTCGAACATGTATCAAAAAATAAGGCTAGGACACGTTTTAGGGTAATTTAGTATTTTTATAATATTATTTTTAACCCTTATTTACCGGATTTACCCTTAACCATGGTAAATAAAATATTTACCGCAGTAATTATTCAAAATGTCTAAAAATAAAAGTTACCTATTTACACAATTTGAACATCCTGATTCCAAATATGGAATCCATTTTTCTAAATTCATAACACATAAGTGGCAGATATTAATTTAAAATTAATTCCCACTGTCAAAACAAAAAGCGTGTTTTTAAGAGATAATAACTATCAAAAGATTGACACTTGTTTATGTTCGGTTTAATTGTAAAATTATGTTCAATGACCAAAATTATATTAAATGGTAAAAATATATTCTAAATATACTTTAAAACCACTCAAATTCATAATTTATCACTATTAATTATTTTGATTAAAAAAAGTTGTTTTTAATTAAAATTTAGTAATTTTCACTATTCATCAAAATATGAAAGTTATCTAAAAAGTACCAAAATTTCACCTTAGGCTAAATTCGATATTCCGAATCCAAAAATGAAGTCAATTTTAAAATATAAAATATATATAATTTCAAAAAGTAGGTATTACTATTCATAACGGCTAGTTTAATTGGTTATGGTGTGTTAGAACTCGGTGTTGCGTACAACACACGCTATCACATTATTCAATGAGAAGCGTACCGTAGAAGCTTGGGGTGTTACATTTGGTGTCAATTTATTTCATATGAAAAAAATAATATTTTTTATAAGTGGGGTAAAAATGTCGTCTTAGCATTATTTATATCATTGTATTTTTTATTTAAAAAGATTGCACATACTAATTTTTTAATGATATTTCTTTATTGATTATATGTTAAAATTTTAGTATTAATAATAAAAAAATTATATTTCATCAAATATATAAAATTCCTTCTGTAAAAACTATATATTAAAGAAATTTTATTTTCACCACATTCTCTGTCAGGAGGAGAAACTTGGATTGCGTAAATATTGAAAATATAATTTTATTGACATATTGTATATCACTATTGAATTATATTTTAGTATAAATTAATTTATGATAAATTCATCTTTATTGTGTTTGTGTTTATTATATATAATGATTTAATTTTTCATTTAGTGTTCCCACCTTTCAAGTGATAAATTTTTTTATTTAACAACAATCAATTGATATTTTGGGTGATGTTTAGTGTTAATCATTGAAACATAAACATGTCAGATTTATAAAATGCAATTTTTTGGAATTTAAATGTTAAATTTTAAATTAAATTATGTGTTTTAATAATTTTTTTTATAAATAATGATTTATTGACTACGCTTTTATGGAAGCCAATGATCTATAATAGGGTGAAATATGAAAAAACATAATGATTTTTTGGGGTCACAATATCCTCAGATTTGTGAAATGAAGTCAAAGGATATGATACTATGTCATGTATAATTTATCTACTAATAGTTATATGTAAAGTTCATTTAAAATGTGTAACTATGTGGACTTCAACAATATAACGTGAAATTGGAAATTTTTCACCAAGTGATTTTATTTCAATGAAATTGAAATTATTTTAAATACAACATTTTTTCAATTATTTAATTATATTTTCCTATCACATGTACATTATAAATAGTGAGTAATTTGTTCTATTTTATTAAAACATAAATTTACTAAGGGTGTAGTGTGGTGGAAATAATTGAATAACCACTGGTCAAATGAATCGTATGATGAAATGTCATCTAAATAAAATGAAATGTATCGATATATCTTTATAATTTAATATATTGTGAATTTCAGGCCATGTAATCTATACTTCCCACTATATAATGGATATGATACCATCCTATAAATTAATTAATTATAATTTTTAATAAATTTTGAAATTAATTTTTGAGGATGATTCATATATTTTTAACGCACTAATCAATATCAAGAACTTTTTTGATATTAAATTCATGAATCAAATATTCCCTCTATGATTTGAAGATACGTTTTTATATATAAACATTCCAAAAAAAATTAGGAGTTTAATATATTTTTTTATAATTTGTAAATACTAATTTGTTTGAGTCCATGTTAGTGGGTTATTTCATAACCACTTCTACCTACCTAATAATGCAGCCTTTCTAAATTATAAATTTGACTAATATTGGTTGTAATTATTTTATATTAAATAAAATAAAATCCTTATCGGATATAATTTAGTATTATTTATTTCAACCCTAATCATTGAGAATTCTAACTATACATGTTATGTGTAGTTACTTGTATTTGATACATTGTAACAATTCATGGTGGATGTTAATGAGGGACATCATATAAATTCTGACATAATTATAATTCCATAATTTATGCCAAATCATTAGATTCATTTAAGAAAATTCCTGTTTTAATAACACAAACATAAAAATGATTATTTTCAACTAAAATTCAAAATTACATTGATTATCATGTGAAGTAGGGGATGGATAATGGTTATGTAACTATGAGATTTGGGTTAAGAATTGGTTTTCTGACCCTATAAGAATAGATTAATAATTTCAAAATTACTTGTCTGTTTTGATAAATTAATATTGGAATGGTATTTTATCCATTCAATATTAGTGTTTCAATTTTTTCAGTTGACATATAATATTAACCTAAATTGTCTTGGACCAATATACCATATTTTCAATACTTAGTTAGTATTTAGTATATATCTTGTACCATTAATTTAATTATGATATATTGGAATAACATTTGTGTGGATGTATAATTAATTAATATATTTAATGTGATTTTTAATCATGATTTATACAAAATATATAATATTTTTAAATTTTTAAATGTATAAATACTAGATATAACATATCATGATATTAATCCTTTTAAATTAAATGTTCAATGGTAATAAATTACATGAATGGTATCATAACATAAAATTATATCCTTATTTAATTACTAAAATTTTTATCTATTAGAATGATAAATTACAAGTTCAATGAAAAATTATGTATATTCATATAAAATTGTCGATTATTACAAAAGTCAAAAAATTTTCTTTTAATATCAAATTCCTTGGGTTTTTCATCATCAAATTTGAAAATCTATTGAAACATAGGTCTATATAAATTTATTATTAATAATATGAAGTTTTTATACTAAAATTTGATTGATATGAGAAGTTTGAGGTATGAAAAAAACATTTCATGTGAACAATAGTAGATGGGAATTATTTTTCTATGCGTTTATTTAAAATCTATAGGAAAATTAATATTCTTGGGAGTTATTGATTTTAATTATAATTAATGTTTTTTATTGACCTCACACTAAAATTATTCTATTGTTTTTATAATAAGATTATTTTTATTATAACATAGTTGTGGTAAAAAACGCATTACCTTATCACATCAACACATTGAGGGATTCTAAGTAAAACATTAAGATGTATATACTATGTATCAAATTTATGGCTCATAATGTTAATGGAAAAAACAAGATTATTGGATAGTTGAAATCCAATAAAAATACATATATGTCATTAATATTGAAATATAATGTTGAAATAACCATGGTATGTTTATAAAATTTCAATTTTATGTCACATATCTAACAATGGTTAATGATTAAACTAAAAATAATCTTATATACTAAATGATAGGTTATCTAAAATGGCTATAAAATCATATGATGAACAAATAATGGCCCAAGTGAAGTATATATATTATTTAAATTAATATTTCAATTTTTTAAATGTTGTTATTAATTTTAATTTATAATTAATAAAACTTTTAATGTAAAACTACTAATAAATATTAAAAAATAAGCAAAGGGAGAAGTAAGTATCGATTTGATAAATCAAAAAAAAATTGACATATTATTTTTAGGACACATGATATTTTTATACATAAATAATTATATAAAGAGTTGTAATGATATAAAATTTTCATTCCATAGACTGAAATAATATATCTAAGTCATGTTTGATATAAATATATTTTAATTTATTAAAATAATATAATATTCATATTTTTTAATTAAACTATTTATGGATTAGGGGATTTATATTAAAAATCATATATTCTTGATTATAATAATTAAAGTTACAGTGTATGAAATAAGAAGTCAAACTCAATAATTCGAATTAGGATTAACAATAAAATTTCTATATATAATATATAAATTAGTATCTCATACAAATATTCTATAAAAATTGATTAGTGTACTCATATGATTAGGAATATTAATATACATAGGGACCATATGTTAAAATAAAGATGAAAAAATATTTAATGTTGTTCCCCAACATTTCTGCAGGTGGTTGGGTTTGGGGCCTTGAGGGGACGTTTGTTGGGCCACGTCACCAAGCCTACAAGTTTAATATAGTTTCCTTGTGTTGTGTTCTACAGCGGTGGATGTAATTGTTGTCATATTTTTAAGGGTAAATAATGAATGAAGATGTGATATATTTGAATGTGTATATGAAAATTTGGTTAATCCAATGAAATTATATGATATGGACTTTTTATAGTAATTTATAACAATTATTGATAGCATTAGTTTATATCATAATTTTCGGTAATAAAATTAAAGTTTGATTCCTTTGAATGATCAATGTCCATTAAAAATTAGTTATAAAATGAATATAATATAATATTTATATTTATCAATATCAATTTAATATATTTTGGTGTTAAATATCTAAATATTTAATTTAGAACAAATAAAAAATAGTGTTATATAGTCTCTCAATTAAATTTTTTGGGAAAACATATTTGAATGATAATCATAAAATGATGATTTGAAACTTTTTAAATATGCATTTTTAATGGAGACTCATGGTTACTATTTTATTTCCCCTTGATCATTCTATATATATTAAAAATTGTTCTAATGTAATGATTATTAGTATAATTGTAGATAAAATGCACTTTATTTGATATATAATGACATGTATCATAATACGTGTTTTATCAGTGGGTGTTGTCATGTATTTTTACACCTAATTGAATCATCATATTTATATTTGTTATTAACTTTGTATTGACAGTTCCATCCAATTATATGCAGATATATATATTTATAATTGGAATTACATGTCAAACATGGATATGTTGACGATGAAGATGCCATGGTGAATAATGATATCTCACAATCTAGATGAAATTAAAATGAGTGTCTGAAATAGGATATCAATCATTAATAATTTTTTATAGTAAATAATATTAAAATAAGTCTCATATTCCATGGGAGGATGAATGTGAGTTTTTTATAATTTTTATGGGTTTTGTGAAGCTATACAGTAGAATTTAATGACATTGAATAAATTGAAGTTACATAGAGTATGCTCATTGGGACACATGTAACAATATATTATGAGATACTATGATGATAGAGGATTGGGTAATAATTTAGGGGAATGATGATAGGTGTTCTAGAAGGGATAACATCAATAATGGGTTTGTGGTGGGATGAATATTATAAATATTAAATTTTTAGAGGTACATTTGTATTTTTGTGATTGTTATAATAGTCTAAGAGTTCTATAGTGATGGTGAACAATTGAATTCAAAAATAATAGGACAAGATGTATATGATCACAAGGTATTTCAATGTTGGTTGAAAGGGAATTAATAATGAAATTATGAATTATACTGGTAGTCTTTAAATATAATATTCCATGTTTTAAAGACATATTTATTGTTTTTATTGGGTAAAAAATTGTATAGAAAATGTGTGAGGCCTTTGGGAGTGATTTCAATTTGTTTTAATGAAATGAATATTTATCGATGAAGTATAATTAATATTAAATAAGATGATAAATATTTCACATGTGATAGAATGAATGTATCTCTATGCACAACACTTTATGGTCAATAAAGTGAAAATGTTATAGGATGTGACACTAGAACATAATTGTACTCATTAAAAAATGGTTGAAATTATGAAATCATAAATGGTGAAATAAATTGTTGCAACCTATGATAGAGTCCCTAATTATGATATCAGATATTGGTACTGAGCCATGATTCATTCTTTCTATATTTCATGAAGTATATTCCTAGAATCCAACATCGATTGGTTAAAAAATGTTCAATGTTCGTAATTAAAAATAAACTATGCAGTAAGAATAAAATTTTTGGCTATTAAAGAAAATTACCCTATAAAAAATTATAATTGTAAATTTATTTAAAATTAATTGAGTCTTAGAAATTGATTGAGGGAGTCATAGGATATGACTTGAATAACTAAATATATAATTAATGGAGAAAATTTATATCATAATTATTATGGTTAATATCAATGAGGATGTCATTAGTTATCAAATTCGAGGTGAAAACGTTGTATGTAGAGACTAAGGGGATTCATCAGTCAAAAATGCGGATTAGGTGATATTAAAAAATGATAGAGTTATTAAATATGAAATTGAAAATCAATATTAGAAGTTAAATTTAAATGTAAAAGAATCAACATATCCACACTTACAATTTAAAATATCACTATTTGTATCAAGATTTGTCTAAAACACTATAGAAGCATACATATATGAGTTAAATCATTCTAATAATCTGAAATCAACAAATTTGATGTAAGGATATTTTTAGTCAGATCCAATCCTTGATAAGGATCATGAGATATGTCATTTATATGCCTAAAGTAGATACAAGAACAAATGATATAAAATCTCAATAAAAACTATTTTTCCTCCAGTAGAAATTATATATCTCATTAGATATCAAGATATAGTATAGGTATAGGGAGATAAGTCTAAGGTGTAGTGATATGTTTGTGTATTTATCCTTTGGTGAAAGACACTGAATATGGGGGGACATTTTTTCAGATGTAAATAATATAATGACATGATATAATAGAGGCCAATTAGGTTTTATAGTAACTTATCTATATCCTAGAGAATAAACAAAGATCACACATTATGATATAAGAATACATATCCTTGTAGAAGATGTGGTCCAACATATAAAACATACTATTAAAGGGATGAGGTGTCTGTCATTTGTGAGATAATTTGTATACAATTAAAGACATTATTATTGGGGACTTAACTAAAAACAAGAAATAAATGAAATAAATGGGAGATGGAGGGTGTTCATTGTGAGGAAGACTAATTATCCATAATGAAGAAGTTAGTAAAGGATATATGTAATAGATCTAGTATCTGAAACTGTATATGTGAGAATATAGTAATGATGTAATGGTATAATATATTAGGGAGTACCCACAAGATTTTGTAAGCAGGTGAAGCTAAAGATGTTTTAAATAGAAAACCATAGTAGTATCTACCATCGATCATTAATTATGGGTTGAATTGTTTTCATATCCATAAATCCTTATTATTGTTTGAGTGTTTATAGTGGTGATATGTGCATTATATATGAGACTGCCCCATATAAATAATATAAGTGAGCTACACATATAGAGTATTGTGTTGTGTAAGAGGGTTAGAATCAGTATTATAAATAAGAATGGTGAGATAAAATATTTGATATATAGAGATTCCAAAATATTATCAATCCCTATGTATTATCTTACTGGTTTTCATATATTTAGCAGCTTTTTAATAAATAAATAATAATATTGGGTGGTTATTTTTAATCTAAATTTTTAATAACCCAATATAAAATATAAATTATTTTATTTTGATAATAAAAGTATTATATTAATTATAAATTCGAAAATATCCATTAATTAAATCAATTTTAAGATTATAAATTAAAGAAAATATATTTTTCAGTAATGTTTTTCTATTATTTGATGGATGGATAAAATATTTCTTTATTTGAAAAAATTAATGTTTTCTATGTGAGTTAAATCATTTTACATAGATTACAAAAATGATAGATCAATAATTTTATTATAATTTTGGAATAGGGAAGAAATATTATAATTTGGTGACCATAGGTCATCATGGAAGCGAATATTTTCCAACAATTTCAATGTTCAATTAAAAAAATAAAAAATGTAAATCCTTTTTGAATCAAATTCAAATTAATATATTATTTGAGTTTTCTAAACGTGATTTATTTCTAAATTAAGAAACTGGATATGGAATTTCTATTCAAACACATTAGATTATTATAAGTAGGAATGCTTAATGAAGGTATTATAAATGAGAAAAATGAAGGGAATAACAATTATAATGCTTTATGTGTTTCTCATAAATGAAGTGAATGTTACTCAAATCCATATATATTGATTCCAAACACAATGATAAGGTTTAATTGGGTCTATTTATATGATCATTTTTATACAGTGATTTGAAAGAGGTATTCATAAATTGATTAACTTGATATTATGAAATTATTTTAGAGGATATAAAAAGCAGTAGGTAAATAATTGATGTTTATGATGATTCAATGATACAGAGAATGATAGGATCTATAGACATAGAAAGAGGATCACGCGGTAACACAGATAAGACATGTTACTCCTTATTTTATATTTTCATTTTATATTATATGAATGAGTGTATACATGATTAGTGGGGAATGGGTGATGTTTTATGGATGAACAATGTGAATTGATGAATGAATATAATAAATTATACTTAAATATTTAATTCAACGTTATTCACTATATTGATGGCACAATGTAAGAATTAAGGAAATATATGAAGTAAAAAAAATTATTATATCTTGTATTCTATAAAAAGACACATTGTAATGCCCTGACCCGAGTTACCCAGATTCGGTGCATTATTACATAACATTGTCATGATCACAAAAGATCAAGTCTTGAAAGACCGATTAGTTTAGTAGCATTGGAAACACTAGATACATTCATAAGTCTTACATTACATCATAATGTAAAAAAACTACAACAACATCTTGTCTTCATATCCCCAAAGAGTCTCCCTACAGGTCATTCATAAAATACTTCTTCACATCCTAGAAAAGTTGAAACATTGAAAGGGGTGAGCTCAGATGCCCAGCAAGGATAAATATATAGCAGAAACTTTCATAAATAAACATAAACATTCAAAGAAATGTATAAATAAAACAAAATCCTTTTAAACTTTAACTTCAGCATAATATGGAAAAAGTAAATTGAAATAATTCCATTTACTTACTGACATGGATATTCTACTACTCGAATAATCATATCCAATATCAATATCCACTTTCATAATGATGGAATGCATAATGCCAGACTATCGTAACCACATAGCCAAGGCCTTGTGCTAATACTGAAAATAAGATTTTGTCAAGGCCTCATGCCAAGACAATAGTTTGTCACATGATACCTACCGATGCATCTAGGATATATAGCGGGATCCACCCATCACTTATTATGTCCAATTCATTCCTCATATGAACAGGTTTAAACGTATCATAAACCATAACATAATCATATCACATAAAAAATGAAAAAAAGGAAACATTGAATTTCCACATTTCAATCACAAGTTATCAATAATACACATTGATATAATAAACACATTATCCAAACCATTTTCAATACCAAAATAAAAGAAAATTAAAACATGGTATTTATTTTTCATTTAAAAAGAAGTTATGCCTTGTAGAGGAAGCCGGAACTCAAATAATGGTCACGGTGGCAGAGAAGTCGTTGTCGCCGCATACGTAAGACAAAACATTCCTTTTGTCGTTTAGTAAAAATTCTTTGTATAAAAAGATTCCATTTAAATAAAAGTAAAAGTCAAAGGATTTTATACACCATATAAAAGAAAGTTGTGTATAAAACAAAATATGCCTCAATGAAAAGAGATTGAGACGAAGTCCCTTACCTCGTGTCTGACTTGACTCAATTGTTCTTTAATCTCCTGAATAATATACTAGAATTAATATCTACTTTCTTAAGAACCTTTTTCATGTTCATTATTCCTTTTACATCACTTATTACCATGTTATGATCATTATGTAATCATTTAATTTAATAACGGTCGTTTTATCGATTGTTGGTACTTGAGTCAAAAATAAACTTCTTATAATTACAATTTATTATGCCGTAAAATATCCATTATCTCCAAAATTATATTCATGATTTAGATATCATACATATCTTATATATCCAGTATATAAATTCATTTATAATATTACATAACATTTAGAGGTAAGAAATGAAATGCACCCTTCATGGAGACGGTAAGCCGTACGTATGCATGAATGCTACATTCATTTCTATTTCATATTTAATGTAATGAAATAATAATGATATAAAGGTATATTATAATTAAAGTATAATATCATATATAATATCATTTAACCAATCCTTTATACGTCCCACATATGACATTAACGATTAAAATCACTTTGAGAGGGCGGTAGTCCTCACTTCCTAAAATGAAATTATCGTGTTTACCCATAATGGAAATCATAAAGGTATTCCATAAATGAAAAATAAAGAAGTATAAATAAAATATAAACATAATATATATCATATATAGAAATAGTGTCATCATAATGGCCACCATGAGAGGTGTTAAAAGAATATTGAACAATCATCGTTTCGCGAGGAAGTAATTCGCCACCCACAGAAACAGTATGTTCTTTAACCATTAGAAAAAGGTATGTGTAAGTGTTAATAAAATATTTTTCATAAAAACATACTAGTATATTGAAGATACTGGTGTTGTTACAAAATAAAAGAATAAAAATATGTTAAGGGGTTGGAGAAGAAAAATAAAACAAAATAACATAAGAGAAGACATAACTTAAAATCGGGCAACTCTTTTTGATTTGAGCCAAAGGCTTCCTTGGGAAGACTTTTGACCAATGTGAGGCTTCTAGAAGTAAGAGAGGAAAGTTGAGAGAGTATTTGGGTAGAGTTTGGCTGAGCCAAATGGATTTGATGGTGTGAATAAGGTGGTAGAGATGGGGGTCTTTTATAAGAGAAGAGGAGGGGCACTCTTGGAAAGTCATGAAATGTTACATTATTATATAATGAGTTTCGCATTTTAAAGGTCCCATAATTATATATTTAGAGGATAAGGTGATAAGAATTCGAAATCTACTCATCCAATAGGTTTTTGAAAAATGTGTTTCTTAGAGTTTACATTATCTTTTAATTTTATTTAAATCGTTAATTAATGAGATAGTCATTGCATCATCATGTTGTCATAAAATATTTAATTTATTTAATGTCTAAAAATTATAAAAAAAATTCAAGATTTAGGAAATCTTTTTATAATTCCAATGAATATTTATAGTTTAAGAGATCGTTTACACAGTCAAAATAGAAATTGTTTTACTTGGGTGATACATACTTTGGTTATACTTTCCCTTTTAAAAAATAATATAATAAAATGTCACTATCACCCAAAAGTGATTCCATGGGGTCCCAAAGATTGGAACAAGGCATCCCATGGTCGGCCATGACACAAACAGTAGAATTAGGACACATGTTGGGGTCATTTTTTATTATTATGATATTATTTTATTACCCATTACTACCCGATTACTAATTAATCATGATAATTAAAGATTATTATCATCGTTACTATTCATAATGTCAAAAAAACAAGTGTATTAATTTCATAATTTGGACCTTCTGATTCCAAATATGGAAACCATTTTACCAAATTACAATCATAGAAATTGCAGTAATTAATTTAAATATTATTCTCGCTGTCAAAACAAATAGCATGTTTTTAAGAAACAATATCTATCAAAAGATTGACAAATTTTTATGTCCAATTTGAAGGTGAAATTTATTTTAATGACTACCATTGGATAAAATGGTAGAATTATATTCTAATTATACTTTAAAAACACTCAATATTATAATTTATCACTATAAATTATTTATATTTAAAAAGTTGTTTTTATGTATTTTTTCACTATTCATCGAAAATTGGAAGTTCTCGGAAAAATAACAAAAATTCAAAATAGGATAATTTAGATATTCCAAATCCAAAAAAGAAGTCCATTTTGAAATATAAAATTTATATAATTTCAAAAAGTGGGTATTACTATTCATAATGGCTACTTTGATTGGTTGCGGTGTGTTAGAATCTCGAACTTGCGTACAATGCAAGCTATTGCATTATTGAAAGAGAAGCATACCATGGAAGATTGGGGTGTTACATTCTAACCTCCTTCAATAAATGGATTCTCAAAATTTGAATTTTTTTTGAAAATAAAAGGTTGATAGTAGAAAATACCTTTGTGGAAAACCCACATCGGAAATAAGGTTAATAAAATTTAGCCTTAATAAGAGGAAAAGAGAAATGAAAATGTCACCACCAAATTATGATCTCAATTATGAGAAAATTGATGGAAATTAGAGACATATAATTGGAGAAAAAACTCAAATATTATTAGGGAGTGATTGAGGTCATCAATCACAAACATGTGTAAAATTGAGGGCCTCAAAGCCTTCAATCTATGTTGATTTAAAATATCATCAGTTCAATAAAACATAAGGTATTATGATAAAACATTTTTTGTTTTAATATCCCTTTCCTAAAGTTTAATAGTTAATTTATTCATAGAATAAGAGAGAGGTATATATATATATATAATTGACAAGTAGAGTTTCAACCTTCAAATAATTTCTACAACAAACTCATATTTCCCTCAATAAGTTAATAGAACTAAAAAATATTATATTTATCCTAATCGTACAAGGTTCCAAATATTAACACATACCATTTAGATTAGGAAATCTATTTTTTAATAACCAGGGACTTCTTGTAGGCTATTGGTAGGTAATAAAGGCATGTCTCACTATGGTTGTGGGTTTGATTCCTGCAGCTTTGTCTAACGCGATGGGTTATCCCCAAACCTGCAGGTTGTCCTTTTCCTAAAACTATAGTATTATAATATTCCAAAAATAATCTTCAGAAATGTTTTAACCTTAAACAATACTATCCAAAGTTCAACTTAATCCATTCCTACCTTTATAATTATCCGAAATACCTCTGCCCACATGTTCTCTAAATGATCCCTAAATTCCAAGAACATCATATTGCCCAAACAAAGTAAAGTATCTCTTATTGTCACATACTAAAAATATGGTTGCCTTCATTATATTAAAACCTTAATGAAAACAACAAGTACTGTAGTACAATCCTTATATATATCACATTATTCTTATAACCATAATATAGTCCTTGTGTCCAGAATCACCAATACATTAATTATTCAACTTCAACTATATAAACAACATAATATTGGCATTGATCCCTTGGCCTTTTCTGATGTATGTTTCTCTGACGCTTAGGACATTCATTTGCATAATGACCATTTCCCTACAATTGTAGCATTCAACATTGATAGCCTCTTTCTTTCCCTTACAATCACAAGCATGGTTACCTTTTTCTCCACAATTATAACAAACTCACATTCCTTTTAGGCATGTACCAGGGTGATTCGTCCCACAATTATCGCATATTGGAAAATCCTTCTTCCCCTTTTTCCCTTTATCTGTCTCTTGTTCCACCATTCTCTTATTCTCTTGCTTTACTTTTTTGTCATAAGATTTAGAGAATTCATTTTCTGTCTTGATAGCACATGAGACAATATCTTCATTCGAAGAGAAGGTTTACGAGACTAATTCTCGACGGAGAAATGGTTATAACCCATAAAATAAACGATCAATCTTGCTTCTTGGGTTATGTATATAATCTTCAGTATTCCTCGCTAACCTTGTAAAGTTAGCCTCATATGTTGTGACATTCTAATCCTCATTTCGACTCTGACTCAGAAAATTCTTTTCAATATCTGTTCGATGGTCATGTGGAAAGTATTTTTCTAAAAAAATTTCCTTAAACTCCCACCATTACATATTTGGTACTTAATCATATTCTTTTGTGTTTTTAATCAACGACCACCATTGATCGACATCTCTAGTGAGGCGGTAAACTTCCATGACAAATTTCTCCCTTTCGCTACTCCCCAAGGTGTGGAATATTTTCTCTAAGTAGTTTATCCATTTTTCAGCTACTAATGGATTTTTACGCCCATTAAATATTGGTGTTTGTTTCCTCATGAAGCGGCCTAACATTGATCCTCAACGTTACGGATCAGGGTGCTCCATACGAGTAAGGTTACTATTCATAACCTGAGAGTGTTGTCCCAGTATGGTGATAAGCTGATCAGCACCAGTTATGTCACCATCTCTACTATAATTATCTTGAGTAGGAGGGAAATCCCTACATGGAGTGCGTGCATTGATACAGTTTACATTCCTTCCACTAGGCGCCATTTCTAAATAATGTCATAAACTTCATTAGTTTATGAATCGAAATACATAATAACAAACTTGAAAATTACTTAACATAAATTGAACTATTTATCGATATAATCCATAATCATAAAAAACAGTTCTTTGAGGATGTATATACTCATAAACCCTTTATAATGGTTTGTAAAGAAAATGAGAATTATTCTAAGCATATCCCCCTGGAGTGTCGTAACCAAGAGTGCAGCAATGCCCATTGTTGTGCACTAGTTCCCGTTCGATTCTATCTCAAAGCAGTGTTTTTGGGTTTTACCCCTAGGTACATCTGTGCCAGAGCCGCCTCTACCTGCTCGTATCAAGATAGGGATGTATTGCTCGATAAACTCATAAAATCTATATAATACCAAAATTCTAGGATATTCTTCTATACTAATCCTCAAAGTCTATCGTAGGGCTATGTGGTCTATCGTATCACATAAAACATGCATAAATAAAACATAACATTTCCCCATTTGAATAACTAGATATAAATACAACACATTGATATAATAAAAAAAATTATCAAAACCAATTTCAATACAAAAATAAAATAAAATTAAAACTTGGTATTTAGATTTCATTTAAAAAATAGTAATGGCTTGTAGAGGAATCCGAAACTCAAATAATGGTCACAGCGGCGGAGAAGTCGTTGTCGCCGCATACATAAGACAAAAAATTACTTTTGTCTTTTAGTAAAAATTCATCGTATAAAAATATTCCTTTTGAATAAAATTAATAGTCAAAGGGGATTATACACCATATAAAAAAAGTTGTGTATCAAACAAAATATGCCTCAATGAATGGAGATTGAGACGAAGTCCCTTACCTCGTGTCCGACGTGAATCAATATTTCTTTAATCTCCTGAATAATATACTAGAGTTAATATATACTTGCTTAATAAACTTTTTCAAGTTCATTTTTCCTTTTACAACACTTATTACCATGTTATGAACATTATGTAATCATTTAATTTAATAACGGTCGTTTTGTCGATCCTTCGTACTTGAGTCAAAAATAAACTTCTTATAATAACAAGTTGTTTATGCGGTAAAATATCCATTATATCCAGAATTATATTCATGATTTAGATATCATAAATATCATATATATCCATTATATACATTCATTTATAATATTACATAACATTTAGATGTAAGAAATGAAATGCACCGTTCATGGAGACGGTAGGCCATGCGTACGCATGAACGCTACTTTCATTTCTATTTCATATTAAATGGAATGAAATAATAATTATATAAAGGTATATTATAATTCTAGTATAATATCATTTACTCCATCCTTTATACATCCCACATATGACATTAACGATTCAAATCACTTTGAGGGGGCGGTAGTCCGCACTTCCTAAAATTAATTTATTGCATTTACCCATAATGTAAATCATAAAGGTATGCCATAAATGAAAAATAAATAAGTATAATGAAAACATAAACATAATATATATCATATATATAAATACTTTCATCATAATTTCTACCATGATAGGTGCTAAAATATGATTGAACAATCATTGTTTCGTGAGGCAGTAATTCACCACCCACAAAAATAGTATGTTCATTAACAATTACACAAAGGTATGTGTAAGTGTAAATCAAATAATTCTCATAAAAAATCCTTGTATATTTAAGATACTTGTGTTGTTACAAAATAAAGGAATAAAAAGAGTTTAAGGGGTTGGGGAAGCAAAATAATACAAAAAAACATAAGAGAAGACATTACCTTAAAATTGGGGAACTCTTTTTGATTTGAGCCAAAGGCTCCATTGGGAAGACTTCTACCCAAAGTGAGAATTATAGGAGTAAGAGAGGGAGGTTGAGATAGTATTTGGGCAGAGTTTGGATGAGCCAAATGTCTTTGATTGTGTGAATAAGGTGGTAGATATGGGGGCCTTTTATAAGAGGAGAGGAGGGGCACTCTTGGAAAGTCATGAAATGTTACATTATTATATAATGAGTTTCGGATTTTAATGGTCCCATAATTATATATTTAGAGGATAATGTGATAAGGGTTAGAAATATACTCATCCAATAGGTTTTTTACAAGTGTATGTCCCAGATTTTACTTTATCATTTTATTTTATTTAAATCGTTAATCAATGAGGTAATCGCTGCAACATCATGGGGTCATAAAAAATTTAATATATTTAATGTCTAAAAGTTAAAAAAAATTCATGATTTAGAAAATTTATTTATATTTCCAATGACTATTTATTGTTTAAGAGATCATTTACACAGACAAAAATAATTTTTTTTACTTGGGTGATACATACATTGGTTATACTTTCCCTTTATAAAACAATAATATAATAAAATGTCACCATCACCAAAAAGTGATTCCATGGTGTCCCAAATTTTGGTCCAAGGCATCCCATGGTCGGCCACGACACAAATAGTAGCATTAGGAAAATTTTTGGGATCATTTGTTTTTATTATGATATTATTTTATTACCCTTAATTACCTGATTACTAATTAATCACGATAATTAAAGATAATTACTATTGTTACTATCAATAATGTCAAAAAAACAAGTCTCTTAATTACATAATTTGGACCTTCTTATTACAAATATGGAATCCATTTTACCAAATTCCAAACACAAAAATTATAGTAATTAATTTAAAAATTATTTCCATTGTCAAAACAAATAGCGTGTTTTTAAGAAACAATATCTATCAAAAGATTGACAATTGTTTATATCCAATTTTAAAGTGAAATTAATTATAATGAACACAATTGGATAAAATGGTAAAATTATATTCTAATTATACTTTAAAACCACTCAATAGTATAATTTATCACTATAAATTATTTATATTAAAGAAGTTGATTTTAAGTATTTATCAATATTCATCGAAAATTGGGAGTTCCCAGAAAAATACCAAAAATTAAAAATAGGCTAATTTCGATATTCCGAATCCAAAAATGACGTCCATTTTGAAATATAAATTTTTATAATTTCGAAAAGTGGGTATTTCTATTCATAACGGCTACTCTGATTGGCCATGGTGTGTTAGAATCTCGAACTTGCGTACAATGCAAGCTGTTGCATTATTGAAAGAGAAGTGTACCACAGAGGATTGGGGTGTTACACACATTAGTATCCCAATAATGATAGAAACCTATGATCTGATGATGTAATATTGGTTATAACAAGAAAACATCCATATATATAGAATAACATGTTCTATAATGGGTCTTATCATTGTTTAAGAATAATTTTTTTTAATAATCAACTAAAGGGACTTATACATCGTAGTAGACACATTTTTATGTATTCAAAGAAATTAGTGGGAATTAAAAAACTATCCCATTTTCCCTCTTTTTAATCATGGTTTTTTTATCATTGTGTCTCTAGTTTTAAATTAGACAAACCACATATTTTCCTAATTAATACATAGACTCTTTATATAATGAAATATAAAAAACAACACAATTTATTTTAAATTTTTTGATAATACTATAATATTTTTTGATTAAAAATATTTTCTTCTTGTGAAGATGACAAGAAAAATTAATTAACTATGTCTTAGTAACCACCTAAATTTGTTGGATTATTTAATATCTCGATTTTCACAATTATAGTATTTAATATTGTTTAGAACTATTTATAGGGTCAATTGTTTAGTATTCATATTGTTTAATATTTATTATATATATAATATATAAATAGTTTTATAAATTCATTAGACTCATTTTCAATTTCCATAGGCTTATCATAGGATTTTAGTTGTTCATAATTTATTTGTAATTGTATCTTTACATACAAAAATATAACATTGATTCTATATTTACTACTTCTCAAAATTGATATTAAAAGATTCGTTTATTGTTTTTTAACAATAACAAAAAAAGTATATTGCGGATGATAATCCATTTAGGATAAGTCAATGGAGTACAAAAATTTATATATTCAATAATATAGATTGATAATTTTTATTTATGTGTATCTATATTTTCATTCTTTGTCTACTAGTTTTCTAGTTTGGGTGTTTTATGTGTTTGTAGGAGTATTAAGAAGGATTAAATATTTTTTGGAGCAATAATTAGGCCATATCATGGTGTTTACAACATGAACATGTGTTCATAACATCTGATGAGAATCAGGAATTATTGCCTAGTGATTCATGACTTGAATATCACATGAGCCTCATATGAATAAGATATACATATTATGATAGAGTAATTAATCATGTGAATTAATTTTTGGTGAGGATACATTAAATTCAGTGGATATTCTTCAGGTTTTTAGATTGGGGATTTGTCGACCTAAATTTTAGGGCCTCATGAAAACTCATAATATAAATCTGTGTTTAACATAGATAATTTTCCTAGCTTTATCATTTTTATAAATATCTAGAAACATCTAAATGGTTTTAAACCACTTATTTTTATAGATAACCCTATGAAATTATTATAAACATTTCATCCCTCCCTTCCCTTCTCTGATCCATGTCTTCTAATGTTAGATTTTTATCAATCCATAGTGATTAGATCCACTATTCTTACACATTATCTATTTTTCATCTTTCTTAGTTCATTAAGGAGATATTGTTATAGTATGCGGAGTGTATGTGTTACATTTTTTAAAATCCCTCGGAATGGTTTTGGTTGAATCATGTTTCCTTGTGCATTTTTGGTCATCTAATTATTTCCCATTTTCCCTATTGTGTGTAGTGATTTGGAAACATCGATTGACATAGGGTATCCTCACTCTCTCACTAATTGTGTTTATGTATAGTTATATCATGCATTTTCCCTCCATTGGGTAGATTATAGGGGTCATATTAATGAAGATAATAAGTTGTCTAAATGAAAATTAATGGGAATAGGGAAAATTAAATGGTTTACTACTATTTATGTTATTGAAAATGTGATTATACATTCTTGATACCCATGATGAAAATCAAATATATTTGGTGATTTTATTGTATTGCAGATGTTATAATGTGATAACATTTCTATATTTATTACTTTATATTACCATAAATGAAATGAATAATTTCTTATATCTATATAATGAATAGGCTGCTCATGGAAATTTAGAATTTTGGTGAGAATAACATTGCTAAATAATGACGTAATGTAAATAAATACTATGTTAAATGTAAATTTTAGTATATAATTTCTGTTGGATCTGTGATTGTTGTGGTGACAAGGTTAGTTGGAATGGAATGTTATGTGGATTATTATTTAGGGGATAATATATATAGTGGTTGTAATTATTGTTGTATTTGATTTGTGTTGAGTAGTGGTGGTTGTGATGCGTGGTTATCTTAGTGTGTGGTTTTGTGTTATGTAGAGATGGTTTTTCATATTTGGTGTTGTTGTTGTGGTTGAAGGGATAACGGTGAGCTATTATGTGTGTTATGTTTGTTCTATTTTCTTGGATTCCCATGGAACAAATTGTAATACTGAAAATTAAAAATCATGGGGTTTTAATGGAATAAAAATGGGATGTAATTGATGCCTCATATATATATTAAATGAATTAAAAATTAATTAAAGGGTTACGTAAATGTGAATGAATTTATTAGTTCATAATAGTTATTGGAAACACATTTTAATTTGAAAGATAGTATAACTCGTAATTAGATGTTGGATTTGGTGGTTCATTGTGGTGGTTGTGTGGTGTAATGTATTCATATAGTGGTATTAGTTGTTATAGATGATGTGGGGGTGAAATTGTGGTATTGTGGCGTATCAAACCATACTTGATGTGAACCAATAGGTTGGATATTTTATTATATATATATATATATTTTATTTATTGTTATTTCAATAAACTATTCACATTAGTTGGATAATATTACCAATGCCCACTTTTCTTGATATCCAGGGTCTTCCCCCACGTTCGTCTCAATGGAGATATGAATGGATTGCTACTCACTCTTCCCCACTATTATTTAGACATCCAAGATGATATAATTTGGTGATGGAGAATAAATAGTGATGATACATGTTTGATTTAGAGATTACCTAGTGGTAATGAGGATAAGATATGTGGATGTGTAAATTCATTTTAGGAGGAGGTGATGAGGTTGATATCCATAATTTTCATATTAAATTATAGAATCTATTATCTAACATGGTTTTGATGTGATGTTATGAGGATTTTATGTGATCAAAATTAATTCTAGTATTAGAATCTAGATTGTGTGAGGGTAGGGTAGGAAGTTATATGTTCGGACCCACAAAAGAGATGACCGGATATGTTGTGTGTATTTATGGAAGGAATGGGAAAACATGATATTGGAATTTGTGTCATGAGAGATGAAAATAAGTGGTGAAAATTATATAGGGAACATATTCATTGTTTTCATTAATAATATGTAACTATATTTGAGGTGTGACATCATGATTGAGACATAGTAAAGCTGGGATTATTTATCAATCATTTATAAGTTTATATTGTTTCTATTGTGTTTTATACGGATCATTAGTATTATATTATCACATGGTAACTTAAAACCTTGAATATAATCCTTATGAGAATAGTTTTAATGAACTTCATACATATATAATATATTTTACAGTATTCTGATTTGAATTTATTAGATGGGATGGGCATTAAAATCCCGTCATTTATAGATTTGGTGGAGTTTATTCCACAAAAACATCATTTATATTCACTCAACGACATATATTTGTATTTATTTGGTATTGATCATGTATTTTTGGATGGTTTTAGTTTATCATTTTATTAAATGAAATAGGTTTTTGTTGATTTATTAACACATATCAAAATTATATATTTCATACAGTGTAATTCCTCTCATATTGGAGATTTTATACACTTGGAGCTAGTTTACAACTATGTGCCTACTAGACATAGCACTAGGGGGGTTATTATATCTCATTCTTTATTTCTGGATGAGGATGGGAACCTTTAGAGGTAGGGGATTATGAGACTTTAATTTTAGATGTTTTAGATTTGATATTTGATAGAATTTATAGTTAAGAACAATGTAAACTTCATGGGTTGGTAAGGGAAAAGTGCTAATTGATCATGATGTGTGAGATATGCCTAAGATATAGGATAATACACAGTATTTTAGGGGGTCCCATGATCTACTGAGAAGACTATGATTTTATTGAATGTATAATTTAGGTACACCTATTTTCAAATAAGAGATATATTATATGTAAAAAAATTGTTACTTATTGCATTTTTTATTCTAAATTGGATGATTTGGGAAAATGAAATGAAAAAACTAATTAAAATATGATAAAATTTTATACTTACATGATTAGGGTTTATCATTATATTATATAAATTTATCATAGTATTCATCTATTAGTATATCCAAAAATAGAGGTTTAGTAGGATGATCTAGTAGATAATCATATGATCAACCTAATAGAGGAGGATGAGGCATGAAAAATGGCCTTTCATGCCTTTTAGCAATACGGTAGGGGAATGTATGAGGGGAGAATATTAGATATGGAGAAAGAGTGTTGTTTTGAAGTTATCATGACCAAATTTTTTTGATTTGATCTTAGTATTAGTTTTATATGTCATTGGCATGTAGTAACATGTGGGGATATGCCTATAAATGGTGGTTGTTACATCTTTCTGACAGAAAATAGAATGATCTGTTCGGTAAGATCTTCCAAATGGAGTTACATTTCAAATTTTAGTAATTGATGGTTATGGTAAGAAATTTGTAGATGGTTCCCTCACCTCATGGGGAGACCTAGTATATGGGATATTGCGATACTATTCATGTACCACATGCACTTTTCTCTCGAATGTGTTCCTAGAGGAGGAGCTTAAACTGTGGCATCTAAAAGATACTTGGTACCAAAAGATCAAGTATAAAATCTCCATTTTTAATCATTCAATATACCTGGATTTGAAAATGAAGATTGTGGTTAGTGAGAACATTATTTCCCTGTGAATTGGGTCATGTGCGTGTGGAAATTGTGATGTTTTAAGTTATTATGCTTCAGGAAGTGGATAATAGACATTTAGATAATGAGGGTTCCAACAGCTAGGGAATTGACCCTGAAATATCCCTTCCAATACTTATGAGTCTGGTGGGTGTTGATCTCATTCCTGGGGATTCCCATTTTCAAACTATATCATTGGGGACATGATTCTCCCAGTAATTGTGGTTGAACACCTAGGGACACCGGTTTCGTATAGGAGATCCAGACCCATTTTTGGAAGCATTAATAGGGAATGCCGACAATTATTATATAGCGGAGGGAATATGGTGTTTCCTAATTGTATACTCAGGATGAAACCCATTCATGAAGATCTTGTAAAGAGAATGCTCTTGGGGTCTAGTAGAAGAGTGGTGGAGGTTCTCACAATGGTCAAATGATTGTTATAGAGGAAACATTGTTATCATTGCTAGAGGTTGTCGGCGGAAAGATTAGTTTAACATATATTGTTTTTTGTTCCTTATATGATTAATGATAATTACACTAATTTGTTATCCAATATTGGTATATACTGTAGGATTGATTGTAGGGAGGCTTCTATGTCCCCTTGTCTTATCTCTGTTCATGATATGGTTGGTATCTTTTTTTGATGTGTTTCAGGCATGTTTGCGGTCTATGGGGAAACACCAGTCAATGTCATGTTTATTTTTTCTATAAATACAACTACAAAATGATATCCATGGAATGTATTGGTTATATTATATACATGAATTTTTTGAATTCATCACTATTACAGTTTCATTTTACTATGTAGAGTCCATTTAGGAGGTTCATTGGAATGTGGAGTTATATGATGGGTGGCAGGAAAGACAATTCACTTTTTTCTCTATTGATGAAATTTTAGCATATGAATAGTAAAAGGTTGTTCCCATGGATTTTGAAGAGTCCCTAGATGTTTTTAGGAAGGTTTTATAAAATTAAACCATCCCCGCAAGTATGAGGATGGAGCTACAATTAGGTTCCTGTATGAATTTTATAGATCCCTATATAATGGTTCTTGTAGAGCTGTGAGTGTTAAGGATTGATGTTGATAATATAATGATGAGGGGTTTCATCTGAACCATGTTATCTTCTTCAATGTATCTAGTATTATTAATTAACATTGATTATAGTAGTTTCAAGTTGTTCATAGACTATAATTGGTTCAGTAATGTGATAGTCCTGAACAATTACCACCATTCTATTATCGATGACCTATTCAACCATGTGAAGGTATATAATTGGTTTTTGATTATTTAATGTCAAAATGGATATCACCATATCAGGGTTAATAGTGTTTATATCCTGAATATTTCATTCATGTGTATATACAGACATATCATGTTCACGATCATTCAATTCAATGTAAAAACACCCCATATATGTTCACGGGCCTCTTGAACTCCATATTTAATTATTTCATAGACTAATTTTCTATAATTTTAATCGATGTTATCTTTTTACAAATAATGAAAAGAGAGAGTATTCCAACCATTTTTTATTAGTCATTTATTTCATTCAACACATCCATATCTATAAAATTCAATAATGTATTTGTTTTATCCACAAGAGGTCTAATTACTAGTCCATGTGGTGTCCTAATGGGTTTATCTCATTGACCCTTCAAAGGATGAAGACTTTTTCTCTTGGGAAGAACCCAATAATATAGTTGAGATTTATAGTATCCTTGGACTTTAATGTTATTATTGGACGTTTCTATCTAATTACACTGTGATTTTATCCCCACTAACTGTGTCGACAATAAAGGAATATAATTTTTTTAGAATGATTAGTTCTAGGTAGCTATCAAGTACCTAAATTGTATTTTGATCAGTACTCTAGTGATTCAGTTTCCAAAGGACGGTGTGAAGTTTGTTGTTTTCTATGATTAATACCATTTGTGGTTGGAATGAATCATGATGTGGTAGGGCTATGTGATCAATTTTGACTCTTGGATGCAAGATCCCCATGAATGTAACTATTCTTCTCAGGATTTAGGGATAGGTAGAGTTCTATTTTCACAAAATTTATGAGGGAATAACCATATTGGTTTGGACTTCATGATTTTCATGGGACTATAAGATCCTAAAATATGTTTTCTATTTGTAAGATATAAATATATGAATTTGTAGGTGGATTGAATTTATCTATGAATACAATTTTGATCTAGATTACCCCTCTAGACTTGAATTTTGTTTTCCAATGTATTAATTCAAAATTTCAGAGAAGATATTGTTTAAAAATCTGTATTTGTTGGAAAATATAGTGTGGATCTTGAAATTATAAATCCAAAAATCATTGGAAATAGTGACTGAGGGTTTCTTTAACGAATGATCATGGTGTCATCCTTAATATGGAAAATGGATGTGTCTCAATTAAGAGACATGGAGTCGTGCCAATATCTACTATAGTAATGCCCCGAAGGGATGGTTATGGGATGGTCAAAAAATGATGTTGTTTTAGGGGTGTTTTTATTATTCGTAATGGTAAATGGTGTTCTTTTTTATTTTTAAAACAATCCCTTAGTGGGTCATCCCAGTGCGACCAAGAAGAATCATCGCTAGAGGATTTTTCTTTGGTGTCCATGAAAGAAATGGATGGTGGATTATTTTTCTAGTGAAGTGCCTTGTTTTTACACAAGTGAAATCCAAACACCTTGTTCTTAAAGGGTATTTTTCATCCCTTAGGTACACATGAGTTTAAATGGGAGGAAATATTGATGTATTTCATCATTTAGTTACATCTATAATAATGATAACATGATGTAGTTTGGTGTATTGTTGAATTATTTATGAAGTTAGATCATTTTATGGAAATCTATGAATCTAGTGTCATGGATATCTAGGAGATGATTCATATGGACTATATGGTTTCGATTAATGTGGTATTTAGAAACATAACATTAAATTAGTATCCTAATTTCATCTGATGGGATTATAGGGTAATTTTGAATTAATTTTTCCTTATGTTTCTTTGTGGCACTACTTTCCACCGTCAAATATATGGGATGATAAAGTAGACCATTCAAATGTTATATTGTATCTAGTGAACTTAAATTTTGTACATTGATAGTTCATGGTAAAATCACCTCTATTTTGATGAGTTTGTCAAAAAAATCATCCACCACTTGTCCATTGGAATGGATCTGTTCGAGGCATTATAAGGGCTATCAGGTCATTCTCCATTACAATGGATAGAGTTTGGATAGTTTATAACTAATGGTCCATATTTTATGAATAGAAGTATAAAAAATATCTACATTGTACAATTGTAGATATTAGTAGTTTAAAACCATCATACTGCTTATTCAGATCATAGGGGAAGGTCCCTAGTGTTTGACATTGGAGATCATGTATTCTTGTGGGCCACCCATCAACAGTGGTAGAGTAAGATTGGCTGGTGAGTATGATTTCCCAATAATTCATCATGAATTTTGATAAATTAGAATGTTCTAATGTTGTAGAATATCATTTGATAATTCGACTAAACCAAAAAGAATTCACATCATCATAAACATATCCCATATTTTTTTATATCTTCACAATTACTCCCCGTTCATTACTACGAATAGTTGGTTATTAAGGTTGAATCGATATTCATGGATAACTAATAGAGGTACAAGATTATCCATGGAAATATTTAATGGGAAAACAATTCCATTGTTTCATGTTATGTGGAATCATAATGTCATAGAGGAGAGTACACGAGACTCTGAGCTGTAGAAGTTCTCTACATCCGTGAGTTGTTTAAATTATTCCTTATTTTATTTTCCTTGATGATGTGATTCTTGAACCATAATTAGTAATTATATTTACAATTTTTCTACTTCTATTGGGTGTGTTCTGGCCTCATGTTCAATAATAAAGGAATATATATTTCCCAATCTAGAAGTAGTATATTTAGGACACATTTTAATACTATGTATGTGAGTTAGTGACAACCAAAATATTCAATATCTTAAAATGTGAAGTGAGATTCCATGATTCATGTTCTTGGGTCTATGTAATGTTATGGTTGAGGTAGTTGTTTTCATTGGCTATGTGGAGGATGATTTGGGTGTGCATGTGATTATGTGGGAGAGAGGTGGCTAGTGGTTAGAGTAAGGTAGTGTTGTTTTATTCCTTTTACAAGGTAAATGTGGATGTGTAGTGTGTTTTGTGGACATTTTTACTAGTCATGATGTTTTTTATAGTGGTACATTTTTGGATGTAATGAGATCCCTTAAAGGTATCTCATGGGATGATTTTTAGACCCATATATTTTATTTTTGTTTCATTTTGACACATGATGTTGAGAATATTTTGGGAGTTTTATAAGGAAATAGTTTATCTCTTATCAGTCTATTATTTTTCTAGTTTGGGAGTTAGAGGACTTCTATATAATATCATGGAGGTTTTTATGACGTTTGGATAAGAAATTGTGATGATTATGCGGCTCCGAATATTAACATGTGTTCACAATGTGTGATCATATTTTTTTCATTGAGGATGATGATTTATGGTGTATAATTTAGATGATGGTTATTTTCATTAGATACTCTGGATGAGATGCATAATTCATGAATTAGATTAATTCTATATTGTGGTGTAATAAAAATCAGCAATTATTAATTGGATTTTATGTCTAAGGAGTTCAGGGATTGAATAAATTCCTATTCTTAAAAAGGGGGCCTCAAAAAACCATTCCTATAAATTTGTTTTTTAAATTGTGATTGTGTCACGTTACCACTTAATTGTAATTCTCACGGGCCAGCATAATTTGTATTACCATAACAATGTTTTGGAAAATCCATATAAACTTTTTGGATACACTTATACCCTCCATTAACAACTTAGATAATTTGATTTTGGAGGATTATATACAAGAATTCATGGTGAGTAAATCCCTTTTTCTTTTTTATTTCCATTATTTACTCATTAAGAGATCATAGAGGTGATATTTTTCTATTTTATGGAATGTTCTTTGCAAAAAAAATTTATGATCCCTTTATATGGTTTAGGTTTATTCATTGATTCCTCGATCAATTGTGGTCTTATAGTAATTTCCACTTCAACATGTTGTGAATAGTGATGTAGAAAGAGTCGTTATTGTTGGTTATCTTTATCCTATATCTATTTATGTGCATGTCTGGGTATTTCATTATTTTTATTCCATTAGGTATAAATTAAGGGTTTTCTTAATAAATATAATGAATTGTATTATCTAAAATATGTTGTACTATTGATAAATCCAATGATTACATCATTTTATGTCATTACTAATGTTATTACACATTCATTTTTCCATTTTTAAAAATACTGGGTGGTGGGGACCTTGTTTTTAATATAACAGTAATGATGTGAGATAGTTTCCATGCTTATTTCATGATATCACCTTATAAAAAATATCAATTAACATATATCTGGATAACAAATTAGCTACCTATATAAATCTACAATTTGTGCGATAATAGCCATCATAAAAATGATGTAATGTAAAAAAATACCTTTTTGAATTTTAATTCCTAATATGATATGTGATAAAATGTTTGGTAAGTGTGGTTTTATCATTGGTAGACATTAAACAAGATCTGGGATGTATTGTGGTGGTGGTGTTGGGAGGTTGTTGAGAATCATGTTGGTTGTGTTGTGTGGTTGATATGATGTAGGTTTTTGTGTGGTGGTTGTGATATTTGGTTATAATGGTGAAATAATTTATGCCTTGTTGATGTAGTTTTCAATATGTTTTTTATGTCTATGGTTTTTATGAGATGGGTGATCTATTTTGTATAGGGTGGTTGTGATAGTCCTCTGTTAATTCAAGGAAAAATAGTAATGATCAAAAGAAAAATCATAGGTTATTAAATAGATAATAATATGGTATAATTGATGTGTGATAAATGGATTAAATGGATTGAATTATTAATAAAGGGTGTATGTAAGTGTGAATGAGTGACTTAGTAAATGGGAATCAATTGAAACTCTTATAAAATAGTAAAATGTTTGAACCTATAATTATAAGTCAAATTATATAGTCATGTGTTGTTATTTGTGGGGTAAAGTATTTTAGTGGTGGAGGTATTTGTGATGGGCTTCATGTGGTGAAATTTTGTGGTCATCATTTATTCTAGTGTAGTTGGTGCAAAACCCTAGGATGGTTATTGTGTGTTATATATATATATTTTATTTTAATTTGTTTCAATTCACACCCAACTATTGTTGGATAACCTCAAGGACAATTTTTTTATTAAATATAGATCCATCCTACATATAGATGGAACAAAAACAAAATACATAGGGATAATGGGGTTCTAAAATATTGAAAACCCTAAGAGTCCCCAATAAAAAGTCTCCAACCCCCATGTGGAAGGAAACCTAATCTTTTGAAGAAACTGAAAGCATCATCTAGTGGATCTTTTGTGGATATAAATCCATTTTCCATATTTCCCTCACATCATGTGTGGTTAACCTCCAATACATAATTAGTTATCATATTAATTTTTTGAATTTGATAATAAATAGTCCCAAGGGTGTATCTAATATCCCATAGATCCATTTGGACATCATTTGAATCAATTTACAACAGTTAGAGTGCTATATTCATTCTACTATAGAGCTATAGGCCAGTTGAAATTGCATTTTCCTTTTCCTTAGAAGAACATCCATACACAAAAGAGTGGAAAAAGGAAATAATAACCAAACCTCAACTATAATGAACTAAACCACCACCCCACATAATAAATGAGCTATAAGAACCATTAGTATTATGTTTTATGTCATTACTTTGAGGATTCCATCTAACACAACGGCTGGGAGGGGGACTAGGACATGAGGGTAAGTCTTGCATGTTTATCATTTTTTCTCTAAGGGAGGGAGAAGCTTTTGACTTCTTAATTATTTCATCTAGATCGATTTTCAAGAATGTTTTTTAGATACCTGTGGCTACCATAGATCTAGGAAGACCCTCATATTGAGCTATATTTATGGATTTCCATATGCATCAGCTCACGGTAGTAAGAATATAGACTATATTCTTAATGTTTGTAGAGTTACTCCCTAAGACTCCAAACCATTGATTGATGAAGTTTTCCCCAATAAAAAATACAACCACATATACCTTCACTATTACACCACAAAAAAAGATATCATGAGGATTATTCCCTGTGATCATCACAATAGAGGCACTGAGATGCCATTTCTATAATAAATATATAATATTCTTGTCATTGGGCAACACACTTTTTCTAATGTTGCACACAAGAATGTTGGGCTTGGAAACAATTTCATTACATGAAAAAATCTCTCTCTATTTTTCATCATCGGCTGCCTCTTGTAATGTCTTGGGAGAATTACATACAATGAAAGAACCCATCGACAAACCAGTAAAAAAAACATAATAAGAATATCAGATAAGTATATCAGATCAAAATTTCCTTATTGTTTCAAATACGGAATGGCTTGGATGATGTTCGGATGCATGCTACCTTGGTGGAAGGAGATATCCAGGGTGGAGGATCCCAGAAACAAATGCTTTTCATCAGCTTATTTTTTATCCCAACAAATAATCTCCCCTAGAAAATAATCCATCTTTTATTATTTCAAAGAAAGTACATATAATGATGTACCACGTAGAAAATAGTTTACGATCCATATTTTGAGGATTCATAAATGTCTTCATATTTTATGTCAAAGAAATTCCCCCAAAGAGACATGCCTTCCACCTCTCCCCTTGTTAGATTTTTTATTTAGGCCTTTTGTAGTCCCCAAAATTCCACTATCCTCGTTACCATTCCATTACTTGTCCAGATATAATCTAGAAAAATCACAATAATATATTCCCCCGACATGAGAGTCCCATATAAAAATCTCCATTATTTTCACCAGTCACAAGATAAAAACTTTGGAAAAATTGATCAATGATAGCACATGGATTGGGATTGATGAGATAAAAATCTTAAAAAATAATGATTCTTCCACCCATAGATAGTTATAGGATCTTATAGTTATTAATCCTTTTTTATATCCATTAAAACATAATATCAAAATTCTACACACAAAAATGGACAGAGGATAAAGGTGATCTATGGAAATCACTGGGAAAACCCCTCCTACTGAATCCAAGAATGGGATCCATAGTTCTCGCTATTCTATCTGAACACACTTTGTTCATCACAGTTTCCTGCCTACCAATTCTATTTTCAATATTATCTAATAAAAAATTTTACCCCGTAGATTGATCACTTTCTCTTACTAAGAAAAATAACTATTTAATCAGGGGACATAAGTAGGATATACCTAGAAGTTTGTGTCGACACAAGAATATAAGGACACTGTTAGCAAAGAGTTTTTTATAATTAGTTTAATTAAAGTGTCTTGTATTATAATGAATAGATTGGGATAAATTGGGTCTCCATTCCTTAGGTTTCTAACCAATTTATAGAAACTACATAACTTTTCCAAGAAGAATATGGGAATCCATGGTGGGATAAAATACCTGAATTAAATGTTTGTGAACTAGTTTTAGAATCCCATACATAAAATTACCTTGATAAAAAAGGACCCCTCGATCTGATCCTAGGCATTGTACATGTCCAACGTTATGGTGTTGTTGGATCCAATAGTTTGTTGGTTTCAATCATTGATTATTTCTTGATCCGATCATATTTCACCTTGACTCATTCTTACCTTCACAAAACCAATTTGTTTATCAAATATCCATTTTTAAAGATGAGTGGATATGAGTCTATTGATCATAGTGGCCATCCCCTTGAATGGGATATTTCATAAGGTTATAGGTCTGTAATTTTTTAGAAATGTATAATCCGTGATTATAGGAATGTGAACCTAACATGTAGCAGAAACCACGCGAGGGAGGTGACCTACCTTGATGAGTTCACGCACCACATCCAAAATAATGTTGTAATGAAATCTGAGGAGGAATCATAAAAGGATCCTAGGAACTAATTTGGTCCCAACGCATTTTCTGAATTACGATTTATTACAATCTCATTTATCTCTTGTTCTTCGTGAATAACTTCTAGATCATACTTATCACCATATGACACCACCCTATATATAACTTTGAAGAGTGGTGTATGACCATTCGGTTATCCTACAAAAATATGAGGATTTGAACATATAAGGAGATCTTTGAAAAATGAAAATTCCCTACCTCCCACTATGTCCCTATCATTTGGGAAAGTTCCATCCTCTATATGTATATTAGGATACCAAACTCTTTCTTTTTCCCTGATACATGCTAGAAATATATGGTATTTTTTATCCTTTTTTGAGACATTTTATCATTGAATAATCATGGATAGAGAAATCTTGTTCTAGGATATTCTCTATCAAATCTCTCAACTTTTGGACTAGTTTATGAAAGATATACTCCAACCATCCATCTTCATGCTTTGCCTACATCTTCTCAACCCTCACTATAAGGATATCAAAGTCTTGAAAACAAGATGGTTGGTTTTTAATCTAATATTAGAGGTACTATTTGAGATTATATAACCTATTATGAATCCATATCCTTAAAGTACCTTGATATGGTTTATACCATGATGATTCCACAAACTGGTACTATTCGAGGATGGATTTAGAACTATGTTGGAAAAATAAATGAATTCCCAGGATGGAGTCAGGGGGGAAGCAAAACAGAAATCATAAAATGGTCAAAAATAGCCTGGATAAGGTGAGTGATGTTAGAATCTATAAAAAGGGAGATCCCACAGATTTCACTAATCACGGTTTAGGCCTTCACCAAGTGCAAAACTATTCCATATGATTATTGCACAATGTAAACCTATCACTCGAAAATCCCAAGTCAAAAAGTCCCTTATATTCAAATAATTAGGAAAAAGATTCATTATCCATCATAGGGGAGACCAACCCCTCTTTTCTTCTTGGAGTGCTCCAAAATTTTATTGTAGTCCCATGCCTCTAACCCCAATACATCACATCCATCAAATTTATTCAATTTTCTATCACATAACCTATCTATCGCGAAAATCAATCATAGCATAGATAAATGTAACGAAAAAATTATGAAACCTCTTATTTATCCCAAAAGTGATAAATTGGAATGAATGCACAAAATGTTAAACCAATAAATTTATCCTTGTGAATATCCACATTTGATGGTTCTGTGGTTCATCCTTCATGATTTGGGCACTAGGAATATGTGTGAAAACACTATATTTTTTATAGTTTTTGTTGGGCATCAACCAATACTATAATTAGTTTTTTTTGCAGTTAAAGTTCAAGATATGAGAGGTTAGTTTTTTAATTTACATCCATGTCACGGGTGGTCCATATTAGTTAAGTGATCAATATTAACGAGAGGGAGAAAAGGTGGTCTCTACCACAGGGGATACACATGCTTTAGACCTCAATGAGTGTAGGCATCTTGACAAGGATATATTGATCATCCCATATAGAAGGGAAAAGGATAGAAGAATTACGAAAATTCAGAATCTAAATCTAGAAAACTATATGGAAGGTTGTACAACATAGATTAATCATTGGATAGGAGGTTTAAAAGTTACATATTTTATGTAGATCAAAAATCATAAGAGGTGGTGGTGAAGGAATAACCATTACTTTCCCTTTGTTGAAGAAGGTTTGTGAGGAGTGGGGTCTAATCATCCATCGGATAGCTTAGGGACTTGTAATACACCACACACTTTCATGAATGGATATTGGTTACATGAGGATTATGCAGAGTTTCTAGCAGGCTGGGCTTGGTAGGGTACATGGAATGTGGGTTACGGTGGGGGAGGGGGTTGACCCGAGAAAAAGTAGTGAACATATGAGTAAAATGAAGGGAGGGGATATGAGACTGATGTTTTAAGAACAAGAGGCATAAGGTAAATATTGGATTCACCTGGTCACTTTCATAAGGGTTGTAGGAGAGTGATGATAACTGTGATTTCCAAAAAACCATGGACCTTGAGAGCCAGATCCATACCTCTTATGTGTAGTGGGTAAGTGATCTTTCAAATGGAAATAATATAAAAAGTGATCTAGGGACTAGGGGTGATTTTATTCCATCATTAACATTCAAATACCACATTTAGAATTAATTTTTTTTGTAATAGTGGGGAGATATCAACATCTACAAAAATTCAGGCCACATAACTGTCAAAAAAGTTTACGGTTTTCTTTTATGTGAACTAAGACGATCTCGTAACATCACCATTGGACCAAATAAAATTTATTTTCATCAAGGTTAAGGGAGACTTGATAGGTTTAACCATATTACCACCATTAGGGGGTCATAGCTAGATTGCATTCCTATTGACCATCTGAACAAACAATATCATTAGTTTCTACATGAACTCGAATGAGACGACCACAACATCACGAAATACACTTAGAATGATAACACCGAAAGAAGATTTCTGAATCATAACAGGGGCCCTTATAGGATTATAAATACCACAATATGTGACCACATTCTATAAATAAGGCAGTGGGGGGATGATCAAGTTCAATTGATGCTACAAAGGTCCATTGTATAAGGTGGGATGTTGCATCAAATGCATCAACCAGATGAAATTATTTGGGATGTAAATATGTTATTTCAACTAAATGATGAATTTATGGAGATAAGAAAACATAAGAGTAAGAAATTTAACAGAATATTTTTATGAATTAATCGAAAAATGATATTAGAATATAAAGATGTATTGAAAATGAAATCTCTACTACATATGATGTCAATTTATATATTAATGATCAAAAATGAAATTACATAATACTATGTAAAAAAAACAAGAATAATGTTTTAATGTATTATAATATCTATTGAGATAAGGAAATTAATTACTTGATTTTATACCATATTGTAGAATGTTTATTATTTTACGTTAAATAAGCGATTAATATGAAAAATTACAAAAGGAACACAATGATAGAAATTCCATTTTTTTTACACATACAACCCATGTTTGAAAAATAATAGTAATATATCATGGAAAGTGTAAGAAATTTTATCCACGATGGGCTTCTTAAACCCCTAGGGGGATGGTCATTTGAATAGTATGAAAGAATATAACATGGATTATATTGGTGTTAAAAATTAACCTCAATACATTTTAATAGTTGAACAAAAACAATTATTGTAAAATTATAGATGATTGGTAATAGTAAAATTAGGGTGGATTAATTTTTTCATGATAATCAATCTCACATTTCTTGGATTGATCAACATCTCTAGTATAAATAATATATAGTTAAAAATTTTGAAATACATTTTGGGTGGATTTTATGGGAAAACAACATAAGTGAGTATTTTAATTTTCAATGCATCACTAAAACGTATCCCATGAAGTGATTTGTGGAAATTACTACATTTTTTGTAAAATATTGACATGTAATATGATGTAATATATATTGGATGATGAGTTATAATTATTTAAAAATATAAAATTTACTATAATTATTAGTAGGATAAAAATTGGAAAGGTGAAAAGATAAAAACCATTTCATATCTGGAACCATGTAAAAATGGAAGGGAATTATAGAAGGGTCACGTTGATGTTGTTAAACTTTGGACACTCACTTATGAGCTCCATATACCATATCAAGAAATATTTTTATCTTTTTAGTAACCCACTGAAAGACAATTTAATAGATTCATATTGATATTTTAGAAGAGTAAATAAGACATTACATTTATTGAGGTATTAAAAATGATAAATTATTAAATAACATTTCTAAAAACATTATTTTAAATAAGAAGTGTATTGAGAAATTATTAGTAATAACATCTAAATGGAATTCTATGGTTTAATACAATAGATTACACCATAATCACTAAAAAATCCATATATTTTAAAATATACCAATGATTATTAGGGAAATAGTTTGTTTACATGTCTGGTTTATTTGAGTGTTAATATAAATAAAATACCTTTTGATAGTAAATAAGGAACATGAAATGGGACAGAATAAGATATTATTTTTTTAAAAACATGAAAAAATATTCACCATAGATCCTGAATGTGTGACTGAATACATTTTAAATTGAATAGTAATGTTAGTATTTTTATAAAATTATTATTATCAAAATATAGAAAATAAGAGGGATTCAAGTCTTCTTTTGTGGACCATTAGAAAACACATAAGGTTATCATCAACCAAAAAGCCAATATTCTATATTTCGGTGAGATAGTGTGTTGAAATCATATATTCTTTTCCAGATATTACACTCTTATTAGGAAGAACCATATAAATATTTCCATATTTAAGGATCAATAAGATATATAAGAAGAAATTAATGTGACACATGTATTTTAAATTTTTTCAACTCGAAGTGATAGTCCAATGAGAATATATAAAAATTGTGATGATGTATTATGAGTTAACACTATACAGTATAAGTGTTACAAATGTTTTGGAAAGGTAAATTTCTGATACAATTCCATTTCTTATTTATCTATTAATTTTATTATTCAAAGGAATAATATAGATATGAGATATAATAACTACTTATAAATAATATCTAGAAATAAATTAGATAATCCCAATAATATGTGTTTTCTATGTTCATTAATTCAGTCTTCCAATCATTCTCTACAATGGAGATATTTCCAGCTCTATAATCATCATAATTTATTTGTATTATTATACTTTTTCTTTTGTGTATTCCTTCTACCAATGAATCTCTTTTAATTTTACAGAATCATTTCATAAAAATGTTTGTATTAATTTACCCCTTTACCCAGTCAATTGGAATTCAAATCGGTAAATTAATGTCCTGGAAATGTAAAATAAGACACATAATCTTTAAAAGATATGAAAAATATTTGACCTCATGGGATTTTTCATATAATTTTCCATCACAGAACTATAATATTGATCATGTTGTGTACTCTATTAGAAACAAATAGGTTAGGTAAAAATTTCATTTATAATGGTATATTTGAATTTGAAACAAAAGATCCACAATCGATGACTAAATATCATAAATTTTAATATATAAATTTAGAGTAATGATAATTCCACTTCCATAAACCCTTAGATGTCTATTGGAATGTGGTTATGCTTTATAATTTTTTATTCCTGAAGAACCTAATACACCAAAATCATTTTCTTAAATCATTTTAATACTTGGAGGTTAGGAAAGAATTACTTAAATCAAAATCAATAATGAAACCAATCATGGAATGAAATTTAGTTTATATTGCGGGTAACATATCTCTATATACAAAAAAAACATCTGAACATCCTTCAATAAAAAATATATCCTCTGTCATTCGAGTGTCTCCACTCAAAATATAGTGATATTTGTTTCATCATCGATATAGTAAAATGTGTATGTCATGGCATGTTATATTATTATCTAATTTTGATAAATTATTTTTTTTCATTTTAACAATCAACATGATACATTCCTTCCTCTACGTATATTACATAAATCCAATTATTGTGGAGTTAGGAAAATTTTTTATCCACTTGTCATAAATTGAATATCATTTTAATGGAATCACTTTTGAGGATGTAATCTCATGTTGTTACCTTGTGAAACTTATGAATTCACCCAAATTATTAATGTAGTTGAGAACTTTACTAAATATTCAGCATCAAATCTAGTCTTGATGGAATGCCCACATTCCATTAATTACCCTGATATTTATATAACATGAATATTATTTTACTAGTAATATCCCTATACATTATTATAAATTACATGATATTTAAATAAACACATAATTAACATCAAATCCATCATTAAAATATAATGGATAAAACATTCTACCATTTTTAATTGTGTTTTAAATTCATTCCCCATTTTATGCCCTCATCTTTAATCGCATGATACGAAAATTATTCCCCTTCAAAAATAAAAAAATAATGATTATTTTGTTATATACAAAAATATCAATACCATTTTTGAATCTAAAAAATTACTTGAAATATTTTTTGAAGCCGAAATTTATCAAGACTCATTGAAAAAAAAACATAATTTTGATTTAACAAATAAATTATTGCCTAAATATTTCGGATCAACCTTCTATCTCTATCAAAACACCATGGATAGTTTCTCTCCATATTATCTACATAAAATATAAATATATTCATCAATGAAAGAAAAATTCACAGATAAATCGATATATATAATTTAGATAGGAGAAATTCAAAACAACCATAAGCTAAGGTAGATGTTTAAAACAAAAAAAATAATCAATTCTTCTCAAATGTCATTGTGAACTATCAATTGGAAAATAGGTCCACTAATTCATGATTTGAAACCATATTATTTAGTTTTATAATGAAATTTTTAAACACATCCTTAATAAAGTTATTATAGAACCCAATACTCTTCTTTTTTAAATGAGGTACAATATTTTGGGTCTGCTCTATCAAAATTTTATTGTAAAAATAAAATTTCATATAAATCGTATTCTCTAATATGAGATCCTTTAATTGGTTATTAATTCACTTATGTGTTTTGGAATGTTCTTTTGAGGAAATATATTATTTTATAGCTAAACTATGAGATATGATTTAATGGTTCTCATTTATACACCAAACTGACATAAAATCAATGATAAAGTCTCCCATACTTATTTTTTTATATAAAAAAAATTTATCAATGCCTATTTTAATCGAAGTAGAAATATAATTAATTATTATTTTCTATAGGGTACACCAAAACATATATATTAGTTCCATTAATATACCACATGATCCTCTTTAAAATGAAATAATGTTCCACCTCGGGGAAATTATTCTAGTGAGAAACCAAGAATGATGTGTAAAATATATATAGTATATTTAATTTATGAAATAATAATATTAAAATAATCATGAAGTAATGTTTTGGATGAACCAATTCCCCTTCAGCATTCATACCCACCTTGGTTCTAACTATTATTGTGGGTTTAACTAGATTTCTATCATGCATATGATAATTTTTCAGTAATTCCTTTATATATTTATCTTGAGAAATAAAAATATAATTCCTTTTGTATTTTACATTCATACAATGGAATAATGTGACGCAAAAAATCATATATATTTCAAATTATGTTCTCATAAAATGGGAATTTCATCCACTAAATTCTTCTAAAATTATCTGAAATTGATGTTCCAAATAAAAAATGAAAAACATAAAAGAATATTTTGTTGATAATTTAATATTATGATTCAGATGACCCATACCCACACTTTGGGAATTCGATTCTATTAAATGAATATAGTATGTACAAGATTCTCAATTTACTGAAGATTCCAAAATTAAATAATAAATATTTACAATATTAGTAAAAAAATTATCCACTTATATCTATAGGGCCGTTTTATAAAGATTTAGAGATTTATAAAAGAAAATAATTCATAAATCCAATTTATTTTTCATTAGAGGTATTTTTTTACACTATATAAGAAAGTAATTAATGCATAATTATTAATCAATATATGCCAAAAAATTAGCCTCATGTACTCTTATTCTAAAAATGTGAGATGATATAATTTTATTCATTACCTTAGGAAATAGAAAGAAAAGATGTGTGAGTTAAAAATCTCAATAAGAGAAATTATATATCAAAATATTTCAATTAATTAACCTAAAAAGAATAATATGGAAGGAAACAAATGGTCTCAAAATAATTCCATATAATTGATCACATGATCTTGAAACAAATACACGGCCTGAAATATAGAAAAAATTAGATACAAAAAATTGACTTCATGGTCATGGAATGGATAACTCCATGCATATTTATATTTACGGTCAAGGCACTCCCTAGGACATCTTTTGTCACATTAGGGTTGCATGCACGACATCATACTTTTCACCAATGTCACAACTAAGACATCATGTTACCAATTAGTAAAAATACACTAGATACCATAACATTTTTTATAATGACACCAACTGAGTAAATGAGGAGTATATAATACCATCCTCAAAGTAGAACTTCTTTATGTAAAATGCAATCTCCATATAAATGATATTAATATGAATAAACATAATGATCAACTAGCCTTAGTAATCAATAAACATCTATATTAAGATACAAAAATATATAATTTAAATAAATTAACAATAATTAAATGAATATAATTCATTTGGTGAATGAATTTTTATTGTTAAAAAACATATAATCAACTTGAATATGTAGTTTATTGACATCTGTATTGGTATAACAAGTATAATTTTTTTAAAACATTTCCCCAATCATTAAATCCAATTCATTTCTATGTAATGATCCCTCGCGATAACATCTTATATAGTAAGGTCTCTATGGATATTTCAATAATTTCACAAATAAATCAATATATATTTTTTATGTGAACACCCTTCAATCAGATGAAGGATATATAGAGTTTTCGCAATGTCATGGAAGTTAAGGAATATTTATTCCATTAATATATGGTGATTAAAAAGAAGTATTTGAATGATTTTCAGGTTTTAAAACCAAAAAAATAAAATAGTTGGAGTGGATTTATAAGTTAATACATGACCAATATATACAACATAAAAGGCATACAAGTGGTGATTATTATTACGAATCCATTAAGAATCATTGAGATTAAAACACCAATTTATTAATTGTAATGTGAGAATTTAAAGAATAAAAGTGTGATAATATTAGATTCAAATATAAGTAAGTGAATTTTGTTAATTAATAAGTGATTAAATAAGTAATTTAATACACTATATTAAATAACTGGTAATGAGAATTATTGAAAATTTCTCAGGGAATTGATAGTAGATCCAAATAACACTTACAAAATTAGAAACATTTGAATAGAATACCCTTGAAAGATTTAATTTCAAATGGAACATTAAATTCCTTTAATAATTATATAAAATATCAAACTGGTTGAAAATATATCATATAATATATAACATGTTATATAAAAAAATATATTTCAATGACTACAAATTTTGACAAGAACCCCATACCATAATTTCAGCTTAAAATAAATGCACTCTAACCTTCTTGTAAAATAAACATAACTATTTTAATCACTTATTCCATTACAGTATTAATATATATATATATATATAGAAATATTTATATTAATACATATAATTTATTTTCAATAAAGGTTTATTATCATTATCAAATGATAAAAAAAATATGAATTCCTAATTTTCCAAGTTTTAAACTAGTATTTTAGATTATTTTGTGTTAAAAAAATATTGATATTCATAATGATATCAAAGATTCTATAATCATGATGTTATAGAGATTAATCATATCTGATTTTTTTTTGGTGAATGATAGATGTATGATTTTTGGTAATTGGAATTATGATGAACCAGTTTCAATGGGTTTAATGATCGAAATGTAATATTTATATAAATATTTCAACATAAAATATAACATTGTAGAATAATTTAAAAATATTAAATAAATTATTATTATATGATTTTAAAATTATATAATATGTTATAATCATTTTTGAAATAAACATTCTAACATCATTCACTTATGTGATAAACCGGCCTAAACCAGAACAAGAAATTATGATTTTATGAGTGAGGATATGTTTATATATAATGTTAAATTACCATTTATATAATATTATAAATTTAATAAATATTATTTAACTTTATTAAATTCATTATTATAACCATCCATGATGGATGGTGATGAAAAATTAAATTCATCCTTCTTAAAGGAGGTAGTCTTCACATTCACAAGATTATCGTTTCCCTTTCTCAATTAGTTAGAACGAAGTATGGTATATGAAAAATTATCATTAAATATTAATAATTGTTATATATGAATGTTATTAATTAATTATATCCATCATTTTAACTATCCAATTGTGGTATTGATAAAAAATGATCCACATTGTTTCATGGTGGCTGTTAGCCACACATACTCATGATCTATGCTATTTTTATTATATTAGTGGATGCGAATTGTTGACTAATTGTCATTAAATTAATATAATGACACTAAAATTTATTATTAATACTTATATAATGTTACTATGGTGTTTTGAAGTATTTTTAAAGATAAATATTAAGAATAAAAGGTTACATAATAATAAATAATAATATTGATAACTTAATATTTATCATGGAAATATACAATGAAATGGATGAAATAAGATATCTAATAGATACTATAGGATTATAAACATGAGATAGGATATTATTATTGGCTGAATTTTTGTGTTTGAATATGAAATTAAAATATATCAGTGTATCATGATGTAGTGTAAGTTACCCATATTCATAAGTCAGGATAGAGATAATTTGGGTTGAACAAATTATATTTTAGTTATCAAATGACACTATTCTTTGGTCAAAAGCTCAAAAAGTAAGAAATAATGATATTTTTTAGTGTGATATGGTATATATCAAATCTACTACATAGTTTAACACATATTTTAATGACATTTCAATCCTTTTAGTCGTATGTTTTTTACATTTTCAATTTTTTTTTACCTTGGTAATTGATTTTTTCCAAGTTGTTTCTTTTTAATGCCAAAAAATAAAATTCTAATTATTAAGTAAATTATAAATAATAATTATATACATGTGAAATTTTTTATCAAATAATATTTCTCTCTATAAAAAAATTATTTTGAGCATTATCACATTTTATAAGTAAAATTATGTTTTTAGAAAGACTGTATTTTAATCTATAAAACCTATACACTGGGAATAATTATAAATGTTATTTATTTTAATGAAATAAATTTTTAGGACATAAAAAATTATATTCATTTTAAATAAAAAAATTACAACAATAATATATTATTAAATAAAATACAACAAAACATTTTTAATGGAAAATGTTATATATGCAATTAAAATTGTTGTTATTGGTTTTCTAAATTTAGTATTGTATTTTTAAATGAAAAATATTACCATGTAAATAAAATATATATAATATAAAATTTATAGTAAATTTTCAATTTATACGTGTTTTTTAATATAATTATAAATGTTTCAGTTTAAGTAAAAAATGTATTATCCAACATTGACATCAAAATCAATAATTTTAACAAAATCATAAACATCAACTGTAGCTAAATATTTTATTATAAATCCAAAAATTATGTCAATTTAGTGAAATTAAAATTTTATATTTTAATAATGTAAATTTCAAATAAAATAAGAAATATATCATGAAAATTATTTTCATAAAAAAATAAAATTTCAAATTATAAAATTATCACATTTTTAATTCCTATTAATTATATTTTTTTATTTTTTTATTAATATCAATGATATATTTTAAAAATTAAAAATTTATTATCGTAAGCTATTGTGAAAAAGTTATGTTTTTGATGGGTTTTATTCCTAATAATTAATTAGTCATATTAGTTAGTTTACTACATTAATTGAATTTATCAATTAATTTTTATTAATGATGAAATATATTTTAATTTTTAAATATATTTAAATATTAAGAAAATAAATGTTTTACCCACCAATTCTATAAATACATTGTTACAATTATATAACATTTCATGGTACGTTGTGGTTTTATGTTCAATTTAACTTGCACTATTGAAAAAATATGGTCATAATATAATATATTAGTTAAAATATCATAGTATTACATTCTACCCACTACATGAAATTTCAAATATCACATATTAATAAAATAATTTAATGGTACCTAAAAGATAAATTCACCTTATGATATATTTTCAAATGAGGATTCCAACTTAATGACATAGGTACTAATATAAAACCTATCTTTTTTTCACATCAAGTTTACAATTTTTTTAATCGTTATTTTGGGAATTTTGGCTATATTACATCCTTTTTCGAACATGAAATATTTATTAATTCATTGATAAGTATATGTTGGATTTTATTCGCATTTTTTTTCATTTAGTAAATTTAATCTTCCTTCCTTTATCAAATTTATAACCCGAACATCTATGAAATGACATCCTTCTCAAATTTTATATGTAAAGTAACTAAAAAATGTTCCCATTGATAATTATAATTCTTGATATCCAGTTTACCATATTAACAAGATTTATCAATTCAATTAGTATCCCATTTGATATCTAATTTAGAAAATCTCTTCATAATTCATGTAATCCATTGTTCACTTGGCTCCTTATGGACTCCACCATTACAAAATTTAATATAGTTAATTATGAGTGATAAAAAATCGACAACATAAGAAAATTTTTGTATGAAAAATTCAAGCTTAAAATGTCTCACTATTTGAAAACATAATATTATATTTTATTCACCCTAAATCATTCTAGGTAAAATCATGTATTTTATAGGCTGAGTTGTCTTATTTTTCAAGACATAATTTCTTAACATAATAAATCATGTATAATTTATTATAAATGTAATGTAATAAACCCCAAGAATATCCCATGGTATTTTATATATAGTAATTAATTATTAAGAAAACTCACCATGAACAAGTGTGAATTTTGTGTAAATCTTCAACTAGTATTTTTCACGGTGATTACCCATGGGTGATATATTTCACTATTGAATCTATTTTCAATTATCTAAAAAGGGATATAATTTCTAGGATAACCATTTAATATTTACTTTATAAAAACATTAGCCTATTTTATTATAATTGAAATTATCACTTATTCATATCCCTAGGGTTTTAATTTGTGATCTCATATCATAATCCTAAATATATCAAATTTTACCTCAAATAACCCAAAGGTATATGTATACCTTATATATAATGGTCAAATTTTACTTTTTTATTTCCAATCACATCTATAACACTAAAATTTTATTAAATTTAGTACATCCTAATATATAATGTAAAAGCACCAATTTAATCTAATTTATATGACTCAAGACCCACACATTTGTAATCAGATGCTCATAAATATGTACATTACATATCATCTTTGGAAGGGACTGAAGATACCCAATTTTAACAATCAATAATTACAAAATCTGTAAATAATATTTAATCAGATAAATTTAGAGGAAATGTTATGTTCGGATTTATAAAGATTTAGGAAAAATGATTAACTAATAAAGACCACATATATCTCAGCCAATGAATAGTTTTTATATTATATAAAAATCTTCATAATTTATAATAATTCATTATATTTTCCAATAAATGCCCTTAAAATGCTACAGTTATTGATATATAATGTCTTATTCTTTTATATATAACATAGGTAAATGAAACATAATATGGGTGATCAGAAAAAATCAATAAGGGAAAAAATTATCATAATCTATAAAGGAATAAAATTGCGATAAAAATACAACATGATCAAATTATAATGAAATAATAGCATATAAGTAAAAACATGTTATTGAAATTAATCTGTAGTTACAAGTATAAATAAATATATGTTAAAAATTTTCAATTAATGATGATAGAATTCATTATTCTTAAAATACTAATCTATACCATTAATTCCCCACCCATGACATCATTCTTGTTGTAAAGGTTGAACCTAATACATCATTCTTATCATTAAGGTCACAACCAAACATCATGATTTCTATGGATAATCATACACAAGATACCCTAATATTTTTTCTTATGGGACCAGTTAGTGTATATAGGGGTAATATAATATTGGGACGAACTTTTAGCTACTTTTTTTAAAATAAAGTCACCATATAAATATATGAATATCAATAAATTTCATGATCAACTAGCATTATGAATGCAAAATTATCTATGTCAAGATAGAATCATATGGAGCAAAAATATATTTCCATTAAATAAATAAACATTGTACATCAATGTAAATAATGTTTATGTTAGAGAAATAAACAATTCACTTTTAAAAGTAATTAATAAAAATTAGAATTTAAATTACTAGTGTATATATTTTCAATATATTTTAAATCAATAAACCAAATAGATTTCTATGATTTCATCCCTAACCAAACAAAATATTCTGAAAGGATTATATAATTAGTTAAAAATTTCTTGAATAAATCAATATATTGATTCAAGGGGAACACTCTTCAATCATGGTAATTAAATATTGGTTGTTCACATGGTAGTTTAATTGGGTTACAAATTATACCTATATCAAAGGATGATTAGGAAATAAAAAGGTAATAATATATTTCTATATTTTTAATCCTCTAAAAATAAATTGTATAATATGTTTCAGAAGTTAATCCAAAACTAATATATAAACCCCAAAATGGGAAAATGTTTTGAGTACTAATATTATATAAATGAAAAAATTGGATGTAAAAACCCTTGCAGTAATGGTAACATAAGAATCTAAAAAATATGTGAGGGATATATTGCAGTTAAAATATAATGATATGAAATACATTAATTATAAAGGATTGAAATAGGGATCTTAATACACAATATAAAATAAAATATTGTTTGTGATACCATTCATGAATCAGGTATGTAAAACTTGATACAAATAACACTAATGAATTTAGAAACATTTGGATCACAACCAAATGAAGGATAAAATTTAAAACGGGGTATTAATTACCTTGACTAACGAGTTAATAATGGTCTTAAAAATAAAAAGTGTTTGTAATTGCACCATCAAAAATTAAATCTGGAGTTTTATAAAAAACATGTCTCAAGGGGTGAAAATTGAGACAAATAACTATTACCTTAAATCCTCATTTGTGAAAATTCATTATAACCTTCAATATATAAAATTAATATTATATAGATAAATTAGTCTATAAATTTATTCATATATATACATGTAAAATTATTAAATTCATTTATAACCATTAAATATGAATATTTTTTGTTGTGTTTTATTTTCATCATGGGAAACGAGAACACCAGATAACATGATTTATACAAGTTTTATAATGAAATTTTCAATTTTTTTGTTAATTAAATATTCCAATTAAAATTTTATCAAAGATACTAGAATTATATTATTTTAATGATTCAGAAGTTCCCATTAAAAATTAGTGAATTATAATGATATTTTCGTGAAAATGAATCTTTTGAAGAAGTAGTTTTGACATGTTTAACGTTTAAAATGTTATATTATATTAAATATAAATAAAAACTAACTTCAGAAAAACATAAATACTTTATATTTACCCCATATTAACATAATATAACATTCCATAATCATTTACGATATAAATATTTTAGGATTGTTTTCTTCGGTGGTAATAAAGACCCAAATAAGATTGTGTTATAATGATTTTATGTGAAAGATGTGTTATTATTGAATGATAATATAAGTTTTAAGAAATCATAAAAATTAAATTAATATCATTTAACTTCAATAAATTAATTTGTACAAAATCTATTATAATTTTTTATGAAAAACTAAATTTATCATTTGTGGAGTAAGTAGTTCATATGTGCTCACAATTAACATTTCCATTTCTCAATGAAGATAGTTGAAATAATATAACATATTAATTATCATTATAGATATAATAACACAACATTGGAAAAATATATTTTATCGAATACATCCTCTACACCATCTATGAGAGGAACTACCTAACAAGTAGGCACATTATTTCGTCAAGGTAACAGTCTTTATGTACAAACGTTCAATATTGTTTGGTTTTTATTAGTAGATAGTTTGGGTTGAATAGTAGTTTTTAGATATATATAATATGAATATATCTTATAATTAATATTTTTTTAAATATATTATATTTTCTACAAGGATCTTATAATATAAAGATTAAGAGTAAAGGGATAATGAGTAAGAAATACCCACGTTTAAAACCTAGAATTTCTCATAGATATTACATTGAAAAAATGAACTGTATGTTATATAAATAATAAAAATGGATTTTGAAAATTATATAGTTTTATAATAAGAGAAAATTTAATATTTTAGTGATTTATTTTAAGGGATTTATTTATTGTGAATTAGTTTAAGTGATCCTTTTTTATATGTAAATAGAGTGTTAATTTTGGAAATACACCATACATTTTAATGATTAAATGACACTATCCAGGGTTCAAAAGCTCAAAAATTTTGAAATAATGAATTTTGATTGGTATAATATTTAAAAAAACATCTAGCATTCACATTTCAAGAATGTTTTAAACACATCTCAATCCTTTTATTCTATATTTTACACTTTTACCATTTCTCATTTTTATCGTCGTAATTTATTTTCTATTATGTTAATTAAATTAAAGGAATAAAAATAAAAATGGGACTCATCACATAGTTTGGAGTATCGGATTAATAATTGGTGATATATTTCGTCAGATAAAATTTCTAAATTTAATTAATATTAACTTTAACATTAGTGTATTTCATGCGTCGAAGACGGTATTTCAGAAAAATACTATTTATAAGATTAAAATATATGAATGTTGAAAAAATATAAATTTTATTTATCTTCATGTTAGAAATCCATTTTTATTCAAATAAAAAATTCTATGTTGCTCAAAATCATACCCAAACTAGGATTTACCAAAATTATAGTTAAATAAAGGAAGATAAAAAATATTTCCTTTGGAAAATATTAATTTTCATTGTAAAATGCTAGGCATGGGTTTTCAAATTCTAACATCTTATTTTTAAATTTATCATACTAAATATGAAATAAATTATACCTGTTGAATTTTTTTAATAAATTATTAATTTATATATCCCTCTAGATATACTTATGAGTGATATAGTTTTTATAAAAACAGTTTTTTCACTATTCCTATAAAAACATTTATTTCAATAATATACCAAAAATTTATATGCAGATAATATTTTTTTTGTAAAAAAAATTATAGATAAATTTATTGAATTAATATTCTAAAATTTCAATATTTAACTTTTAAATTAAATAAATAAATATATCATGTATATTTTTTCACAATTTAACTTTTTAAATTAATAACTAATGTTATTTTTATTTACTATTAATTACAAATAAAATTTGATAATAAAACATTATTCATATCAATAATAGCTTTTATCAATTATATATTTAGTATAGAAAAATAATGTGCATAAAATATAATTTTTAAATGATTTCATTTTAAGGCATATATCAGTCTTATTAGTTACCTAACAATATTAAATGAATTTTATCAATGTTGTGGTATTGATAATAATGTTTTTCTTATTCATATATATATTTAATGATTTTATTATCTATTATACCTACCAATTATTTTTCTACATTGTAATTATTATGCACTATTTCATATGTTGTTTTGGTTTACTTTTCTTTATCACACACTATAAAAATATTTGGTATTAATAGAATATATAATTTAAAATCGTGAGGCTGTTATAATGATTATGGTCTACTTCTCTTCCCTAAAATTCCAAATTTTATATGATTGTATCCAATAGAGCATACCATAAACTTGGATCCTATTTCACACAATACGTGGACTTTATTAATCATCACATCATTGATGCATCAATTGTTATATGAAAGCACACATGTATCTCTATTTAGACTTTTTCTCTTTGAATCCAATCGAGAAGTAATCTATTAACATCCATTTTCTAGATTCTGAATTTTCTAGAAAATTCCACTATGATAAAGTGATTCATTGAAACATTTATCATTAATATTGTAAATTTTTCTTCTATATTAACTCCTTACACTTTTATAATATTCTCTGATCGCCAATAATTAATTTTTTATATCACTCTTCTATGCTCAGAGTGTGAATTTCTAAATAGCCATTTTTTTCTTTTGATATTCTATTGCAAGGGAATTTCAATGAGGTTCTATGTTCTTTTTTATTTAGTTTGATTCAAATAATCATTCATGTTCTTGAACCAAGAGACATCCATTTATTTTTCTTCAAAAAATGTTTGTTCCACTTCATATAATAGATCATTTCGATCTATAATCCTCATTTGTTGAGTTTAAGATTTCATTGTTTGGTCACCAATTATTATCAAATCATTAAATTATTTTTTTCTCCTCAATGAAGATAGTGGTAGACTCATTTTACAGTTTATTTATCTAATAATTCATCATATGTAATCTCATCACATATTGGATTATTAATATTTATCAAATTTGAATCCATTTTATATTCTAAATCATAAGTCAAAAGGAATAAATGGAGAGAAATTCATTTAGAAAATAACCATAGGAATCAGACCTGTAATGACCCGGAAATTTCAAGTAAATTTATTGTTCTTAAATGCATTGGAATTTTAAGAGTATGTGGCCTCCAACGACACTTGATTTTAAGGACCGGTGTGCCTGGAATCAATTTATGAAGTTTTGTTCAGGTATATTCAGTAAACGTATGTGCATATTTTTCTATCTTTGGAACCGGTGCTTGGAATTGAAATCTGAGGACACCGATGAACTCGCAGTGCCAGTATTTGCTTAAGGGGACCTTTACCACTGTTGCGTTTTATGCGAGTTGAATGTTAATTTTTGGGGATTAATCTTAAATAAAATAAAAATTTTGTGGTACAAAATTTTATTTTAATAGTTAGTTAAATCCTACATGTGGATGTTATTGGTGGGGCCCACACCCACATAACTTCCCATGTGAGGATATTAGTGTGGTGGGGCCCACATGAGCCCCAACTTTTCATCTCCCCATAACTATCCTTTAAACCCGTTGTTTAATTCATGAAAACCCCCCTGTTTAATTGGGCGGAGCCTCTCCACATTCCAACCTCTTCATTAATGGGCCACCTTATCAAATTAATTAATTTGTGGTGTCAACAATTCGTTTGAATTTTTTTGATTTGATTGGAAATGTGAAAATAGGGTAAAGCCTCATTTTAATATTTTCCTGGAAAATATTTTTTGTGGGGGAACCTCTCGAGAATTGTATGAAGGTGTTCCCCTCCGACGAAGAACATCGTTCTTCAACAAAGAACTAAACCGACGAAGAACGTGAAGAATCTCTTCCAATAATTCCTTTTCCTCAGCTTTATCCTTGGATCCCCCTTCGGACGTGGGACTTCTCTGAAGAATATTTTATCTTCCTCTTCATCGTCAATGGACCGATGCATGAGGTCAGAAGAGGAAGAGTATGACGAACGATGACAACCTCATCTCCCCCTGCGACGAACGAACGCCTTACTACTACGACATTCATCTTCCGCGGCTCGACGACGTGCGACAACAATTTTCGAGGTAGGGTGTTTGTATAATTTATTTTGAATAAATTATACACTTTTCAATGATGAAAGAATGTTTTTTTATGTCCAATTGATAACACCTAACGCAGAGGGAACAGACTGAACAAACATGGCCCAACGAACCTCTGCAGGTTTATCGTCTCTGCGTGTATTGACGTGTGACGAAAAAATGGGACCACAACGGCGTTCTGGAGCTTTCGCAGTGGAGTTCGGGTCATGAGGTGATCATAGTCATAGACGGTGGGAGAAACGACCACCCGAGCGCGTCCGGTGGTCTGCAGAATGCGGCGGTGGCACGCCAAAGGAATAGACCGCCGCGGCTGAGCCATGGCAGCGGGTGGAACTGGAACGACTCTTCCGTTTCGGATATCAAGAGGCGCGGCTTAATACCGCACCAGCTATCCGGGGGGCGTGCCCCCATTTTTCTTGGCAGAACATATGTCGGGCCGCGCCTAGCCGGTCCAGGCCGCGCCCTACCGGGCTTGACCCGGAATCGGGCCTGGTCGACCCGATTCAGGCTGACCCAGGGTGGGTTGGGCCGGGTCAGACCGAGCCCAGACCCCTTTTGAGACCTTTTTAGGTTAAATACCCATAACATGATTTATGGACCTCAGATCGATTCACCATTAGTTGCATACGATTTCTCAGATCGAGACGGTCGTTTCGGTTTATTACACTCATGGTTTAGGTGAAGTTTTGGTATGGCCTAGATGGTTCGATCCCGAAACCAACAGGGACCTCGGAGCAGAAACGCTTATAACATAAGGACCAGACGTCCAATTGCCGTGAGGCCAACTACATTGAATTTATTTGGATGATACATTTCTTTTGGAATACTCTACTTGAGGTTTGGACGTAGTTGGGTTATGGCCAGGTTGGTTCGATCATGAAACCAACCGGGCTCCTGGAAGGGAAAAGGATAATAACTCACAGACCGGGCATCCGATTGACGCGCCGTCTGTTGTGTTGATACACCTATGATGTAGCGAAACATTGGGATACTTATTCTTGGGACATCGTGACACGTGAAGTATCTACCAGTATCTCATGGAGCAGATCCTTCCGGAGACAAGCATACAGAGTACGAATATCTAGTAGCTAGCTGAGACCTGAAGACTACTTGTCTGATTCATTTTGGAGTGACTTGAGTAGCCTAGTGGGGAGCACTACTGTGTGAGGTGGCAGACCCATGGTGGAGGAGAGCTACTATGTGAGGCGGCTGACCCGTGGTACTCCACAGTAGGAGTACCTCTGTAGGCTATCAGGGGGATCTCTACTGTGTGAGGCGGCAGACCCCTGGCAAGGAACGCTACTATGTGAGGTGGCAGACTCGTGGTACTCGATAGGAGGAGTACCTCTACAGTCTAAGGATAGTTATTAGCATCTCAGGGACACAACATGACAATTTTTCTCAGCATAGGTGAAGTTCTCCAGTATCCATGGTTTCAACATCATTAATAAAATCCTCGTTTGAGGTGAGTCAATGACCTTTTTGTTTTCCTCATGATTGAGATGTGTTACTCGATAACTTACTTATTTGTATGAGAATATACCATAGTAAAGGTTATCTGTTGAGATCTTTATTTTTGGTTTATCCATGTTGGATTTGGTGAGACCTTGAGGGTATCAGGGTCCCTACTGAGTATCTTTATACTCACCCCTACACGGGCTATGCCCGCACCTTGTTGGGTTGGATGCAGATGACAGACAGCACTGACAGAGACAGAGTGCTCGAGGACTGGATGGTACCCGGAGGTGGACACTTGCCGTGACGACACACAGAGTAAACCAATAGACGTGAAGTGCTGAGGAGGACATATTTACCTACCCTTCAGTTAGGAACCCGGAGGACGATCCAGGAGCTGCTTCACCATTTAGTTGTTTTTCATTTCAGTTGTACATTCTTTCAGTTGTATCTATACCTTTCTGTTGGGATTTTATTTCTGGCCCCTTTGTAATTTCAACACACTTGTTATACTACTTTACTCTTTGTTTGCTTCTGCTTTTACTCTGTTCGTGTGTGTGTTTACATTTTATAAATGCAATATCTTCCCAATTTTTAGGGATTTATGGCTTTGGTGATAGTCGCTAGCCCCCAGCCTATGGAAGGAGAGGATGGGGTAGTCATGATACGGGTCCCGGGGGACGGACCGTGACACGACCAATGATCACAAACTATAAGAAATGACCAACTAAATTATGAAGTGTGAGGAATAACTCTCAAGGTCTATTCTTAGGGACATCCATTAATAATAATTCAATTTAATCTATCATGTCATTTCAAAAAATAGAAACTCAAAAATGGATATTCACCATTTAAGGAATGGAAAATACAGCTATTAATTGTGGAAATTCCCAATGGGGTGTCCAATGACCAAGAGAACGACCCACATATGGGTTTCACTATATGGAAAGGTTACATAGGTTATGAAAACCCATTTTAACTAATTTATTAATCCAGAATGAACCATCGCCAGAAAATTCCCTCATGCGACATGATGACACATCATTTAAAATAAGATGAAATGATTATAATGATTACATACCACCTACCTTATATCATGTATGACCCACATGTCTAATATGATGCTTTGATTAAGTCTAGTTTGAGGTAAACTGGAGAAACTGTCTAATTCCTTAATAATTGGGAACAATAGGTCACATCAAAATAGAACAATAGAGGGAGGATGAACATTAAAATATATTATAAAGGATAAAAAAAGTATCATTATTGATCTGATAATACCAATGGAGTTTGAAATAGATTAAAAATGATGGATGAGGCAAGATACCTAATTGAGAGGGAAGATGAGCTCTATCTGATGAATAAGAAGAAGAAACATGATATAGATGATGAGAAACGTATAGAAATTATTTAGAGATTTAATTAAGTGAATAGGGTTAGTATTACCATAAAAACTAGGACACATGGGTTCACAGCATGGTTTTTCTAAACCATATTCCAACCTTTCTGCTCCAACTTCCTAGAAAACCGACCTCTCATGGTTATGCCACATGGTTTTTTCCAAACCGTGCACCAACTGTGCGATGAATAGTGTGAGGCTACTGCCTCTGTGGTACTATTAGTGTGGGATTTGAACATGGTTTTCGAAAAAATGTGTATCTTGTGTGACACATGTTTCTCTTATGGTCAAGGCCACATAGTTCTCTTTTGGGCCCCCATGGTTTCAAAAAAAATAGTGTCCTATGTGTAGACCTTCAAAACATTGTATTTTCAAGACCCGACACTCATAAAACTCAACGGGACACCTGGGGGACCCTTAGATCTTTATCCAAGTCTAAAAATAACATTTTTAAGTGTTTCAACTCGCAAAACTATTTTCTATTGCTTGGTTTACAAAACAAACCATCCACCAAAGGATAAAATTTAAATTCAATTGTAATTTCCTTCGGTCCAAATAATAGGATGCCATATTTTTAACTCCATATAAATTATCATCTGCAAGAATCCTTTGGAAAACAAAGGGAATTTTTTTTGACATAATCAAGTCATGAGGTCTCATTAAAATGGTCACATTGCATCTCCAAACACCCAATGTAGCTGCATGCATCACCTTAACATAGGACACATAAACCGTAGAAACATGTTCCCACACTTGTATCAAAGATGAAATCAAGAGATTGATCTTATCTTAGGCCATCTAACCCAATATAAGATCACATTATCATGTATTCAACCAACTGTCCTATGGTTCTTCAATAATAGGTTTAATCGTCTGAGGTATATCTCTAAATCATGGTGCCCTTACAATTAGATTTGTTATCCAAAACATTACTGTACAACATAAATGGATCTCATTACGTGAGACATGATTTTATCAATGAATTTATGGAAGAACTACCATTGTTTGATAAACTAGTGGAAGAAAATTAAATCCACCACCATCCACCCATTCTCGAAACACAATTCATATATGGTAAACGTGTTAAATGGATAAACATGAATAATTTAAAAGATGGAAACCTGGTATTTTCATGGAGAATAGTCATTAAATACCGTAACGAGAATCTAGTAATAACACTATAAAAAATCCAACTTAAGATGTCTTTCATCACCAGGATCATAGAAACATTTCATAATCCCCATCATATGGATCGTCCTAGTGAAAAACCCCATAAGTGCATGATATATGTCCAAGGTAAACTCGTAATATTCAATTAAATTTCAAGGAACACATCCACTAGGAACCACATATAGTATTTATGATGGTTATTATGGTATTTGTATGAATATCCTACATCCCGAACATTAACTGAAACCAAAGTGGCAAACAACTCGAATTCAAGTCAAGAGGAAAAATGGCTAGTGACCATGAGTCCATACATGGAATTTATACATGGGAATGCATGTATCACTCATGACTAACCACACCCATAAAACAATAAATCTTCTAGAGATCACTCTGATAAAAACCACCCAAGTAATCCAAATAGTGGTTTAAAACCAATGTGTGGCTTAGGACTAATGCCCACTCGGTCTACCCAAATGATACCATGATAGGGAATATGGTCTCTTTAAAGATGAGGGTGCAGTAATATGTTTTAATGATATACAAAAAGGACCTAATAGGCATTATCCACCCTAAATATGAAACACTTGGTAAATCACCAAACCTTTTATAACCAATAATATAAAGTGATGTTCAGTCAATGAAATATAGGTTGACATATATATAAGAGCTAGGCTACTTATACTAACGCATAACTATCACCAAACCATTATGACTTTTTAACATAATAAATCAATGCATGCATAATCCCAAGCACCAAATTCCATCATTTACTGATCGTGTTTAAAAAGGTTGTACCCATAGCCAATTGTTCAGTGTAATGATTCCTCCCAATCACTTACACGATCCCAATTTACCTGCCACAAGGGAGACATAGATACTTTTGGAAAAACCCTGAAGTACTCTCTTAGTTATTTGTATTATTATTTGAGCACACATTTATCGAATAATGATATGATGCTTCACACCTTTGTAGTGTCCTTAGTATTCGGACCCACCAAATAATGAACTCTTCCCACTGAACATGGACCGTTGAAAATCAAATGCGAGTCTTGGATGTGGCTAATATGATTTTGTTTATTGTTATACCAAATAAATAGAGACAACCAAAATCTACAAAGTGACAAATTATATTCACACTAAAACTGACACAAGATGCTTCTCTGATCCATGTTCTGACAGGAAAAGGCACTATGCATAAAATCCAAACAACTGACCAATGTGTCAAACACTTCATTATCCATTAAACATCGCCAAAGGAATTGGAATGAGAAAGGAAATTTATTAATTCCATGGCCACATTACTCTAATGAAGACTGATGTCCAATGTGTAACCACACAATGATTGGTTGATTACCATTGAATTTAAACATTTTACTTCTTAATTAACAAGTAAACAAATACTGTGTATATCAACGAATACTGACATAATATTTCATGATCCAATACGACATCACTCATACTATACATAGGCTTTTCTACCGTATCAATTCTTATACTTAATGTCCCATCGATTTAATTGACTCAAAGACACATTAGTATATAAAACCTTAAAATATTCCAATAAAATCATGATTCATCCAATACTAAACGGTATATAATGAAGGGTCAAATAACCTACTATGTGGATGGTCGTGGCCTTGGCATGTATATCCCACTTGAACTGATCATTTAAGAATTCTCACACTGAAAGTAAAGTCCAGAAAACACTAAACCACCCATCAAAAAAATGACCTTCTTTTATAAATTAGAGTTATAAATGATACCATGTAATATGAACACTACCTATTAAGAGAAAATTCTTGCTTGAAATAAGAAAGTGTTCTAAAGAGCCAAGGGTGATACCTAAAATGGGTCAACCCTTTACTAAAGATTAATTTGTTGACATAGAATAATTTCATACCCCGAATGGTCTCTAGGAATAAAGGACCATCATTTAGATTTAAACATAGTATATATGAAGACTACATAAAATCTCACATTCACATGCATGGAAAAAAATAATGGATTAAAATTACCCTTACATGGGGGTTAAGGTTAATTGAACCACTAAAGGCTCCATTCATGAGGCATTAAACCAATTACCAATTAATTATTAATCCATTTCAAGGTGATTTTTTAAAGAAATACTACTATTAGTATTAATAAAAAATCATCTAATAACTACTACAATGGAAAAAGGTATGTTATTTTATACATATTTTTTTATATTATTATTTAGTGATATATTATTACAAATAGGACATTTTATAATTTAAATACAATTTTAAACAGCATTAATGTAATTATAAGGCCTCTAAAAAAATCAAAAATATTAAATGGTATTTTGTTTATTAAATAGGTCTTATTCAAGGGGAAATCACACTACACTTACGTATGAATTCAAAGAGGTGGCAATGTGAACTTTGAAAATCTCCTCCACACAAATCTTTATCACACCCCTATGGGGTAAAGCAATAAGGCATACCAAAAGAAAAAGGAGACCCAAAAGGGACACATTTATATTTTTTGGGATCATAAAAAAGAAACTATAATATTTTAAGAACACCCCTACTGGTTTTAGTTCATTAAAAACATTGCCAAATAGACCTACATGGTTTAGTTGTGCATTTTATAACATCGTGATATTTTCATTAATCCCAAATAAAATAGATACAACCATTTTAAAGGTTACTAAGAAATTTATGGTCATTATTGAACAAAAATTATTATTAAATCAATTTAGAATAAAAATTACCATAATAGATAGTTCAGTTTTATGGGTGACCACCCATCAAATTATAAAGTGCCCATAAACATTACAAGTTGCTTGAAACCCCCATCTAACTACAATGACTTTAATCAAAAATAAATAATATTCAACAACCACATAATTTATGTAATATACTTTATGTAAATAATGTGAATGTTCAATGGTATAATTATAAGGGTATCCCTATTCCCATTCATACAGGGCCTATACACTTCACAAGATTTGAGTTCGCTCCCATTTAACTGTAATAATATTATTTGGGATGAGAGAAGAACATAATAGCTTTAATATTTATAAAATAGGCCTCAAGTATATAAATCCCATCAATGGTGGTTTGGTTATATGGTTCATAACTTTCAAAATTATATGGATCTCATACAACATACACATTGCCTTTAGGATACCATTAATCAACAACCAATATGTTCATCACATAGTCTATAAGAATATAAGCACAAAAAATAAAAAATAAAACACTAATAATATTCCTAATCATGGTAAAAATATGACATGTTAAATGAATCATAATTCATAAAAATTAAGAATTTCTAGAATGTATATAAGTAAGAAAACACATCAACATTATAATAAATCATGTCGGGTACATTAATAGATTTCAAACAACCATGCAATGAAATGTACATAAAATGGAATATTCATGGAATTTAAATTCATATGTTCTTGTAATGATGCAACTAATGTTACATCCAGATGATTCTAGGATAAGGGTAATTACTATATCTCATAAAATATTTAGCATAAAAAATTACTCTAATCACTAAAGGTTAAATTATAATCAACTATAATAGAAACAACAACAAAAATAGTGTTTTCCTCAAAAACATTTCTACATATGTGGGATTATCACTCAAATGAAATTTTACTTACCAATATATGATACATTCATAGTATCCTATCTACCTTCCAAAAAAATAATATAATGAAAAAATTCATCACATAGATACCAATTTGTATTGTCCTAACCCAACTGGCCGCCAAACAGGTATTTGGACTGGTCACAACAAGGACTCATAAGTTCCACTATTTACACAAGAGGAATATGACTAGAATTGAGTGTCTAAATATGGATTTTTGGATATACTATACCCTCATGGTTAGAGTCGAAAAATGTTATAACATGTTTTTACCAATAAAAACCAATAGAGAAAGCAATAATAATGAAATGAAAAAGAAGTTGAAGAGAAATATAATAATGTAATATAAAAGTGGAAAATGCCACTATACAACAATTCATGTATTTTAGTTTATGCCACATGAACAATCAAAAGGAAATAAAATAGGCATGTAAAATAAAAGAAGGGAATGAAAACCCATGGTTTCTCTCATTGAGCATTCCGAGTACTAGCTTGGTCCTATGCTCATACACCTAGTATAAGTGTGACACCAAAGGAAAATAACTAAGGATTCTGATCTTGCATCCATGGAAGACTGTTATGCTACCCTAATACAATGGTTCCCTAAATAGGGTGTGAGATATAGTATCAGTATTGCAAAAACCAGTGTCAGTGCGGTGGCCGACGTATCCATACACTAGGACCCTGACTTCTGATTTCTGACTAGGTGAACGAAACTCTGATTACGTGTGTGTTTCAAAAAGTTTTCATTATGTTACCTCAACCATGCCATTTAACCAGGTTTAAATCATTTGACCATGTAACATATGTTCAGGGTGCCACCACAAAGACAGTCAGTTGGAGTTCTGAGAGAGTACACGATGACGGAACACTAAGCGACAAGGCTCTGGTGCAGGGCCCTCTTACTATGATGGTACCTTCGGGTGGTCTAATTGAAGCATCACCACCCGTTAAGCAGTATATGACACCAACCGTACTAGAAAACAGTGTACGCTGACAGAGTGCGTTGCATGAGTTCCAGCAGTAGGGGCCATCAAGGATACAAGGTGAGACAGATCCCCAAGAAGCAGTGGATAGGCTGGAGGTGATTGCGAGAGATCTACACATGTTTAGACACTAGAAGAGAAGATGGTGATCTTAGCTAATAGTGTTTCCCAGTGAGTGACCATGAGGTTGGTCTTCATAGTGATGAGGTTTCGGTACGTGGACCGATTCCTGAGATAGTACCTTCGGGTATTGTGCGAGCTATATCACTACATATTAGTTAGTAGTTTCAACTGGCGGTACAGGTAGATGACACATGTAGTCTTAGTTCCTTACACGTGTTTCAGCATCAGATACCCCTTAGGTTCTGAGGCGAACCTGACTCACAGGAAGTTGAGGACTGGTTTGAGGAGGTGGCTGAGAGTTTTCTAGAGCTTATATAGATTCGTCAGGATGACAAGTCGATAGATGAGTATTCATCGAGGCATACAGATCGTTCCTAGTACATGATGACTACAATAAGATCAGTGCTTTAGAGCTCGGACCTCAGAGCAAGGTGTGTTTAATGGACATATGAGCCAACACATTTCCTTAATTCATTCCAACTTATGCTAGGGTGCTAGAGAGAACCTTTTTGGTTGAATTTTCTTTGGCTGAATGGATACAGCTAGAGAATGTTAGTAGTGAGAAAGCATGGAACTAGCACTAGTCACAGAGACTTGGGAATTTAAAATGTTTCAAGAAGAAGAAGTGTTAAGGATAGATGAATCATTAGAGCAGTAGACATTGAAGCAGAGTTATGAGGGAATCATGTGGTGATGTACATTTCGACATGTTACAACCACCTGCCTTTTTAGTCCCCGCCAGGTTCAGGGAGCAGGAGGGAAGGGGAAGAGGGTAGCTACATGTGGTCAAATATTTTGACCCAAGGACTCTAAGAATGATTCTAGGTAAGGTCTGTGTCTACTACTAGTTTTAATAACAATAGACATTGATACAGATCATTCCTTCCTTCCACGAATCTTTTCCCAGACCTAGAGTTTCTGGTTAATCCGATCAATTGAACCTCACATCTAGAGATAAATTTGGGAGGATACTTGATAATCACACTTACTCCGACGGTGTGATATGACCCTTGAGGCAAGACTTTCTATTGGAACCTCTTGGTGGCAGCTTTGATGCCTTATGACGTTAGTTTGGGTATGGATGGGGCAACCACAGTTCATACACAGGTTGACAGTATTAGGAAAATAGGTTGTGGTGTAACTACAATGTTGGGATGGGTTTTCCTTGGTCAGTGAAAAGAAAACCCCAGATAACACAGGATGGAATCAGGCATAAGTGGGTGCAGTCTATCACTCATGAGTCAGTCAGACATAGATTTGTGCCAGATTTCTCCAGATTTGCTGCACTGCTTTTTGCATTGACGAAGAAGGGGAAACCCTTCGTGTGGTCATAGAGATGCCACCAGAACTTTTCAGGAGCTGAGATAGAGGATGACCGGTGTGCCCATCTTGAGGCTACCGGAGAAGGTGCAGTTCATCCAGGAGTGGATGAAGACTGCACAGAGTAGAGAGAAGTCCTATGCTGATAGGAGAGGGAGACCAAAATATTTTGAGGATGGCGACCACATTTTCCTACGGGTCTCACCTTAACAAGGTCTACAGAGATTTGGATGTGGTGGAATGTTATCTCTGCATTTCATCAGACCTTTCCAGGTCATCGGCTAAGTAGGAATGGTGGCTTACCTCTTGGCCCATTCACCTAAGTTGTACTAGGTGCATGACGTCTTCCACGTATCTCTGCTTGGAAGATGTGTGCCGGACCAGACCCACATCATAGACCACTGGGAGCTTGACATCGATGAAGGGGAGAATTTCACAGAAGTTCCAGTGGAGATTGAGGATCGACAGGAGCAGGTCTAGTGTGGACAGTCGATTCCACTAGTGCGCGTTCACTGGCAGCATGGAAACCTCTAGGAGAGAACATGGGAGCGGGTGGCTCAGATGCGTGCTCAGTACTCCTCTTCTGTTTCTCTAGTGTATGTTGTAGATTTACGGGGATGTAAATACCTGAGGTGGGATTAATATAAAGACTCGAACAATTAAAGGAAATTTTTTTACTAAATGTTTTGGAATTATATGAGTATGTTTCTTCTGACGGAACTTTATTCTGAGGCCCGGTGTGCCCGGAATCAATTTCTGAAGTTTTGTTCTTGTACGTTCAGTAGAAGCACGTGTGGGTTTTTCTATCTTTTTAACGGGTTCTCAGAATTGAAATCTGAGGACACTGATGAACTCGTAGCACATGTATTCGCTTAAGGGGACATTTTCCATAGATGCGTTTTATGCAGGTTGGAAGTTAATTTTTGGGGTTTACTATTAAATATAATTAAAACTGTGAGGTACAAAATTTTATTTTAAGAGTTAGTGAAATCCTGCATGGGGAAGTTATTGGTGGGGCCCACACCCACATAACATCCCATGTGAGGATATTAGTGTGGTGCGTCCCACACGATCCCCAACTTTTCATCTCCCCATAACTCTCCCTTAAACACCTTGTTTAATTCATGACAACTCCCCTCTTTAATTGGGTGGAGCCTCTCCCTATTCAACCCTCTTCATTAATGTGCCACCTTATCAAATTAATTAATTTATGGTGTCAACAATTCGTTTGGAATTTTTTTATTTTCTTCGAAATGATAAAATAGGGGAAAGACTGATTTTAATATTTTCTGGGAAAATATTTTTGTGGGGGAACCTCTGGAGAATTGAATGATGGTGTTCCACTCTAACGAAGAACATTGTTCTTCAATGAAGAACAACTCTGATGAAGAATGCGAAGAATCTCTTCCGATGACTCTTCTTCCACGGCTTCGTCCTCGGAACCCCCTTCCGACGCGGGACTTCTCCAATGTCTCTTATATGTACCTCTTCATCGTCAAAAGACCGACACACGATCTTAGAAGAGGAAGCGTCTGACGAACAATGACAACATAGTCTTCCCCCAGGACGAACGGACGCCCGACCATTGCGACATTCTTCTTTTACGGCTTGATGACGTGCGATATCAATTTTTGAGGTAGGATGTTTTTATAATTTATTTTGAATAAATTATACTCTTGATGTTGATGAAAGAAATTGTTTATTTATGGCCAATTGATAACACCTAACATGGAATGAGCGGGCCGAACAAACACAGCCTAACGACCCTCCGTAGGTTGTTCCTCAGTGCGCGGATTGACGGGTGATGACGAAACGGGACCGCAACGGCGTTCTGGATCATTCGAAGTGGATATTGGGTCTAGAGGTGATCATAGGCACATACGGTGGGTGAAAAAGAACACCGGAGTGCGTATAGTGGTTCGCGGATGGCGGCGGCAGCACGTCGCAGGAATAGACCGCCGCGGCTGAGCCGCGTCGGTGGGTGGAACCGAAACGGCTCTGCCGTTTCTGAAATCAAGAGGCGTGACTTAATGTCACACCTGATAACTAGGGGGGTTGCGCCCCTATTTCACTTGGCCAGCTAGCCATGCCACGACTGTCCGCGGGCCATGCCAACCTAGGTTGGGTTGGGCCGGGTCGGACCGGGCCGAGATCCCCCTTTTGGGATGGTTTTTGGGTAACTGCCCATAACATAAGCTAAATACCTCCGATCTTCGCACCATCAGTTATGTAGGATTACTCAGATCGAGACGGCCGTTTATGTATATTACACTAAAAGTTTTGGAAATGTTTGTGTGTGGCTGGTTTGGTTCGAACCCGAAAGCAACCAGGCCCTCAGAGTGGAAACTCTTATAACTTAAGGACCGGACGTCCGATTGACGTGCCGTCATCTATGTTGAATTCATTTTGATGTGATAGTTCTTTTTGAATACTCCACATGAGGTTTGGATGTAGTTGGAGTACGGTTGGGTTGGTTTGAACCCAATACCAACCATGCCCCTTGAACGGAAAAGGCTAATAACTCATAGGCAGGGCGTCTGATTGACCCACCATCTATTGCGTTGAGACCCCTATGTTGTGGAGGACCATTGAGGAACATATTCATGGGAATCATTGACACTTGGAGTATCTACCAGTAGATCGTGGAGTGGATCCTCCTGGAGATGAGCATATAGAGTACAAAGATCTAGTAGTTGCCTCAGACCTGATGACTGCTTGTCCGATTCGTTTCAGAGTGACTTGACTAGCCTAGTGCAGAGCGCTAATGTGTGAGGTGGCGGACCCATGGAGTAGGATCACTATAGTGTGATGCGGAATACCCATGGTACTCGACAGGAGGAGTACCTCTATAGGATCTCAGGCGGAGCGCTACTATGTGAGGCGGCAGACCCATGGCGGGGAATGCTACTGTGTGAGGCGGCATACCCACGGTACTCGACAGGAGGAGTACCTCAGTTGTCTAAGTTTAGTGAGTATCACCTCAGGGTCACGACATGACTACTGTGCTCGACAGAGGAGGAGTTCTCTAGCAGCCGTGGTTTCGACATCATGAATAAAATCCTGGTTTGAGCTAAGTCAATTACCTTTGTGTTTTCCACATGATTGAGATGGGTTACTTGATAAATTAGGTATATGTATTGGAATATACCTAAGTAAAGGTTATATATTGAGATATTTATTTTTGGTTTATCCTTGTTGGATTTGGTGAGACCTTGAGGGTCTTGGGGTCCCTACTGAGTATCGTTATACTCACCCTTGCATGGGCTATGCCCGCACCTCATTTTGTTGGATACAGATGACAGACAACGCTGACTGAGCAGAGTGCACGAGGACTGGACGGTACCCGAAGGTGGACACTCGGCGTGACAGCACACAGAGTAGACCGATAGACACAGAGTACTGAGGAGGAAATTTGTACCTACCCTTCAGAAAATAAACCGGAGGACGATCCAGGAGATGCTTCACCATTTAGCTGTTTGTCTTTTCAGTTGTACTTTCATTTAGTTGTAGCTGTACCTTTCTATTGGGCTTGTATTTCTTGCCCCTTTGTACTTTTTGAAGACTTGTTATACTGATTTACTTTGTGTTTTCTTCCACTTTTACTGTGGTTGTTTGTGTTTTTACGTTTTATAAAGGCATTACCTTCCCAGTTTTTTGGGACTTACACCATTGGTGCAAGTCGTCATCCCCTGACCTATGGAAGGTGGGCATGGGGTAGTCACGATATGGGCCCCGAGGGATGCGTCGTGGATGACCAATGATCACAAAAATTAATAAATGACAAACTAAATTATGAAGTGTGATGAAAAAGTATCAAGATCTATTCTCATGTCCATCCATTAATAATAAATCAATTTAATCTATCATGTCATTTGAAAAAGTAGAAACTCAAAAATGGTGATTTCACCATTTGTGGAATGGAAAATATGGCTACTAATTGTGTAAATTCTCAATGGGGTGTCCAACGACCTGAAGAACGACTCACATATGGGTTTCACTATATGGAAATGTCACCTAGGTCATGAAAACCCATTTTAACTAATTTATTAATCAAGAATGAACCATCTCCAGAAAATTCCGGAATGCGACATGATGACACATTATTTAAAATTAGTTGAAATGATTTTAAAGAGCACGTACCACCTTACTTATATCATGTATGACCCACATGTCTGATATGATGCTTTGATTATGTCTATTTTGAGGTAAATTGGAGAAAATGTCTAATTCCTTAAAAATTGTGTACAATATGTCACATCCTAATAGAACAATAGAGTGAGGATGAACATTAAAATATATTATGAAGGATAAAATAAATTATCATTATGAATCTGATACTACCAATGGTGTTTGAAATAGATTACAAATGATGGATGAGGCATGATACCTAATTGAGAGGGAAGACGAGATCTATCTGAAGAATGAGAAGAAGAAACATGATATAGATGAGGAAAAAATATTGAAATTATTTAGAGATTTAATTATGGGAATATGGTTAGAATTACCATGAAATCTAGGCCACATGGTTTTACATAATGGTTTTTCTAAACCATATGCCAACCGTGCAACTCCAACATCCTAGAAAACCAACCTCGCATGGTTATGCCACATGGTTTTTTCCAAACCGTGCACCAACTGTGTGATGAATAGTGTGAGGCTACTGCCTGTGGGTTACTAAAAATGTGGGATTTTAACATGGTTTTGGAAAACAATGTGTATCTTTTATGACACATGATTCTCTTATGGTCAAGGCCACATAGTTCTCTTTTGGCCCCCCATGGTTTCAAAAAAATAGTTTGCTATGTGTAGACCATCAAAACATTGTATTTTCAAGATCCGACACTCACGAACCTCAACGGGACACCTAGGGGACCCCTTGAATATTTAACCAAGTCTAAAAATATCATTTTGATGTGTTTCAACTCTAAAAACTATTTTCTGAAGCTTGTTTTACAAAACAAACCATCCACTAAATGATAAAATTTAAATTCCAGTGTAATTTCATTTGGTCAAAAAATAGGATTCCATATTTTTACCTCCATTGAAATTCTCATCCCCAAGAATCCTTGGGAATATAAATAGAAAAACATTTGACATAATCAAGACATGTGGTCTCATTAAAATGGTCACATTGCATCTCTAAACACCCAATGCAACTGCATGCATCATCTTAGCATACGACACATAAACCATAGAAACTCCTTCCAACACTTGTCTCAAAGATGAAATCAGGAGATTGAGATTATCTAAGGCTATCCAACCCAATATAGGTTCACATTTTCATGTATTAAACTAACTGGCCTATGGTGCTTCCAGAATAGGTTTAATCGTCTGAGGTACACCTCTATATCATGGTGCCCTTATAATTAGATTTGTTATCAAAAACTTTACTGCACAACATTAATGGATCTCATTGTGTGAGACATTATTTATCAAAGAATTTATTGAAAAATAAACGTTTTTTGATAAACTAGTGGAAGAAAATAAAATCCACTACCATCCAACCATTCTCGAAACACAATTCTTAGATGGTAAACGGATTAAATGGATAAACATAAAGAATCTAAAATATGGAAACATGGTATTTTAATATAGAATATCCATAAAATACCATAACTATAATCTAGGAATAATTCTATTAAAAATCCTACTTAAGATTTCTTTCATCACCAGGATCATAAGAACATTTCACAATCCTCTGCATATGGATCATCTTCGTGAAAAACCCCATTGGAGCACGATATAAGTCCAAGGTAACCTCATAATCTTCAATTAAATTTCAAGGAACACATCCATTGGGAACCACATCAAGTATTTATGATGGTTATGATGGTATAAAGTTGAATATACTACATCCCAAACATTAACTGAAACCAAAGTGTCAAACAATTGGAATTCATGTCAAGACGAAAAATGGACAGTGATCATGAGTCCATACATGGCATTTCTATATGGGAACACATGTATCACTCATGACTAACCATTCCCATAAAACAATAATTCTTCTATTTGTCACTCTGATAAAAACCACCCAATTAAACCAAATGGTGTTTTAAAACCTGAGTGTGTCATAGGACCAATTCTCACTCGGTCAACCCAAATGACACCATGATAGGAAATATGGTCTCCTTAAAGATGAGGGTGGAGTAATAGGTTTTAATGATATTCAAAAAGGACCTAATAGGTATTATCCACAGTAAATATGAAACACTTGGTAAATCACCAAACCTTTTATAACTAACAATATAAAGAGATGGCCAGTCAAAGCAATATAGGTTGACATATATATAAGAGCAAGGCTACTTCCACCGACGCATAACTATCACCAAACCATTATGCCTTTATAACATATTAAATTCATGCATGCGTAATCCCAATCACCAAATTCCATCCTCGACTAAAATTGTTTAAAAATGTTGTACCCATAGCCAATTGTTCAATGTAATGATTCCTCCTAATCACATACAAGATCCCAGTTTTCCTACCTCAAGAGAGATAGAGATAAGTTTGGAAAACTCAATAATTACTCTCTTTGTAATTTTTATTATAATTTTAGGAAACATTTATCCAATAATGATATGATGCTTCACACCTTTGGAGTTTCCTTAGTAGTCAAACCCACCAAATAGGGAATTCATTCCACTGAACATGCACCATTGAAAATCGAATGTGAGTCTTGGATGTGGCTAGTATGGTTTTTTAATTGTTAAACCAAATAAATAGAGACAACCAAATTCTATAGAGTGGCAAATTATATTCACACTAAGACCGACACAAGATGCTTCTCTGAGCCATGTTCTGACAGGACAAGGCAATATGCATTAAATCGAAAACAACTGACCAGTGTGTCGATCACTTGATTATCCAGTAAACATTGCGATAATAATTATCACGAGAAAGGACCTTTATAAATGCCGTGGTTACTGTAATCTAAATCAGACCGATGTCCAAAGTTTAACAACACAATTATTGAGTGATTAACACTGAATTTAAACAGTTTACTTCCTGATTAACAAGTAAACAAATATTGTGTATATCAATGAATACTAACTTGATATTTCATGATCCAATGCCACATCCCTCATACTATCCATAGGATTTTCAACCTTATCCATTTCTATACATTATGACCCATCTAATCAATAGACTCTAAGCCACATTACTAAATAAAACCTTAAAATATGCCAATAACAACATGATTCATCAAATACTAAATGGCATATAATGAAGGATCAGATGACCGACTATGTGGATGGTCGTGGCCTTGAAATGTATATCCCACTTGAACTGATCATTTAAGAATTCTCACACTGAAAGGAAGGTCTAAAATACACTAAACCACCCTTAAAAATAATTGCCTCCTTTTATAAATAGATGTTATAAATGATACCATGGAATCTGAACACTACTAGTTAAGAGAAAATTCTTGCTTGAAATAAGAAAGTGTTCTAATGATCCAAGCGTACTACCTAAAATGGGCCAACCCTTTACTAAAGATGAATGTGTTGACATTGAATGATTTCATACCCCAAATGGTATTTAGGATTAATGGAACATCATTTATATTTAAACATAGGAAATATGAAGACTACATAAAATCTCACATTCACATTCATGGAAAAACACACAATGGATTAAAATTACCCTTACATGGGGGTTAAGGCTAATTGAACCACTAAAGGCTCTATAATAAAGTCATTATACCAATTACCAATTAATTCATAATCCATTTGAAGGTGATGTTTTAAAGAAATACTACTATCAGTATTAATAAAAAAACATTTAATAACTACTGCAATAGAAAAAAGGTATGTTATTTTAAAAATATTTTTATATATTATTATTTAGTGACATATTATTACAAATAGGCCATTTATCATTTAAATGAAATTTTAAACAACATTATTGTAATTATAAGTCCTATAAAAAAACAAATTAAAAATATTAGTTGCCATTTTTTTAATTAAGTAGGTCTTATTCAATGGAAAAGCTCACTACACTTACATAAGAATTCAAATAGGTGGCTATGTGAAATTTTAAAATCTCCTCCACACAAATCATTATCACACCCATGTGGGGTAAACAAATATGGCATACCAAAAGAAAAAGGAGACCAAAAGGGACACATTTAACTATTTTGGGTTCATAAAAAATAAACTAGAATATTTTACAAACACACATAGTGGTTTAAGTTCATTAAAAACATTTCCAAACAGACCTACATGGTTCAGTTGTGCATTTTATAACATAGTGATACTGATTATTAATCCCAAATAAAATAGAAACAACCATTTTAAAGGTTAATAAGAAATTTATGGTCATGGTAGAACAAAAATTATAATTAAATCAACTACTAATAAAAATTATCATAACAGATGGTTTAGTTTTTTGGGTGACCACCCATCAAATTATAAAGTGCCCATAAACATTACATGTTGCTTGAAACCCCCCATCTAACTACAACGACTTTAATCCAAAATAAATAATATTCAATGAGTATAGAATTTATGTAATATACTTTATGTATATATTGTTAATGATAAATGGTATTATTATAAGGGTATCCCTATTCCAATTCATAATGTGCCTATACACTTCACAATATTTAAGTTCGCTCCCATTTAACTGTAATTATCTTATTTGGGATGAGAGAAGAACATAACAGCTTTAATATTTATACAATAGGCCACATGTATATAAATCCCATCAATATTGGTTTGTTTATATGGTTCATAACATTAAAAATTATATGGATCTCATACACTATACACATTGCATTTTGGATACCATTGAACAACAATCAATATGTTCATCACATACTCTATAAGCATAGAAGAACATAAAATAAAAAACTAGCACACTAATAGGATTCCTAAACATGGTAAAATATATGACATGGTAAATGAATCATAATTCATAACAATTAAGAATGTCTAGAATGTATATAAGCAAGAAAACACATCAACATTCCAAAAAAACAAGCATGGCATATTAATAGATTTCAAACAACCATGCAAAGGAATGTACTTCGAATGGAATATTCATGGAATTTAAATTCATATGTTCTAGTAATGATGCAACTAATGTTACATACAGATGATTCTAGGATAAGGTTAATTACTATATCTCATAAAATATTTAGCATCAAAAATAACTCAAATCACTAAAGGTTAAATAATAATTAACTATAATAGAAACAACAAAAACAAAAAAAACAGTGTTGGCCTCAATTTTTTTTCACATGTGTTTTTATCACTCACATGAAATTGTATTTACCAATATACGATACATTCATAGTATCCTGTCTACCTGCAAAAAACAATAAGATAATGAAAAAATTCAACCCATGGATACCACTTTGTATTGTCCTCACCCAACTGGCCACTAAATCGGTAGTTGGACTGGTCACAACATGGCCTCAAAAGTTCCAATATTTACACTAGAGGCATTAGACTAGAATTGAGGGATTAAATATTTGTTTTTGGATAGACTATACCCATATGGTTACAGTCGAAAAATGTTATAACATGTTTTAATCAATAGACACTAATAAAGGATGCAATAATAATGAAATGAAAAAGAAGTGGAAGAGAAATATAATAACTTAATATAAAAGTGTCCAATTCCACTATACAACAATTCAGGTATTTTAATTGATGCCACATGAACAATCAAAAGAAGATAAAATATACATGTAAATTAAAAGAAGGGAATGGAAACCCAAGGTCTCACTCATTGAGTATTCCGAGTACTAGCTTGGTCATATGCTCATACACCTAGTATAAGTGTGACACCAAAGGAAAATAAATAAGGATTCTGATATCGCAACCTTAGAAGACTTTTAGGATACCCTAATACAATGGTACCATAACTAGTGTGTGATATATAGTATCAGTAGAGCAGAAACCAAGATGTATATTCCTTTCCGTAACATGTATTTTAATATGATAAGTTTTCCACATTAATTAAATGCATGATAGAAAATAATAAATAATAAAGTTGGAATAGACTCTACATGTATAGATATCCATTATACATAATTTATCCTCATTCCATGAGTCTAATCCAACCGATCCTACAAGTTTACGGAATGTGATAATGTTTGAGATACTGGGATGTCCCAATCCTTATGCCTGGATGTGGAGAAAATGTACCACATTTTACAAAATTAAGATAACCAATTACCTTTCAAAAAAAATTAATTATTTATTTGATTATATTTTTAAACACATCTTCTATTAAGGATATTCACCATCATCCCATCATTGGAATTCATAATAAACATGTAAAATATCCTACAAGGGGATTGGAATGAAACCAATTATAAGGAGTCATTCTGAGGTGACCTAAGTATGAAGTCCCAAGTGTCACATTGTAATTGTATGAAACAGTAAAATTCTAACTAACCTCAAAATACATATAGAGTATCTCACATAGGGGATTGAGTATCACTCATGGAATGGTATAACTAATTGTTCCATCGATCATGTCCATGAGGTATCCCATATGAAAATAGTATCACTTGTTTGGAGGTAAAAAATGATGCTTGGAGAGACCATCTCAATCATAACTAATGCCCCCCAGTGTATTCAAAACCATTATAAAAAATTAACTAAGGAATAATAGTCCATCCACATGATCCTTAATTCACAACCCATTCTTTCTCTCTTTCACTATGGTGAATAGTTTAAAATGAAATGAAATTAAATAAAAACATAAACTTATTTTATATTACATTTTAATTCAAGAATTTCTATGGTAGTAATTATAAAAGGCAAAAGCATTTCAATGAAAAACATCATAACATCCTACGGTAGAAGTGTAACATCCCAGCCCAACTAACCACTACAATGGATGATATACTTGTGGGTCACATGGCTTCATGTGTTCCTCCCTGTACACAAGAGGCTACCAACTAGTAGTGACCGTCTGAAGAGGTCATAATGGGGATAATATACCCTTAGATAATAGTATAACAAGGTATTATAATAAATAAACACCATAAATCTGTAAAACATAATAAATAAAAGATAGAAAAATAGTGTAATAATATAAATTTTAGAGAAAATATAGAAAATGGAAAAGAAAACCAATTCATGCATGTTCAGGTGATGATACATAATATGAAACTGAAGACAAAAATGGGCATTGATATAGTACAATACACAAATAGAAAAATAAAAAAAGACTAAAGGGAGGTCCCCCAGACCATCCGGATCTTTAGCTCAATATTATCCTCCTAAATCCCATGTTTAATAAAAACATCCATAAACATGATTCCATGGTCCAATGAACATAAGGTGTTAATGGGTACAATAGTGTGATAGCGGCCCAAGATGTGTGTGATATAATAATCCTTATAGGCCACCAACCATGGTGTATATAGCTAAATAAAAATGGTTTATAATATGTAAAATATAATGTAGGTAATAAGATAAAAAACAACACAGAAATAATCCTCACCTAGCCCCCTCATGTTCATAAAAGGACACATGGGGGATCAACCTGCTTCAACTCATGGCTAAAAAGACTATATGAATAGTAAGAATATGTATATAGTAATTGTAGATACATAGTATAGTTATATATTTAATCCACCTATATTAACCAAGTATTTGAGGAGGTAAGTGGACATATCTGTGTAACACTAGGTGCTAGAAAGACCGAAACATAACCCAGTCATCCATTAGCAGTCTAAACATAAATATGAGCTCTAGCTGGAGGGTAAATTCCCTCTATATCATAATGAGTGGGAGACATCATACTCATCACTTTATATGGTGAGTGTGATGTCATTTAAACAAACAATATGTGGTGAGTATGCCTTTATGACAACACTCACCCAATAATGTGGGGCGTGATGTCCACCATCCCAATAATTTCAATGGTGTGAAATGACATTACTCAACTACCAATGCAAGGGAGCATGATACCGCCACACTCAACTAATCCAACACCATCATTACACATCATATATCAAAGAGTAATCATATTCATATATAAATACATGAGGAAATGCTACTAAATATTGACATTTAATAATAACATTATAAAAATGGGCACTACAATTATAATAATTCAATAAAAAAATTACTTAAGAATTAAATGATTGGAATTACCCTTCCTAACATTAAAATTAATTCCACATGAACTATATAATATAATCATGTCATTATATCATGGCATAAATCTCAAACTAATTAATTTAACCAAAAAAGGAACAAATGTAATGGTATTTCAAATCATTCATATTTCATTTCATTAAAAATATTCCTTTATGTTTTATAAGTATGTAAGACATCATGAACAACCCATTCAATTTAACACATTACATTTAATTGAACAAAACATGGAAATTAATTTGTTAAAGATCAAAGAGTATAGAAAACATAATTTTCATACATAACAATACCATTATTTTTAAGGTAAACAACATAATACATTAAAAATCTTTGATAAAGAGGTTTATTGTCTTGGAAATATTTGGCTTATACATTTCTTTTACATAATAAAACAGAAACCATTATTTAATTGAATTTTATCTATCTTCATATTGGCCCAAGAGTAATCCTTAGTTCATGTAATCACCTTAGAATATACTTCAAAGTAAGGGGTGAGATAAAATATTGTGAGGATGAATAAAAGACATGAATCATGGGTGAGCATAATAATCATTATAACATCATCTTCATAATCTTTATTGGATGCATTAGATAAATTCATTGAATGTGGAAATGCATAAAAATGAAACATCAAGACATAGTGGCCAAATAAAATGCATATTTCACTTTATCTCATGAGATACATTAGATTTCACAATTCATTGGAGTGATATATAATTTTTGGAACAACCATCACATCATAACATTTACACACTCAATATAATTATAGCCCCACTTGTTTCATCTTAACATTTAAATTATCATGCATCCCATTTATAATAATAATATATATTTGACATAAAATAATCAATGGAAAGGAATGGGTTTCATATCCAAAATAATAAATTAATGAATAAGGTTTTGGTTTAATAAATGAGAATGTGAAAATCATACTTGGATATGATTCAACATTCTTGTTGGAAGAATAATCAACTCAAGAGGTGTCAAAATATGTATTGGAAAGAATAGTGATTTTGAAAAAAATCATTGAATTTATAACAAAACTACTTTAGAAACACGTGTATCACAGAAAATATTTGGTAGGGAAAAATAAATTATATTTTAGGAACATTAAAGGGACATCAAAAATTGAGAATATAGTGAAAGATGGAAAACCCAAAAAAGGAGAGTTGGGTTTGAGAATCCCCATACTTTATGTATGAATACCTTTTTCACATTAATATATTGGATAATGAAATAAATTTGAACAATTTAAAAATAAATGAAATTTTATAAACCTATTTGATTCATTATAATAATATTATAGTTATTTATGGGCTATTTTAGGACTTTTAGTGTTTAATTTAATTTTTTGGTAGTGTTTGTTTTCTTGGATTTCATGGTATGTTATCATGTATATGAGTATGGATGTACTTGTACAATTATAATGGTTATATATAAATGAAATTATATAATATTTTAGAAGACTAAAATATATTCCAAATAATTTTTTATATGATATGAGTATGAATCGAAAGATAAATAGTTAATGAAAATTATTTAATTTAGTTGGCGGATTTTTTGACCATCATGAACTCAAATAATTTTATTTAATATCATGTTAATATATTTTTTATAAAACAATAAATAACCTAAGATATGTATAATACAATATTATCTAACCGTATTTATGGTTTTATTACCATACATGTTGTTGGTGGGGAAAAATAAAAATTCATCATCCATGGTAGCTGAAAATTGAGACACCGTAGATGATATCTTGATATTTTGAGTAAAAGGAAAAGGGACGAGATTTGAAGATAAATTATTCCATTGAAATAATAATATGAAATTATATAAATTATACTTGAGTTATAGTCATACTTGGATTGGTGGAGGTGATGGGAGGATAAGAAAATAAATAAAATTGAATAAAAATTTAAAGAAAAAGAAAGCATATTTTACCTATCGAATTATCTTACTTGAGAACCCTCTTAGGGAAATTTGATTTTGGAATTTTTGGGAAAAACTATCATTTAAAAATATTAGGGTCTTGTTATGAGGATTTGGTCGAAATCGTAAAATTCTCAAGCCTTGGACGTTGTGAGGATAAGATGTTCTGATGGGTGGTATTTATGAGGGGGGAGAGAGGTGTTTTTCCCCTTATTTTATTCATTACATCATTATTTTTCCTCAAGACTATGAATAGTTTGGAATTCATCACTATATATATTAAAATAATGAAGGGTATTTCTATATTATAGGACTTACATCAGAAATTACTCAAGGAATAATATATTTAAGATATAATTAATATATACTATAAATTACCAAGTTTCACTATTAATAAAAAATAAAAGTATTTTAAAAAATAATAAATATTATCACTTAACATTTATAGAAGTTTATAATTAAACAATTAACTCAATATTACGAAAATAATTTTCAAATATGCGAAAATTAATTTTTAATGAAAATAATCATTATTTGGAAAATGATTATTTTAAAATTGTAACTGATTTTATAACACTTTGATAAATTTATTAAGGTCTCATAAAATTATATTATAATCTTATGAAAACATAATTTTTATTTATGAATCAATTTATGAAAATAAATTTTCTTCAAAACAAATATATGAAGTATAAAATTATAATTAATCATTTTTTCTATAAAAACACTTGCATGTAATAAATAATTTTTAAAACATTCATTTAATTGTACTCTGATATTATTATATTATTCTAGAATTTATAAGATTTATAATGTTGATTTATAATTTTAAAGATGGGGTTACTATTCTTTTGGCCTAATTACTATTCCTATTGGTCATTTTACTATCTTATGGGTTTGGTTACTATTACATTAGTATAGGTTCGTAATTTCATTAAATACCCCTTATTTATTAATTCATAATTTGTAAAGTTTCTATTTTGTTCTAAAATTTTTTTTATTTGGATTATAATATATGAAATAATTATAAGGTGAAAATTCCATTGATAAAATTTGGGGCTCTTATATTCTTGGACCTTATTAAATTTCACCCGTGAAATTTTGGTTAACAAACTATGGTGAAAACTATTTTGTGTACATCCCCACCAACCCTTCTCTTGGTTCACATTTGTCTTGTTTTTACTAATGGTTTCTTCACAATAATTTTACATGGAGAGTAGTCTTGTTGCATACAACTTTATTTGTATGGTCAAAGATCATCACTGGCTTCTCCGATTAAGAGAGATCATCTTCCAGATATAACACCTCTAGAATCAGTACATATGAAGGATGTGGAATGTAATTCCTTAAGAGCGATACATGGAATTTATTGTGTACATGATATTTGATAGGTGTCTGTTCTAATCAATAAGACACAGATCTGAGTTGATCAAGAATATTTAAGGGTATGATGTTCCTGGGCAACAGCCTTCCCTTTTCCCCAAATCTCATAACTGTCTTCCATGGATATATGTGGCGGAATACCATGGATCCTTCCATAATCTCTGGGTCCTCTCAATGATTGTTTTTATAGCTATTTTTTTGACTTTTTGATACATTTATGGGATTATAAATTGTTTTCAACTACTCACCATTTTCATCAACTGTTTCAGGTCCAGGAAATGTATGCTCACTAACTTCATACCCACATTCCATTTTTCTATATCTTTTGCCATAATGTGCTTCATATAGAGATATTTTGATGCAAGGTGTAAACTTTTTTTGTAAGATAACTTTTACATATAAATTTTTTGTTACAGTAATCCATTTAAGTCCAATTAACATTCTCTCAACATGTCTTCTCGTTTCTGAATATTCCATTCAGATTGGGAATCACTTTGGTGATGCTGATCTATATAGACATTATTGTTAATGTTTTGTTCATATGAGGGAATTTTATTGAACAATGAAGTGAATCCCAAATCCATGTTGGATACAATCAATCTTGGTACTAAACAAATCATAAACACTTATCATGTATATTCACACAAGTTAACAATGTGATAATTGTTTTCAAATTTCAATATTTTTTGTTCTCTTTCTTACAAGATTCGCAACAAATATAGTTTTGTTTCATCTTGAGGAATTTTTACATCCATTTATGAAGTCCATGTTAATGTCTCACCATTTCTATATTTTATGGGTGATAGTTTAATCATCCCAATATATGTTTTCTTTCATCCTTCACAATGAAGTATATTCAGTTTTCAACTTCTTCATATTTTCCAAAAAAATGTTCTCTCATCGATCTCGATAAAAAATTATTCTCCCTAGGTGAATAGATATGGTTGAGATATTTTATTTACTCTAAATATCATTATTTATCTTTGTATTTGATAGAAAATATAGTTTTGACCCAAATATTACAACTCCATCCTCTTCGTTTTTGAACTCAATGTATTTTACATCTTTGAGAACGTCCACCTTTTTTTTTTGAATTTCAACATAATTTTTTTGAAAATTCATTATTTTGTCCATGAGGTATTGTTGGATTTTTATTTTAGAATTTATTGATGATGCTTCTTCCATAATTATTTCCATGCCAATTATTTTATGATATATGAATATTGGTTCCATCTAAATTTTTTTCATTGATAATTTTTTTTAAATAATTATACCTAGAGAAACAACCACATTATTAAGATTACCAAGATGGTAGTGGACTAAAAATTTATAATCTATTATGAGATAAAACCATCTACTCTGGTGCATATTAAGCTTATTCTATGGGAATATATTTTTTAGGCTCTTATGATCTGTGTATTTTTCACACATTATCCAATAGAGATAATACTGTGATGTTTTCAATGCAAAGATCACAGCTGCGAACTCCAGATCATGCATTGGATTATATTTCTCATAAAATTTCAACTACCTTAAGTCATAGGCTATGACATTGTTATTTTTAATCAGAAAATACCCTAGGACCTTATTTAAAGAATCAAGGTATACCACCATGAGTTCCCCACTGGTTGGAAGTGTGAGTATGGTCACATGGAGAATCCTCTTTTTATAATTCATTGAACTGGTCTTCACATTCACTACAGTATACAATATTTTCAACCTTTTTTGTCAATTTGGTTTCTGGGTTTGAAAATAATGAGAAGTTATTTACAAATCACCATTAATACACATATATACCAATAATACTATGAATATACATTACAAATTCTAGCATGGGACAGTGTTCTATTGTCATTGTCGTAGTAGGGTCTAGTGAAATTCCTTAGTTGGGGATAACATTCCCCATGAATGATACATCCTATATCTTGAACTCACATTTAATATTACATTCAAAATGTTTCTCCCTTCACAAATTCATTATCAAAATATTTAAATCCTCTTCATGTTTCTCATATATCTTAGAGTATATCATAATATCATCGATAATTAATACCAAAAATATATCAATGTAATCTATAAAAAAATCTATTCATTATGTCCATGAACATTTCTAGAGAATTAGTGTCCGTGAATGGCATCTCTATGAACACACGGTTTCCATACCTTGTTAAAAATGTAGTCTTGGGAATATCTTCCTTCTTCTCCATTAATTAGTGAAATCCCATCCGAAGGTCAATCATAGAGAAATTCATGGCCCCAAAAAGTTGATTGAACTAGTCATCTATATGTGGAAGAGTTTACATTTTCATTATCATTATTATTGTAGCTCGATATTATCATTGAAGATACACATTGATCCATCCTGATAGGACTAGATCATCTCAAATTAAATCAATCAGGCATATAAAAACCTTTTACAAGTTATCATTTATACAATCCATCAGTTAATATAACTCAATGGTAGAAAATTTATAAGGTCTCCTTAATATATGAATAGATCAAAGAATAAATTCAATTGAAAACTCAACGTCACAGTTAGGAGGAATACCATCAAATTTTTTGGGGAACACATCAGTGTAGTCTATCATAATGAGCATGTCTCCAATCACAATTCTATCAATTGTCTTAATCATTTGAGATAGATATTCTTAATGATAAGATAATATTATCCACAATTAAGATGATTTTTTTGAAGGATAATAACCACCCTCATTATATTTTTATATAATTTAGGGATTCTTTGGGATGTGAAGAGAGATATATTTTTCTGAAAAATTAGTATTGGGTTTTAGTAATGATTTCCAATACATGCCCAAAATCACACCAATCTCCACCAAAATAAGTAAGACCAGTCTTGCTGGGAGGTTCACTCAACAAAAATTAACCCTGGATGGGTTATATACTATGCATGTAATAACTTATCCATTTTTTTATTCTCATAGATAACAAAACATCCATATTTTAAGGTTGTTTTTTAATAGTTCAACTAAAACTGCAGGATATAAATGAATGCATAAAACTATAATCAAATAGTACATTAAGTATTCTCGAATGAATAACCAGTGTATCAATCCCCAAATAATTTTCAGGTTCCAAGTCAAATATTTCTATGTCATAAAATTTCCCTTCCACCATTGGATTTGGTGGATAATGATGCAGATTACACTTCAGAACTCAAGGCATAGTTCACGTGATTGCATAGTACCATTGCTCCATACAATTGATGAATTGAACTATTACTGGTTCTCTACATTTATTCAACAAATTATCTAGATTCCCTATGTGATATTTATATTTAGGAGTTTCGTTTCCTTATCTCCCGAAATTATGGTGTTCCCCATTCCCTTAAAGGGAATTCCCATAATTCTTTTTCCAACAAATTTTGCATGTGAGTGGTTGAGATTTATTTCCCATTTCTCATTAGACAGCCCAACTTGAAACTGAATCCTTTTTTTCTTTTCACCATATCCATGGGGACATTTTTTCAAATCTATCTATACATAAATATCACATCAAAAAACTTCTTCATAACTCAATGTTCCTTGACTTTCTTAATCCTTTAAAAGGTGGGGTTTTGAACCACTAAATAATTCATCAATTTTTTATCATTGTCAATACAAAAACGAATTCATTCCTTTAATGACTTGTAAAATGATATTTTTAGGATATACATATTAACATTTATTTGAATTTTTCTATATCAATTGTATTTCTATACTTTTATGATGTTTTATAGGTAAATACTTATTAAGAATGATTTTTTTAAATACTTCCCACATCATCTCTGAAATTTAATTATTTAGTTAGGGGTTCTTAATCCATGAGCACAATTAGTAGGCCTCTCTATCAAGATGATAGAAATCTAGACCCAACTTCTTTGTCTCGGAAAATTTAATCATAGAAAATATATTCTCAAATGATTTGAACGATTATTTTGTTACCATAGGATTATAATATCCACTAATCTTTAGTTATCATTTCTCTATAAAATACACGATATCCAGTTGTTCCTTATTAGGGATTTGTTGAAGTTACACATTATTAATTTTATTGTTCATATACTAATATAGTTTGGAAACAATCATCCTTCAATTTTGAACCCCACCACCCAATTCATTGAGGATATCATTTTATCAATCACTTCATTGTCCGTCACACGTGTTGTTTTCCTGGTTTATCATGGTTCCCACCATTCTGAAAATTGGAGAATGCATGATCTAAATATAATTATACATGTCATGAATAAATTAATTATTCCTTTGTACGATTAACTATAAATTCATACCTTGTGGGATCCCTATGTATATCAGTTTCTGAAACAAACCTTCTTGGGTGCTTATATATAGTTAGCCTCCAAATAAGGGTTTTCATTATTGTTATCTCATCCTAATTCCTAAATTAATTAAACTGTGTTCTAAAACCTAATTTAGAAGCCCTGCATTTTCTTATATAAATAATACATCATTTTAAAGTTAAAAAACAAAATAGAAATATATAAATAAGATCATCCAGTTTAATATCTTCATAAAATTATGATTATACATTACTTTTATATATAAAAACATCATCATTTGTCTAATTTGTTCTTCTCTTGATTTTTTGGGCCCTCAATTGTCTCCTTAGTTCATGTATTCATTAGAGGATATACATTAAGAAAAGGGTCAATCTTAAAGGCCAGTAAGATGATGAATAAGAGACATGAAACATGGGTGACCAAAATCATCATCCTAATACCATCGTTATAATTAGGAGTGGATCCATTAAATAATTTCATGGAATTTCTAAATGTATAAAAATTAAACATCATATCCTAGTGGTAAATAACCACACATATGTCACTTTATATAATTGGATAAATGACATTACCCAATACATTGGAGAACTATATAATGTTGGGATCACCCATACCATAATAACATTTACATGCCTTATATAATTTTGAGTGCACCCATCACATCAAAAAATTTACATTATCATGCACGCCACATAGAACATAAAGAAATATTTTAAATAAAATAGCACATGGAAATGAATGAGATTTATTTAATAAATAATACATTCATGAATAAGATTTCTGGTTACAAAATTAGAAAGTAAACACATATTTGGTATATGATTTTTAATTATTGAGAGAATAATAATCAACTGAAGAGGTGATAAAATGTGTTTTGCAAGGAATATTTCATCTGTAAAAATCTCTGAAAGTTTCATAAAATCAGTTAGTAACATTTTATATCCCATAAAAAAATTATATTTAAAGTAAATGATACTTATTAAATATTAATCGGACACCATTAATTAAAATGGAGTGATTTTTGGAATACCCAAGGAAAGAGAGTTGGGTTCGAGAATCCCCTGAATATATGTTTGAACGATTTTTCACTTTAATAACATGGATAATAAAATTAAATGTAAGAATTAGAAAATTCAGAAACATTTATAAATTAATTTGATTAATTATAGTTTTATTAAGTTAATTTAGTTGATTTTGGATGATTTATAGATTTTAATTTCCCCATTCGAGAGTGTTCATTTTATGGTTATAATGATCAGTTTACATAGATATGACTAAGGAAGTTCCGGTAAAATTAATATAGATATCCAAAATTGAAATTATTTGAAATTTTATATTATTAAATGATCTTATATATCATTTTATTATATGTTTTCAGGATGAATAATTCGATAAATAGTTAATGAATATGATTTATTTAATTTATCATATTTTATGACCACCACAAACTCAAATCATTTTATTTAATATCATATATATATATATATATATATATTGATTAAAAAACATTACAGAACTCTTAATATTTATAATAATTTCTTTAGAAACCATAATTATTATTTAATAATGATAATTGATGGTGGTGTAGAAAAATGAAAATGCATCGTCAACGATTGTGGTAAAATGACACATAATGGAAGATATCTTCTTTTTTAAACTAAAATGAAAAGGGAAGAGAATAAATGATGAATTATTCCATTTAACATAATAAAATTATAGTATATAAATGATAATGTAGTTATGACACCAATTGGATAAGTGGAGGTGATGAAAGAATGTGAAAATAAAATAAATTGAATAGAGATTAAAAGAAAAAAATGATAATTTTACCTGTAGAATTCACCTCTATGAGAACCTCCTTTGGGAAATTTTTTTTTGGACTTTTGGTGAAACAAATGCACCGTGGGAGTGGGATAGGGGCTTAATAAATGTATTGGTAATTATATTCATATATATCAAATATTGGAAGGAGTTATGAGAAGAGGTGATGCGTGTTGTAATTATATGCGAGGAGAGGAGTATTTCATCAATTTCTTATTCATTAGATTATTATTTTGACTGAAGACTATGAATAGTTTAAACCTTATTATTAAATATCCCAAAATAATGAAATAGAGTTTGAAATTATGGTTCATATATAAAAAATGATCTACGAAATAGTATACTTAACTTATAATTTATATATACCGTAAATTATTAAATTTCACTATTCACCAAAAAATCAATTATTTTTGAAAAATACCAAAAAATCACCATAACCATTTTATCACTAACATGTGTCCTATTACTATTATTTGAGACCGTTCCGACCATGGGCATCCATGGGTTGATTTTGAGACCCAGTGGAGCCACATGAGAGTGATAATGACATTTTACATTAATTAATCTTAATTAAAGAAAAAAATAACAAAAACATGTATCTTTTAGTAAAACATTTTTATATGGAGTTATATAATTGATAGTCTTGACTATAAATATTAATTATAAATATATAATGATTTCCTAAATAGTGGTACTTTATTTATAATTTTTATAAATTAAATTATTTAATTTATTTATGACATAATTATGATGCAGTAATTACATTAATAATAAAATATTAAAATAATTGATATTATAAATGTCCAAATAATTTTAAATTGAGACTTTTGATAAATTAAAATAATTTTTTAGGTTAATGTGACATGTTAGGGTTGGTAAAATAAATTTTATTCGATGTAATAAATTTTTTATGGCTTAAAAAAAATAAAATACTAAATAGTCTCAAAATTGAAATAATTCATTTTTTATAACAAATGCTATAATATTAATTGATATAATATTACTAAAAATCTTAAGTTTGGAAAAATGAATTAGATATGGTTATAAATATTAATAATTAATTAAATTGGGTTTTCTTGGGTTTTTATAGTATGTTTATTAACCATATAATATAAAAATACAAAGAGACATGGTAAATGTCAAACTATTTTACTAAGAGTTAAATTTAAAAGATGTTAGGTCCACAAGGCTGAATACCCTGAGAGGGGGGGTGAATCAGGGTTTGACTAGTTTAAAATTAATTCCCGTTCTGATCTTGTTTCGCTGTTGAGAAAAACTCTCTTCTCTCCTTTTCCTATTGCACAAAGTAAATAGAAAGTGAAGTATGCACAGGACACAACAATTTTACTTGGTTCACCGCAAAGGGCTACGTCCAAGGAGCATACGCCGGCAAGTTTTCGGTCGTACCAAATTCCACTAATCTTCACTAGCTGTGGATTACAAGGTTCGGGCTAGATCACTTCTAAGCCCAGGCTCACTGCCTTTACAAGTTTAGAGTCAGCTCACTACTTTCCCAAGGGTCACTCCCTGTTTCTTTCTCTCTCTGGCTCACTGCCGGTGGAGAGGATCACCTTCTTCCTCTTCCTAAGCTCAATTCTCTTGGAAGGAATCCACTCACAGTTTATAGACCTGTAGGTCTCTTCATTTGCATGGATGAATGCATCTTCCTCTGTGTGTAGATGCTCTATTGAAGTACAACTTTCACTCATAGATGAATATCTCTTTACACCGAATGTTTCAGGCAACGTACCAGCTTCCACGCAGTCTGAGAAGCACCGCTGGAACAAAACATTACTTGGCGCGCAAGTCAATCTCGGCGTGCAAGTATCAGCACGCATGTCACAACGGACGCGCAAGTCCTCCTCAGACACTTGCACGACTCAAGCTTCCTCAACTCCAAACTTGCGCGAATCTCTTCCTTTCACACCCAAACCAATATTGGCGCACAACTGCCAACCGGCATGCAACTTCTAACACTGGCACACAACTTCAACAACTGGCGCGCAAATTCACCTGTGCGACCCACACTTACCACTTGCGCGACCACCACACCTGCGCGACGGGAGATCTGATTTCTCAAAGTGTTGAACTCCGTTAAATAATGAAGAGGGGTGGTCCAGTATTTATAGGCAATCTGACCACCCTACGCGACGGCGTGCAAGTCACCTGCATGACCCAGTTTCGGCGCGCAAGTCTTCTATCCTTTTGGACACTTGCGTGACCAACTCCCAAACTTGCGCGAACCTAATTCCTTTGCCATATTTTGATATTCTGATCTTGAAAAACATATGGCGCGCAAGTTTCCTGTACACCAAGTTCACGGCGCGGAATTCCCTTTTCCAAAAACAATTTTCTTCATCTGCCGATTTTCAGGCCCAAAAATTTGGCAAATACTGGAAAACGGCGCCACCTTATATCAGTTCTTTTGTACCGCCTCCAGATCATCCATTACTTTTATCGACGCTCTTGAATCAAACGTGGATCGCTGACCACAACTCTTGAACTCGACATTCCACAATGAAATCATTTTTGTCAACAATCACCTCAAAAATGCTTCAATGATACCTTGAGGGATTTTTTCCCAACAAAAGATAAGGGTAATATGATGCCCTAAACCTATCTAAAACCTATTTGTTTAGAGGTTTTAGAAACATACCCTCTTATACTCTAAATAATTCATTTTGGACCCATTCAAAATTGAAAATTATTTTATTATAAAATAATATTTCATGCTTTTCCTAAAGTGACCCTCACCTCTCTTATAAAAGGCCACTTCCCCTTCTATTAATTTAACACCACCAAATCCTTTTGGCTCGGGAAAAACCTGCCCAAATAACCTCAAAACATTTCTCACTTAATCTTATAGGCCTTAAATTGGTCATAAAGCAGGCATAATAATCCCTTCTGATAAAATCAAAAGGAATAACCTGAAAAAAGGGTTAATATTTCACCTCTTTCGAGTTCTTTTCTTCGTCAAATTCCTCTTTCATTGGTGTTTCCATTCTAAAATAATAAATCAATTATCTTTTATAAACTGTAATGTTATTATAAAAATCTTACAACCATATTCATTATTCTACCCATGCTATAAATGAAAAAGTCACCATACGTGCGTAGGTATGACTTACCGTCTCCACGTCGTGGTGTAGTTTCTTATTCAAACCCTTCATTATTTGGATGGGTATAAAAATGAGTATAACTGATGTAAATAATAAATATAACATGTTAAGGATTCTTTATATATGATATACCATCCAATTACATATGGTTTCTCCATCAATGATATTGTTGGTCGTGTGTACATACAAATTACCGTCTCCCCGACGTGATAAGATTCATTCCCACATTCACCATTCAACGATGATTAAAAAATATTTATTATTAACAAGTATATAATATATGAAATAATAAAGCTACTAGAGATATATTTATATATATATGTATGTATGTATGTATGTACATACATATATCTTATTCACTTACTTCCGTTCAATACAATATGAAAACGGAAACAACGTTTATGCGTACGTACGGCCTACCCTCTCCATAAATGGTGCCTTACATTTCATATATACATCTATTATAAATATTTATATTCTAAATATATATGATATATAAATAAAGGGTTATATTCTTGATGGTGTTAAATCATGATCTAAACGATGCGATCAAGAATAACAAGTTTAAACACATACAATAAATAAAGTTATTATTACCCAAAATGTTGATTTAACATGGAAATAAATATTGAATGTGTAGTATAAAGTCATAAATGAATTAGGTATGATATAATAAATATGAATATGATTCTGGTATAATTTAATAACATACTATGGTCATTATACATGAGGTTAAACGTACCCTCGACCAATGGAAAGTGCAATGTATGGGAAAATTTCAAAATATATTTATTATCAGAGGTTGTTTTTACATGTGTATCAACAAAGAAATATTTATTATCCATGTCCATGATTCGTAAAAGAGTTTTCAAAGTAATTATTTTTAAGGGACACTTTTACTAAAACATCATTTTAAATGTTTTACAGATTTATTCCTCTAAACTGTTCTATTTAATGTCCATGTTTTCAAAATGGTTTTAAGGATTTATTTATATGGACATGAATGTTTTAAATTGTTAATTCCTTTAAAAAGATTTAAATTTTTATGGAAGAATTTGATTCCAAAATGACATTAAATGTATTCCATTCTAAATTTTGTGACTTTTATATTTTTTTCTTGAAAAAGGGATACTTCTCTCAAAGAGTTTTTCAAATAATATTCATTTATGTCAATATACTTTGATGGATTTTAAACTTGTTTGAAGTTGATTTATTATGATACAAATCATCCATATTTTATTGAAGGTTATGTGATATGATTGAATGTGGATGTGTTATTTTTATACCATTCATGTTTTATGGTTAAGGTATTGACATTTCGTATTCTGTTTTTAAATTGAATGTTTTTGTTATGTTTCATCCTTTTCATATGAGGAATGTATTAGACTTAGAATGTATTGGGTGGAGCCTGCTAAATCTCCTCGATGAATCGGTTGGTCTCATGAGACAATTAGATGTGGAATTCGCTGAGGCATTTTCCCAATTTGAATGATTGTTTTGGCTGAGGCCAGAATCATTTTTGGACATATTGGCCATGGCTTGGAAAAAATGTTTCAGTGTGTCTGGCATTATACATTCCCTAATTAAAGAAATAATAATGATGGTCCATGTTGTTATTTGACTAGTAGACTACCCCTGACTATGTTTTATTGGGGAATATTTACTCAGCTCATATTTCTGCAATAATGTTATTTGTAAATGAGTGTGTTTTCAATTATTCACCATGCCTATTGATTATGTTATCATCGGATAAATTTATTACCCTTAATGAGGATCTGAACTCACCCATTTCTTATGTTTTATTTTCCCATGATTTCCAAGAAGTGTTTAATTGTAGATAAGTAGGGTTAAGATAGAGGATTAATGGTTTTCTCAAAACATCTTTTATGTTTTGTTTTATTTTCTAATGTTTAATGTAAAGTTCATGTATGTAAAATATTTTCCATGGCTGCAAAACTAATTGGTCTTTTGGGAGTATATTCCTTATAATCAAGACAATGTATTAGAATAATGCACAGAATTTAGTCTTCTGGGGTCGGGGCGTTACATTTATTTTGTCACATTGTGTTTCCAAACACCCAACACAGCTTTATTTATTACTAAGACATACAACATATAAGATTTAAAAAATCAATTCAATGCTCATTTTCAAAATGAATCACCGAAACAAAGCATACCTGATCCTGTTTGGATAAATAAACTATAATTTCATCATCTTATGAATAATTTTTCCAATGCTTCTCCCCACATTAGTCTTTAACATCATAAGTTTAAAATTCCAATCTTCAATACCTACACTATTATAATTAATCATGAAGAATTCCTCTAAGATTTATATTGATGCTCCTTGTGTGATTTCTTCAACTATAATAACTTTATCACTTATGATTCGATATGAAGGACCTCATTATAAGGAAATAGTGGAGTCCTGATTGACCTAACTATAAATAATCATGATATATGTCCTCTGTAGACCAAACTGTCTTTTACAACACACCCTCTTTTACACGACAATATGTTATGAAATGGCTCCTTTAATCTATACCCCTCAAACTAAATAGAAAACAATTTCATTAACACCCCAATGTTTTTTAAATAATAAATGGAAATTTTTGAAATGTTTTTTATGTAGATATTTATAACTAGCCTTTAAAAATAATTTTTCAACTTTTATGTTTTGAATTTCAAAAAACGTTCATCTACAATTCTGTTCAGTAAGTTATTTAGAGACAAATGGAACCAAACTATTTTTTTTGTGAATAGTAACACACCAATATGATTATTAATATAAATAGTAATATGACACTACTGAATAGTATGTTTTATTGTTATATTATTTTCATATGTCTTTTAGAGAATTTAATCTTGGTTTAATTTTCAATGTAATATAAAAGAAATCATAGAATTAAAATTGTTTATTTTTTAATTAAGTATGATTTTATTTACAAATTACATTATTAATATATAGAAAATGATTTTTTAAAAATGGAATATAATTTATAATTTTACATGTCAAAAATGGTAAGTGTTAATTTTTGGCATTTTTATGAAATTCTAGAATTTTTTTTGAATAGGAAAATAAGATAAAATACGATAAATGCTAAATATTTGATTTACTACATCATTGGAAATTAATAGATGATGTAAGACCACTTGGATCTAACTCACATGCCATTAATAGTATTTTGGGGTCACCTGAATTATTGTTATTCATATACTTGAGAAAAAATATTATAATAATGATTAAAATAACAAAATATACCCCCTCTCCTCCACTTTAAATACCACACTCATTCCCCTCTTCCTCCTACACCTCTCAAGATTTGACACATACCTATTTTTTTACCAATACTCCTCCCAATTCTTTACCCCACGTCCTTGAGCTCCGGTTCTCATTATAAGGCCAAAACCATAGGCCTTAAGAAGGATCTCAAGGGGAATAGATCAAGAGGAAAAAATATTTTTTTTATTTTCATTCTTTTCTTTCATTTAATGTTATTAATCTTCATTTCATTTGTCTTATGTTAGGATATTTCATAAAATATTCTCCTTAATTCCAATATTATGTAATAATTATGAGAGAGACTTTCTAACATCAAATTATTTTATGAAATTATAAGTGATTCCAGTAGGCTGTTGAATTTTCGTAAGGGATTTCTGATTTTTTTGGGTTCTTTTCTTTTCTTATTATTTGTTCACCTCCTATTATCCAAGAGGCATGAAATCTCCCAAAATCATGTTTATTATGTATTTTCTCATGTTCCTGGAATATTCACCATCAATCTTCTTATCCTGGCCTAATTATTCATGGAATTAAATACATTGTCCAAGATGTGTCAAATTATTGACATCATGGGCGATGCGATTTCAATTTTCATTAACTACATCAAAAATTGTCATGAAACAATATTTATGGATAATCCATGTTATAATAAATTTATTATGTCTCATCCATGGTTCTAGAATTCATTTTTTTACATGGTTTAAATTTACATAACATAATGAGGTTGTTATTATCAAAGAACCGCTAAAATGATCTGAAGAAAATCATTAGTGTTTTATCTTAATAATAATCATCATTACAGATTTCAAACATATAAATGGTATAATTTATGAACTCTAGAATATATAAATACCATTCCATTTCAATTCTGGCATTTCAATTCAAATTGAAAAGAACAGTCATCATAAACCTGTCATGGAATCATGTAAATAACATACCCAAAAATAGTGTAAAGAACACAATACTAACAATTTAAGGGTGAAATGATGAATTGAAATGGTCATATAAGGTATAATAATTATTTATATGTTTATTTAAGATATTAATAACACACTTTTAACCATTATACAGGAGGTTAAAACAAGTTTTAAGTATGACATGCATGAGGTAGGGTAATTATAAACTCGATTTCCATTCTATGGGATACCCTTCTACTTCATTATTTATGTTGTATTACAACTATTTGTGTGATGAAATTATTTTTTATTATTATGAATCAATGGTATTTACAGTTTATATACATAATAAATCCACTCTATTTTGTCTCACATTAATTATATGATATTTTTATGGGGATTCTCTTTTAAAATACTCTATTAATATATTTTTTTACAAATATAAAAAAAATGTTTTTTGCTATTATTCAAGTTGTATGATTTTTTTCTAGTTCATGGGAATTTTTTATGATGAAGTTTGGGACCTATATTTCCCTCCAATGCATTGGGAATGTGTATGTTGGAGGTCGACTGTTTGATTACACCAAGGGTAACAATGATGGTTACCCAAATGATAAGGTAGTCGTGATGGTTAAAATTATAAGGTATATTGATGCTTACAATATTATGTGTGTAATTCCAAAGGATATTTTTTTAATATATTTACATTGTAATTTTTTTGTGAGGATATTTTTTAAAACTCATGCTTCACAAAGTAAGTATATCTGGGTGACAAGTATGTCTTTTGAAAATTATCTCATACGTTACAAGTGTTCAGGTACTAATGTGTTCTTTCCTTTTTTTATACACATAACTGTGATTTTGTTCTCATCCAATGTATTTAATTTATTTTCATAGGTTATAAGGGTGTTTAAGAAAAATAAGGAATCTAGGTAAAATGTTTGATTATTAGTCAACGAAATAATGTTTTCTGTGAAATTTTTTATATTTGGAAAGATATGAATACTGTTTTTATTATATCCACACTATAATAATGTGTAATTTATGAATGCATCATGTCTCCATTATATAATTCTCTAAACATAAAAAGATCCTCAATGTGTAACGAATTTAATTCTTGACTAAATTCAAAATTATGTAATGTAATAAGGCTGGGTCATTATAGTTGGTATCAGGGGATGATTTATATAACATTATGTGTAGGAAGATGTTAATTTGTTTCCATAAATGTTTTTTATAGGCTCAATTAGAAATTATAACTCATTTAAATATTCTCATGTTTCTTTGACAAAGATAGCTCTTTTTATAATGGTTGTCCATAGAATGAACAAGGAAGATGAAGAGGAGAGGCACAAATAGAGTGACTTCCTTCGGAATCAGCAGCCCGAAATGGAAGGGATTAGAACTGAGAAGTTTTTTATAGTAATGGATTTGGTAATTAATGGAATAAAAGGTGTTGGAATCCATGCATGAGAAAAGCCATAGGTACCACAATAGTACCTAAAAATAGCGGAACATTTTATGAGACAACACCATCCTAAATTGAATGGATCTTCAGACCCAATAGCATTTGAAGGTTGGATTAATGCACTTGATAATATATTCGATGTTGTTGGATATTCCAACAATCAGATGGTAAGTCATTCTATTTATCATTTTGGAGGTGAAGTTGATTAGTTTTGGTCAGTGGTATGGAATATCAGAGATATAAGGTATTTTTATGCCTTAAAATGGGATGAATTTAAATGTATTTTACTTGAATTTTTTTTCTTAAGATGATGATAATTAAGATGGAGAATCAATCCCTTAAATTGAAGCAATAGGGGGAGGATTCTGTGGCTGTGTATGAAGTGGATTTAATCCAACTGGCGAGGTATGATCCAAATCTTATTCTGTATCTTGATTGAATACTCAACCACTTTTACTCAGGACTAAAGCTAAGGTATCGAAAGGTGTTGGCCTCCCATGAATTAAAAAGTTGTGAGAAACTTGTCTGATGTGATAAGAGGATATAGATGGAGTTTTTTGATGATCACATGAAGTTTGGAAACAAATAGAAGAAGAGGCCCAGATGGGAAAAGATGGGTAAGAATCAACAAATGAAATATGATGGTAGAAAAGTCCATCTTTAAGTTTCTGAAAAGTGTGGAAAGAAGCACCATGGGGAATGAATTACCAAAACTGTGAAGTGTTTTAAGTGGGGTATGTTAAGAAATATGGCCTGATATTTTAATGAAAATGATCCTAAGACTTATCCTAATAAAAAAACTGTAATTTCTTTGAAATGTGGTGAGATGGGTCACTATAGAAATGCAAGCCCAAAGAGAGATCCAAATGATGAAAAGAAGACATAATATAAGTAGAAAGGTGTACTAAGATTTTTGCAACTACATCAGTAGATTTCAAGACATCTAGTGATGTTGTATTAAGTAATTTTATAGTTTACTCATATTTTGATAATGTTTGTGTATACGGGGTCTAGACATTCCCTCATCTCTTTGAAATTTTCTGGTAAATTGGAAATATCTCCTCATCCATTGAGACTAGAACTTGTTGTTAAAACACCAGGGGAAATATTATAACAAATAAGATTTATAATAATCATTTTATTGTGCTTTTTTGAAAGAAATTACCTGAAAATACTATTTTTTTCTCTTAGTAGAGTTTGATGTAATTCAAGGAAGAGATTAGATTAGTGTTTATCTTGCTAAGATTGACTTTACAGTTAAATAAGATGCTTTTTAGAAAGGGGATCAGTTTGTATAAAAGAACAAACCCATATAATTGATAACATAGTATGTAATTGAGAAGCTGTTGAAAGATGGAAATGAATGTTAACATGATCAAATAGTTGAAAACAAGGGAACTATTTAGTTTGATGATTTTCCTTTGGTAAATGAATATATTGATGTTTTTCCTGATGAGTTACCTAATGTTATACCGAATCGGGAACTATAATTCTAAATTGATTTAGTTACAAATGCTAAGACAATTTCGAAATCCCCCATCTTGTATAGCTCAAATAGAACATCATGAATTGAAAAATTAGTTCCAATATTTTCTCGATAAATGTTATATTCATACTAGAACATTACCATGGGGTGCTCCTGTTTTATTCGTTATAAATAAATATGTTCCCATGAGACATTGAATTGATTATAGAACATTGGAAAACATCATCATTAAGAAAAAGTATATTTTCTCTCATATCAATGACTAGTTTGATCAACTTCAGGGAGCTCATTACTTTTCTAGGATTGGCTTGAGATCCGGATACCATCAGTTGAAGGTGAAGGAGGATGAAATCCTGAAACGTAGCATTTCGTACTAGATATGGGAATTATAAAGTTGGTTTTATGCCGTTTGGATTAACTAATTCAACTACTGTATTCATGAATCTTATTAATATAATATTTCAGGAGTTCCTGGATAATTTTATGTTCGTGTCTATTTATAACATTATGGTATTTTCTAAAAATATTGAGGAGCATGAAAAAAACTATGGTTCGTATTAAAAACCATACAACACAAGAAATTGTATGGGAAATTCATCATATGTGATTTTTAGTTAAAAAAAATTTATTTTCATGGGAAAATTGTAAATATGGATGGAATAATAGTTGATACTGACAAAAAAATGTGGTTTATGAATAAAAAAACCTACAAATGTCATAGAAATTTTTAGTTTTCATGGATTAGCATGGTATTACTGACAGTTTGATATGAACATTGCACAATTATCTTTCCTGATAACTAAGATAACATGATAAGAGGTTAATTTTATTTTGACATAAGAATGTGATGTTTGTTTTGAAGAACTGAATAAGACATTGGTGAATTCTTCGGTCACGTATTTGTCTTCCTGAAATGGTGTGTTTTTAATGTACAATGATTCTTTATTGAAGGGAAAAGGTTTTCAAGATGCATAACAGTCTGGTAATATCTTATGCTTCAAGACAACTAAAACCTCATGAGTTATATTATCCCACTCTGGATTTTGAATTTTTAGTTTTGGATTTTCTTTTGATAATTTGGAGGCATCATTTATATGGAGAAAAATGTAAAATGTATATTGACCATAAAATCCCAAAGTATATTTTCACTGAGAATGAATTAAATAGAAGGCAGAGAAGATGGCTTCAATTGATAAAGGATTGTGATTGCAATATCAATTACCATCCCAGAAATGCAAAAAATCATGTGGATGCCCTGAGATGGAATTTTCATCTATCATTAATCATGTTACGTTTGGATCATGATTCCTTTATTAATGAATTGATGAATTTTGGATTATAATTTTTTTTGCAGGAAATACGTCTTTTTTGTCTCAGGTTTTAGTGTAGTCATTATTATTAAATTAAACTAATCAATTATAGAAGGAAGAACATGACCTACAGAAAAGTTTAGAATTTGTTTAAATTGGTATGTTTCTAGAATTTAACCTTGATAATGATGGTGTTTTAATATTTTGTAAAAGGTTGTGTGTGCCATGTGATTCCATTTTAAAGAAATAATTGTTGTGTGAAGCTCATAGTTCTCCATTTTCAGTACATCCTGGTTGTACTAGGATGTAAAAGTTCCTTCAGGGGTATTTTTGGATGGATGGAATGAAAAGATATATAGAGGATTTTACAATTAAATGCTTGACATGTCAATAGGTTAAAGTAGAGCAATAATTATTGAAGGGGATGCTTTAGCCTTTTCCAGTGCTATAGTGGAATTGAAAAAATGTATCTAGGGAAATTATGGTGGTACTTCCTAAGACATGTCAAGATAACAATGCAATTTGTGTTTCTATTAATTAGATAAAAATATAATAATTTTCATTATATTCAAGATACAATGTCTTCGGATTTTCTTTCTAAACTATACCCCATGGAGATTATCAGGTTACATTGAGTTCATCATTATGTTGTATCTGACTAGGGTCCCAAGTTCACTTATAACTTTCAGAAGGGACTTTATATGTCATTGGAAATAAAATTATATTTTAGTACAACTTTTCATCCTCGATCAGATGGATAGTCAGAGCGAATGATTTTGACATTATAGGATATGATTTTATATTGTTTAATGGACTACCATGGATGTTGGGATCAACAAATTTCTTTATTTGGGTTTTCTTATAATAATAGTTTTGATTCTAGAATACAAATGACACCTTTTGAGGAATTGTATGCAATGTGGTGTCAAACTCCAGTTTTTTGGTATGAAGTCGGTTAAAAAAAGAAGATGGGGCAATAACTAATAGAGGAAGTGGCTGAGAAAGTGAAGATAATACAGTAACAAATGAGGATAGCTCAGGAATGGTAGAAAAATTAAGTAGATAATAGAATAAATGAAATCTCTTTCGAGGTAGGTGACCATATTTTCCTTCAAATATCTCCATGGAAAAGTGAGATGCATTTTGGTATGAAACAGAATCAAATTCCATGGTTCATCAGTACTTTTTAAATCTAGGAGAATGTCGGAACAACTGCATACAGAGTAGTTTTTCCTCCGATTTTTTATAAGTACACATTGTTATTCATGTTTCGATGTTGAGAATGTATATGTCAGAGTCATCGCATGTCTTATGCCCAAAATCAGTTCATTTGGAAGATAACCTTTCTTCTGAATAGAAAACAGTTCAGATACTTGATCAAAGGGTACATGTATTGGGGAATAAGATAATATCGTAGGTAATATTTTTTTGGAGAAACCACATGGTTGAAGAAGTAACATGGGAGTCCAAAAATGGTAAGATAGAACGGTACCCCCTAATGTTTAATTAGAAAATAAAATCACGAGGACACAATTTTTAGAAGATGGGGAGTGTTTAATACCCCATGGTTTTTTTCAAATAAATGGAAATGTGTGAATCATTGTTTTATGTATATATTTATAACTAGCCATTAAAAATAATTTAGAACCTATTATGTTTCAAATTTCATAAAACAGCCATCTATAATTGTGTTGAGTAAGTTATTTGGAGACTAATAGAAGCAACATGTTTTTTGGTTAATAGTAACATACCTTTATGAATAGTAATATAACCCTAACTAATAATAAATTGTATTAGTATTTTACATTCCTGAGGCTTGAAGATAATGACATCAAGGTTAATTTTTCAATGTGATATAAAAGAAGTTATATAATTAGAATTGTTAATTTTTGACTTTTGTATGATTTTATTTAAAATTTAAATTAATAATATATATATAACAATTTTCAAAAAATGGGCTTCCTTTTTCAATTCTACATGTCGAAAAATTGTAAGGGTGAATTCTTGGTATTTTTCTGAAATTCTAAATTTTGTTTGATGACTAGTAAAATACGCTAAAATACAATAAATTCTAAATACTTGATTTAATGAAAAATAGTAGATGCAAGGCTGTTTTAAGACAACATTTCTCAAACTCACATACCATTATTACTATTTGGGGACACATGAGTTATGATTACTAATAGTATTGATCAAAAAGAATATAATAATTATTAAAAAAATATGGAAAATACCCCCTCTCCCCCACTATAAATACCTCCCCCATTCGCCTCTCCCCCACACCTCTCAATCCTTGAGCCTTACCTATGTTCTACCCAATACTCCTCACAAGCTTCTTCCCCACATCCTAGGGATTTTGGTCTCATAAAAAGGCCTAAACCAAAGGCTTTAAGAAGGATCTCAAGGAGAAGAGATCAATAGGTAAACATCCTCTTTTATTTTCTTTCATTTCTTTCATTGTTTGTTATTATTTTTCAATGCATTTTTCTAACATTGGGATATAAAATTCCATATCCATTTACATACCATATCATGTAATACTTAAGAGAGACCCATTTTTCTCATAAAATTATTTTATGAAATTTTATGTGATGCCATTTGGCTGCCAAATTTTCATAAGGGGTTTCTTTTTTTTCAGTTCTTTTCATTTATATTTCTTTACTCACCACCTATTATCCAATAGGCATTAAATCTCCATAAATGTCGTTTATTTTGGATTCTATCATGTTAATGTAAAATTCCTCATCAATTTTCTTCTCATACCTCACTTATTCAAAGAATTAAAAACATTGTTTTTGATGTGTCGATTTACCAACATCGTGAAGGATGTGATTTTAATTTTCTTTAATTTATTCAATGATGGTCATGAAACCATTTTTATGATAGAACCAGGTTAAAATAAGAGTATTATTTCTCATCCATTGTTCTGTAATTCTTTTTTACACATGGTTTTATTTTACAAAACAAAATGAGGTCGTCATTATCAACGAACCACTAAAATGATATAAAAAACATCATTAATGTCTTACCTTATACATAATATTCATTTATGAATTAAAATTGATAAATGATTTAGCATATAGATTTCGAAATATGTAAATACCATTTAATTTAAATTCTACTGTCTCACATACAATTTACCAGAACAGCCAACATGAACCAATCATGGATATCATGTAAAGAACTCACCCAAAAACAATGCAAGGAACAGAATACTAACATTTAAAGGGTAAAATGATATAATGAAATGATCATATAAGATATTATAAAGATGTATATGTTTTTGTAAGATATTTTTAACACTCTTTTAACCATTATACATGAGGTTTAAACATGTTTTATATAAGACAAGCTCGAGGTAAGGGAATTCATAACCCGATTTCTATTCTTTTGGTTAACCTTATACTTCATTATTTATGTGGTATTAAAATTTTTTGAGTGATAAAAATTGTTTATATTATGATTATTTATAATTATTTAGAATTTATATCCATAATCCATCCTATATAATTATTTTCAGTTGTATTATGATATTTTAAGGGGATTTTCTTTTAAATTCTTATTTTAAAACTCTGTTTTAAAAATTCAAAAGAAATGTTTTAATGATATTATTCATGTTGTATGATAATGTTTTGGTTCTTCTATGTTTATTATGATGAAGGGTGGGACCTGTATCCCCATCCAATTAATTGGGTATGGGTATGTTAGTAGTTGGACGTATGGTTACTCCAAATGTAACTACGATGGTTACACAAATTGTAACGTAGCCGTGAGGGTGACAAATTATTAGGTAGTCGTGAGGGTTATAATATTATGTAACTAATGACCCAATATTCCGTTATGATTATATTTATATTATTATGTTCTTGTGGATCCTATGTAAATCTCATGTTTCACAAAGTAAGAATATATGGTTGAAAAGTATGTCTTTTGAAAATGATTTCATACGTTACAAGTGTTCATGGAAAATTATGTTCTTCCCTTATTTTTATATCCCTCATCAAGAATTTGTGCTCATCCAAAATTTTCAAATGATCTTCATAGGTTATTAGGTTCTGTAGCACAAATATGGACTCCAAGTTAAACCTTTGAAGATAATTCAAAGAAATCATGTTTTATGTGAACAGTTGTATATTTTACAAGAAATGAATACTACTTTTATGGTATCCACTATGCAATAATGTGTAATTTTATAAATGTATTATGTCCCAATTATCTAAAGATATAAAATTTAAAAGATCTTAAATGTTAATAGAAGTGAATTCTAGACTGAATTCAAGATTATATAATGTAATAATGATGGTTTCTTATAATTTGAGTCACTCTGACCAACTTATCTCGAAAATAGATGTCTTATACGGCTAACATATAACAAATTTAACCACGATGCCTTCTCCCATGGAATCTCAGGAATACCAAAAGTGTTTCCAGTGACATTCCCAGATCAAACCATCACTTAATCATTTAAATACCATGCCTCATCATGAAAAGGTATATAACCTAGATACAACCACCTAGAATTTTGAACATAAAAATACATCTTTGATCCCAACAAACTGTTTGGGTAACCTAAAATTCAACAAAATGGAGTCCAAGTAATTCACCCATAAAAGTCCATACTCCATGTTTACGGAAGATACATTTTTAGAATGCCGCAACACCCACATTTGATCACTGTATAATCCCATAGAAACATTTGAATAGTGGTTATGTGCACATAAATAACTATTATCCATAGGAAAATCGTAGTTTTTCCTACTTTGGAACCCATGTATCCCTAAGGACAAAAAAACACTCAATAAAAATCATGAATCCGACATGAAACTCTTATAGAGATCAATTATCAATTTCGATAAATTTTAATTAATTGTCACATTGTATGACTGAAGATACCCTATTGTAAAAAAAATGATGTAATGATATGGGAAATTATCATATTTTAAATAAGTTTACCCTAAGATGGATTCTACAGAAGAAAATTAAAACTACTACTGGTCTACCATTTGAAAGATGCTCATCTTCCCCTACTGAAAAATCATCAAAAAATGATCCTGATCCTTCACCACATGTAGCATCTCATAATTATTCAATATTTAACAACATATGTAAATTAAAAAGCAATAATGTTTCTCATGGGTTTTATACACATCCAAACACATCGGAATCGGGCTTCTGCGATAGATCCAACGTGATTTAAAACTTGTGATCCACAAAGGAATTCACGCAAGACCAACCCTTTCCAAATAGTCCTCCTTGGTTGTGTTCCTTCAACTTGAAAGGGAACATATTCACCAGAACCAATGAGAATAACGCCACCATATGATATTACTAGTCATTAGAAAAATTGACAAACCAACCCCTCATTAACATGCTAGGATAGTTTCACATTAAACTCAATTTTAAAGCATATTGAATGAAAACAAAAACCAAACTAATTGGTCTGTCAAAAAACATGATCCTCTTGGAATATCACCCCAATCGTTGGGAAAAATTTATTACATTAAATTCACTTGAATATATTATCTATATATAATCCAATAATGTACTCATCATCTCATAGTTAAGAAATTTCACTAAAATCAATTGGTTCGTTGTATCATTTCGCAACTCGATGTGTTCTATGTATATCAACACATAGTACCCATTGATTTTTAAAGAAATAAAAAACCCAAAATGATGTCCATAGTTTATCTTCCCTATTAAATGAATCATCTCATGGCCCATAAATGAAACTATCTCAAATAAATTATCACATACAACTATAAAATAGACTAAATACATTTTGATTCACTAAGGAAAACAAATTGGGTAACATGACCTATTAAGAATCCAATCATACCCTATGCATGTCAACATATTGAAACTAATCATTATTAAATAAACACACCCATAAAAAAGATAAATGAAAAACATTAACACCCATCAGAACAAGGGTTTCATTTATAAACTAAGAGTCTTATCAGGGATATCGTCACTCAAATGACACATAATGTTAGAGAGATCCCATAATTTATCAAGTAATTTAAAATCAAATAGTGCTACCTACCACAAGTTATCTACATAAAAAGCCTAAGCTCGACCACATAACTAGGTAACACCAAATATAACATCACTAGGCTCAAGAACCTCTCACTAAAGCAATTTCTAGAATGTATAAGGGCTTACAGATAAGGCACTGGTTTCTGTTCTAAGGAATCTCTAAAAAAAAGTTAAACTACCCTTACACGTGGGTTTAAAAAAGGGACACCAATTCATGTTCCATTACAAATCATTAATTTAACTTACAATAAATCATTCATAATCTAATGGATTTAAATCAAAACACCAATGAATTACAAGAAAGACAAATAAATTCATTTTTAAACATTAAACATTAACATTTATTGACATCCCATCATACTTTGGAAATTTTTCATATAAATTCATTTTTAGTTGGCAAGGCAACGTACGAGGGTCCTTTTAAGACATACTCGGTTCATTATAATGAATCCCAATATGTGTTTCTTAACTTTAAAAGGATTAAAACATCAATATTGAGTTATATAATATGAAACATTCCCTAAATGACCTAATTGGTTCAAATTTTGTATTTTAAAAGGTTAATCACACTCTCTTCATGCCAGTGTGATAGAGTCACAAGACTTATATAGACTTATCCAATTTACATTAGAATTAAATTTAAACTCCATTACATTTTAACAATTTAAAAATATCATAGTTGTATACATAATGATTCAGTTATATGGTTGGCCATCTACAAATGCGCAATGCACTCATGCACTTTTCAAGTTTCCATTAGGCTCTGATAAATCAAAATCATTTCATTTAAAAATATAAACTTTAGAAAGTTCATCATATTATGAATGTCTATATATATATATATATTTCATTTCTATAATTTGGATTATGTTAATGGGGTACCATTTCCCAATTATAAGTTTCTCATACACCTTACAAGTGACAACTAAATCACGTTTAATAGAATCATATTAACTTTTAAAATTTAAAATGATGTAGGCCATTTCATTTTAACAATATTCTCTAATTATAACCATATTTGAAATATTCATTGAGTATAAAAGTTACCATTTCATAATTATAAGGTTCCCAAACATGATACAAATGAAATCCAATCAATATTTAGTAACAACCAAAAACAATATCCCATGAAACCATTTATATATATCAAATTCAGAACTAGAACTCTTCACAAGAACCAAATCACATATCATAGGACGTAAATGTTAAATAAGTAGTCATAATGGCATATAATTAAACGATAATGTCATAAAACTAGGAATTATAATGAACTGAAAAACATGGAATCTTACTAATGGGACATAATACTAATTTGTAGGAAATCTAAAAAATGGATCTACATGCCATGAAATATGAATGTAATGTGAATTTATATCTTCTTATAATGATTCAGGTAATGTTTCAACCATTCCACACTAGGACAAGGGTAAAATACCACAGAATCCGTAAATCATTAAGAAGTAATCCATTCACTCATGGTGAAATAATAATAAACTATAACTACAAATAGTATGAACATCAATTCCAACCCTGGCTATTTAGACTTTCCCCCATGAGTGGGATGATAAGTCACATAAAAAACTACTTACCAACTGAAAACCCATTTTCATTTCCTATCTACCAACAACCAAAATAGTAATATGAAGGAAAAAAATTGATACCACTTTGTAAAAACCTGACTTGACTAACCACTGCAATAGTGGTTGGATCGATGGCTCACATGAACTCATGCACACCTCCCACGATTCCACATGCTTCCAACTACAAGAGAGGGTATAAAAATGAGATATTGGGGAGACAATACCCTCATATCAGATTAAAATAGTGCTGTATAACAAATAAATAATAAACCATAGAAGATTCAGTAGTGAATGAAGGAGATATTAGTGGAAGTATAATATAAACTATATATAAATGATGGAAAATTCCAATGTACAAAAACTAATGCATATATAGGTGATGATTCATAAGATATAATAGAGGTCATACATCTAGAAGTGATATAGAACATTGCACGAATAGGAAAGAAAATAAAAATTCCCAACAATTTTCTACATTTCATCCTAGGCTCTTAGTTAGTCTTGTTCTCCAAACTCATAGTTATATAAATAACATCTTTGAAGGAGGAAATCATGGTTCTATGAATATATGGTCTACTCAGGTACCCTAGTGAAATGGAGGCTCGAGTAGGGTGTGAGATATAAATCACAGTAGGTTACCATCGATGATTTCTACACAAAAATATAATCTATTTATATCAGGTATAATAATGTGGAGGAAATATGGATAAGAATCAGTAGTGAAATAAAAAACAATAATCATGATCAGGTTCATAAATATATACATGGTTGCTGAATATGCTTCGACTCATTTCTAAAAAGTGTTTCATAATAGTAATAGTATGTATATAATAATATTATATTTATAGTTTAGTATTATATTTCATCCACCCATATGAATCAAGTAAGTTCATAAGTAATTGTCTATAAACTTGGATTACTAGGTGCTATCGGGACCAGGGAAAACCCCAATCATACCTAACTAGTCTAAATGAGCATATAAGCTCTAGCCAAGGGGTAATTTCTCTAAATATTATAATGATTAGAATACATAAGCCCTTTCGCTCGATATGGTGAGTGTTTTTTAATTTCAACTCTCTGGAAATTCGTGTGCATACTATCATGACAATATTCACTTGGAAATATTTGTACATCATGAATGCCATCCCAATAACATAAATTGTGTTAGGCGCCATGAAATAACAAGTAATGTATGGAAACATGATAATTATATGCTCAATATATCCCTAATGATAATTAAAAACCATATATCATGGAGTAATCATATCCATAACAAAATCCATGAAGCCACACCCCTAATTCATTACATTTAATAATCCATTACAAATAAGGGTGTTACATTTATTAAAATTCTTGTTAAACATGTACTTATGAATTCAATTATCTACGTGACCATTTCACACATTTAAATTCATTCCAAAAAAATTTCTAATATAATCAAGTCATTACATCACGGAATTACACTTCAATTAATTCATTTAACCCAAAAAAGGAAAAACGGGTGTGTCCCTTCCACCATTTCATAGTCCATTTCTATTAAAATATTCTTTTAATTCTTTCACAAAATATAAGACATCACAAACAACCCATTCTATTTAAACCACATCATTTAGTATAAATGTCACGACCCATCTTCGGGGCATGTGTCGTGACTACCCCGAGCCCGCCTTCCATAGGCCAGGGGCTGGCGACTAGCACCAAGGTGTAATTCTCGATAAAAGGGAATACATTGCCTTTGTAAAGCGAACAAACACACATAGTAAGCAAGCGGAAGTAAACACTAAGTAAAACTGGGTATTGAAGTAAGTGCGGAAAAGTATGTGGGCCAATATACAAACAGAAACTGAAAGTAAAGTACAACAAAAAGGTCAAACATGAACTGAAACTAAACCTGCAACGTCGAGCCATCCACTGGAAGTCCCGCCTGAATGGTGGGTACAGATAACCTCCACAGCTCCTCGGGTCCTGCCTTCCGCTCCGAGTACGTCCCCCCCATTGGTCCACCTCCAGGTACCGACCTGCTCCTCGTGCCTCCACCCCGATCAGCACTATCCATCGTCTACAACCAACACAACGTAGTGCGGGCATAGCCCGTGCAGCGGTGAGTATAAGCTACTCAGTAGGGACCCCGTGACCCCCAATGGTCTACCAGAATCCACAAATGATAATCCACAAAGGAATGATACAATCACGATGTAACATATAACACTTCTTAGGTATATGCCCATACATATACCTAAGTCATCAATTGCAGTTTAGCTCCAACATCTGAGCCCAAGTACAACCCAGCCCACATAGGAAAACGTAACCCGTTCCACATTGTAAATTACAACTCAATCCACACAGGAACGCATAACATAATCCACACAGGATATCATGTCAATCTTATCGAAGATAATGATTGAAAGTCAAGACTAATCTCACATAGGTATACTTCTTCGTAAGATGATAGAGATGATCAGATATTGCCACTGATTCATCTAAGCCATCGGACACACACAGGATCGATAGTTACTAACACCTGCAATGACCCACAAAGGATCTGACCCACAATGGATCGATAGGTAACTAACCCCCGTAATGACCCACAAAATATCTGACCCACATAGGATCGATAGGTAACTAACCCCCACAATGACCCACACAGGATTGGACCCACACAAGATCTGTAGGAACTGGCCCACACAGGACCACTGAGCGCTGACCCACACAAGATCTGGCCCACACAGGATTGGTTGCACTGATCCACGTAGGATCGCTGAGTTCTGTAGTCGTCGTCGTCGAATACACGGAGGATTTCTGTACAGTCGTCATCGTCATCGCAGTCGCAGCCAGCTCTAGGGTTCCTGCACACAGCAAACAAGTTCGGGAGGGTCCGCTCCACGAGCTGAGGGGCTGATACATCAACTGACACATAGACCAGAGTTGATGTATTCAAAAGTTCCGTATCGTTAATAGGAACTCAACGTCATAGACGGCGCGTCAATCGGACGCCTGGTCTGAGAGTATTCGTCTCAGGGGCCCAGTTGGTTTTTAAGTCAAAACCAACCCGACCGTACTCCAACAATGTCCAATCCTCAAGAGGAATAAGACAAAAGGTCTGTCTCACTAAGAGTAATCAATCAAAGTCGACGAAACGTCAATCGGACTTCCGGACCTCAAGTTATAATCATTTCTGCTCGGAGGGCCTGGTTGGTTTTGTGTACGAACCAACCCGGTCAAACCAAAAGTACTCTGAAACCTTGAGTGTAATATACTGAAATGACTGTCTCGATCCAAGGATCGCATCACAGCTGACGGTGCGTCGATCGTAGCTCCGCAGCCCATGTTTTGTGAAAAAGACAGTGAGAGGTCCGGTATTAGGGGGTTCAGGCCCGGTTTGACCCCGGACCGGTACCCCCTGGGTCGGCCCAAACCGTGTCGACCGAACCCGGGTCTGGGTCAGGCCGGCTGGGGCGCCGCCCGGCCTGGACGTCCGGCCAGGCGGCCGTGGAAAGGGGCGCCGCCCCCTTGAATGAAACCGAGGCCCCCCACGTGGGGGCCACTCCTTGCCAACGGATGCGGCATTGCACCACGTCCCCGCCTCTTCGGTCCCACGTGGTCACGGGATCAGCAGCCCGCCACCGTGGCTTTAGCTGCGGCGGCCCTTCCCGGTGGCGCGCCTGGCGCCGATGGGGTTTTCCGCGGACCACCGGACGAGCTCTGGTGGTCAGTTTTGACTGCCGTCTTCACCAACGACCGTCCCGAGACTGGTTCTTCACTGTGAAGACCTCAAAACACTCTTGCGGCCCGCTTCCTTGTCACCCACCGATCCGCAGACTAAGAATGAAGAAACGGTGGGTTCAGACATGTTCGTTGGTCCGCACCCACCTCGTTAGCGGTTTAAATGGCTTCCGAAAAATTTTAAACACATGCCGAGGATATAAATCACATAGATTTAATTGAACCAACTCCCCTACCTCAAGCCCCGTTGAGAGAGGGTTCAACTCGGAATTGCACGTCGCGGAAGAAGGCATCACGGAAGGGGGATCGTCGCATCGCGGAGAAAGGATTTGTCGGCGTCGCATCGTTGATCTCTGAGGATCCGGTGTTCTTGTCGACCTTCGTCAGAGGTCGAAGTTCTTTGCTTTCTTCGCGTTCTTCGCGTTCTTCACGTTCTTCACATTCTTCGTATTCTTTAAATTCTTCGCGTTCTTCACGTTATTCGTCGAGGAAGGAGTGCTTCATGGCTTGAATGATTTCTCCCAAACCCTCTCGCACAACCAACCTCTAATAAAATAAGAGTTGTCTTACATTATTATCACACAATCCAACGCTTTGAATTTCAAAAATAATTAAAAAAATCAAAAAATGAATTAATTGAGGAGTTTAAACTACCCAATTAATGAGGCATTTATTATTCAGATTAAACGCAAGGGTTGACGTCATTAAAAAGGGGTGCAGGTGCGTTACCTTTTTAAAGGAGTGGGTTTAGGAAGAAAAGAAATAGTGGGGCTCGTGGTGGACCCACCTCCAAAATATCCTACCTAATTGGTAGGATATTGTGGGTCCCACATTATCAACTTAACTTAGGGTAAGAAAAATAAAATAAAAATGGTTGCCCCACTTTTATTTTATTTCTTTACTTAACCCCAAATAATAAAAACCACACCCGAGAAAACGCAACTCCGAAAAAGGTGTTTCTAAGAAATTTCCATTGTTGTGATTCCATTGGTGCCCTCAGAATTCGATTCCGAGAACCGGTTCAAAATTTAGAAAAACCCGCTTGTTCGTTCACTGAACAGACCCGACCTAAACTTCGTAAAATGATTTCGGGCACACCGGGCCTCAGAATTAGGTTCCATCAGAAACTGCGTTCTTTTAAAACCCCAAAAAAAATTAAGAAAAAAAAATTCCCTTGAATTTTACGGGTCTTTACATTACTCCCACCTCAGGGCTTTACGTCCCCGTAAAGATACATAAAAACTAGGGAAAGAAAAGTGGGTACTGAGCACGCATCTGAGCCTCCCGCTCCTAAGTGCTCTCCTGTAGGTTCACATACTGCCATCGGATGCGCACTAGAGGAATAGACTGTCCACATAGGACCTTCTCCTGTCGATCCTCAATCTCCACCGGGACCTCCACAAAAGTCTCCCCATCATCAACATCCATCTCCCCATGGTCAATGATTTGCGTCGGGTTGTGCACGTATCTCCTCACCTGAGATACATGGAAGACGTCGTGCACCCGGTGCAATTGAGGTGGTAGAGCAAGGCGATAAGCCACCTCTCCAATCCTGCTGAGGACCTAGAAAGGTCCGATGAAGCATGGAGATAACTTGTTTCCTCGTCCAAATCTCCATAATCCATGTCGAGGTGAGACCCGTAAGAAAATTTGGTCGCCATCCTCGAACTCCAGGGGCCTCTGCCTCCTGTCAGCATAAGACCTCTGTCGGCTCTGAGCTGTCCTCATCCGCTCCTGGATGACCTAGACATTCTCTGTCGTGGCCGGGACCATCTCCGGTCCCACAAGTGCTGACTCCCCAGGGTCTGTCTAGCATAGCGGTGATCTGCAAGGTCGGCCATACAATGCCTCATATGGTGCCATCCCAATGGTGGAGTGGTAGATATTGTTGTACATGAAATTCAACAAGGGTAGGTGGTTCTCCCAGCTGTGACCAAAGTCGATGATACATGCGCGGATCATGTCCTCAAGAGTCTTAATGGTTCTCTCCGTCTGACCATCTGTCTGAGGGTGAAAGGTGGTGCTCAGACGTAGTTGCGTCCCGAACGCCTCCTGCAACCCCTTACAAAGCCGGTAAGTAAAGCGAGCATCTCTATCGTAGATGATTGATGATGGCACACCGTGAATCCATACAATCTCCTGAATGTAGATATGTCCCAAGCTCTCCACTGAGACCTGCTCTCTAATGGGTAAAAAGTGAGCCGACTTGGTGAGTTGGTCGACAATCACCCAAATGGAGTCGTGACTTCCGGATGTGCGTGGAAGTCAAGTCACGAAGTCCATAGATATCCCGTCCCACTTCCACTCCGGGACCACCAAGGGTTGTTCCAAGCCTGCTGGTACCTGGTCCTCCACCTTCACCTACTGGCAGGTGAGGCATTGAGAAACGAACTCTGCTACATGAATAGACTGTAAAGCGCTCGCCCATCAGATAGTGTCGCCATATCTTCAGAGCGAAAACCACTCCTGCTAACTCAAGGTCATGGGTAGCGTAGTTGTACTCATGCTGCCTCAACTGACATTATCCATAGGCGATGATGACCCGCTCCTACATCAGGATACATCTGAGTCTGGTCCCCGATACATCACAGTAAACTACGTACCCTACAGCCTCCTCCGGTAGCCTCAAGAAAGGTGCCCTGGTTAATCTTTGTCTCAGCTCCTGGAATCTCTCCTGACATCCGTCTGACCATACGAAGGGTTTCCCCTTCCTCCTTTACGTTCTGTAAAGCTGCAAAGATTTCTCCTTTGCCAAAAAGGGAAATTCAGTCTCATCCCCTGGCTGAACCACGTTCCTTGCCTAATACAGTCAATCCCGTCATGATTAGTTAATTCATGGCATAGATGACGTCGTAATTCCTCGACGCTGATACCAGGATATCCAACCATTACTCTCTCCTCCTAGGGTTGAGTCACACTGTCGGCATCAGTGTGTGGTCACTGGGTCTCTTCCAATAAGAATCTAGTAAGTGAGGGTCAAGTCAACAGTTTTTAACAGGTACCTCTTAGTATTAACATACAAAAGACAAGAAAGAAAATGACACTATTGCAAGTGTCTTTTATTACTTCAACTCAAATTACAAGGACAAAAGGCAACACAAACAAAGAATCTAGAGGAAATATGGTCCAGGACCTCTATGCTTGGAGCTAGTCCCGAACATGTCCACCCGCTTCCGGAGCTCCACGATCGTAAGCTTCAGCTTCCTGAAGCTGTGATCTCCCTTGTGGTCATGGTGGAAATCCTGGTGGTGGTGGTGGTAGAGACTCAAAACATCGCCCAACTCCTACCGCTCGACCAGCTCCTCGACCTCATCTGCCTGCTCCCTGCGGACCGACACGGTCGAACCTCTGCCTCTGCCTGGGTGGTTCCTCAACTGTCTGCTGCTCCTCTGCATGGTGGGTCGGGAATTCACGAGCCAAATGGCCCTACCCGCCGCATGCATAGCACTGTATTCCACACGTAAGACTGGCTCTGCTGTGTGTTCCCTGCACCTCCGAGCCAGTATCCTATGTTCGTCCGCCTGATGGCCTGGTCCGCTTAGACCACTGCGAAATCTTTCTAATTCCGGCTGAAGAAGACTCTGCTACATGCCGCCCTGCGGTAGGTCTCGCTGCTGATGTAGGCTCAGCAAGGAAGCTCTCAATGAGAAGGGCTCGCTCCAGTACCCCTGACTGTGTCGGAATACTGAGGGAGGACAGCGATGCCCTGATCTCATGCCTCAATCCCTTCTTGAAGGTTCGGACCCGGAAGAATGGGTCATGTACCAAGTCCATCTAATAATGCGAGAGATCGGTAAATATCGCCGAGTACTGGGCGACCGTGAAGCTTCCCTACCACATCTGTAGAAGCTCCTAGATGGGGACCACATGGAGGGTGGATGGGATGAACTCCGAGCTAATGTGGGCCAGAAAGTCCATCCAGAGGAGAGATGCCTCGTCGTGCACCTGGAGCATCAAGCTCCACCATCTGCCTGTTGTCGTGTGCAGGAGGCTCGCTGCGAGGATCACCATGAGGTCTGCTGGTGTCCTCACTAACCAGAAAACTCGTACAACTACCTCCATCCAATACTCGACAGCCTAAGGGTCCGTCTCCCCATGGAACCTGGGTAGTCGCTAATGCTGAAACTCGTGCAGTTCACTAAGGCGACATGCATCGTCAGCGGCTAGGGCTGGTAGCATCGATGGCTCGACGGGTCGAGGTACCATCGGTGCCTCTACTGTCAAAGGGCCCTGTACCGAGGCCTCGTCACTCGGTGGACTGTCGTCATGAACAATGCTCGAAACCCTAGATGGATGCCGTCGTGGGGCCATCCTGAAAAGAAACAGGTGTTCCATGGTTAAACAGTATACCTGGTGAGCTGACACAAAGTAATCACAATGAAAACTTGAAACACACATGAAATCAATGTTTTCATTAATTATGTCGGAAATCAGAAGTCAGGGTCCTGGTGTACAGATACGTTGGCCGCCGCACCAACACCGGACTCCCTGGACTGATAACCACACTCAATACTCTTAACACTATTTCTTCATATAGAAAAGATCAGAGTCCTGAGTTCTGCGGTAGAACCGAACTGCTTTGATACCAATTTGTCACGACCCATCTTCGGGGCCCGTGCCATGACTACCCCAAGCCTGCCTTCCATAAGCCAGGGGCTGTCGACTAGCACCAAGGTGTAATTACCGATAAAAGGGAAGGCATTGCCTTGGTAATGTGAACAAACACACAGAGTAAGCAAGCGGAAGTAAACACTAAGTAAAACTGGGTACAAAAGTAAGTGCGAAAAAGTATGTGGGCCAGTATACAAACCCAAACTGAAAGTAATGTACAACAAAAAGGGAAAACATCAACTGAAAATAAAGCCGCAACATTGAGTCGTCCACTAGAAGTCCCACTTGAAGGGTGGGTACAGATAACATCCACATCTCCTCGGGTCCAGCCATCCGCTCAGAGTACGTCCTGCCCAGTGGTCCACCTCAAGGTACCGACCTGCTCCTCATGCCTTAACCATGATCAGCAATGTCCAATGTCTGCAACCAACACAACGTAGTGCGGGCATAGCCCGTGTAGGGGTGAGTACAAGATACTCAGTAGGGACCCTGAGACCCCCGAAGGTCTCCCAGAATCCACAAAGGATAATCCACAAAGGAAATATTATATCACAAAGTAACATCTGACACAGCTTATGTATATGCCCATACATATACCTAAGTCATCAATTCCAGTTCAGCTCCATCATCCGATCCCAAGTACAACCCAGTCAACCCAAGAAAACGTTACACGTTCCACATAGGAAATCACAACTCAATCCACATAAGAAAGCATAACGTAATCCACACACGATATCAAGTCAATCTTATTGAAGACAAATATTGAAAGTCAAGACTCAGCTCACATAGGTATACTTCTTCGTAAGATGATAGAGATGATCAGATATTTCCACTGATTCATCTAAGTCATCGGACCCACACATGATCGATAGGTTTTAACCCCCGCAGTAACCCACAAAGGATCTGACCCACACATGATCGATAGGTAACTAACCCCCGCATGACCCACAAAGTATATGACCCACATAGGATCGATAGATAACTAACCCCCGCATTGACACACATAGGATCTGACCCACACATGATCTGTAGGTGCTGGCCCACACAGGACCGCTAAGCACTGACCGACCCAGGATCTGACCCACACAGGATCGATAGCACTGATCCACGTAGGATCGCTGAGTGTTTTAGTCATCGCCGTCGAATCCATGGAGGATTTCGGTACAGTCGTCATTGTCATCGCAGTCGCAGCCAGCTCTAAGTTTCCCGCACACAGTAAGCTCGTTCGGGAGGGTCCGCTCCACGAGCTGAGGGGCTGATACATCAACTGTCACATATTCTGGAGTTTATGTATCCAAAAGTTTCGTATCGTCAACAGGAACTCAACGTCATAGACGGAGCGTCAATCGGACGCCCGGTCGGAGAGTTATTGGCTTTTTCGTCCTAGGGGTCCGTTTGGTTTTTAAGTCAAAACAATCCAGACCATACACCAACAGCGTCCAAACCTTGAGTGGAGTAATCCAAAAGGTCCGTCTCACTAAGAGGAATCCATCAAAGTCGACATCACGTCAATCAGATGTCCGAAGCTCATGTTATAAGTGTTTCTGCTCTGAGGACCCCGTTGGTTTCGTGTACGAACCAACCCGGCCGAACCCAAAGTACTCGGAAACATTGAGTGTAATATTCTGAAACGACTGTCTCGATCCAAGGATCTAATCGCAGCTGACAGTGCGTTGTTCGGAGGTCTACAGCCCATGTTATTGGAAAAAGAACGTGAGAGGTCTGGTATTAGGGGTTCGGGCCCGGTCCGACCTGGCCCGGTACCCCCTGGGTCGGCCCGAAACGGGTCTACCCAACCTGAGTCCGGGTCCGGCCTGCTTGGGTGCGGCCCGGCCCGGCGCGTTGGCGTACTGGCACTGGCCAAGCGGTCGCGCAAAGAGGCGCCGAACCCTTGAATTAAACTGCGGCCCCCCACGTGGGGGCCGCTCCTTGCCAACAGACGTGACATTGTGTCGCGTCCCCACCTCCTCGGTCCCACGGGGTCGCGGGACCAGTAGCCCGCCGCCTCCTGGCGGCCGGACGGTGCCGTCCGCTGCCTCCAGCCACCAGCGCCGCCTTGCCGGCGAGGCGTGCCGGCGGGGTTTTCCGCGGACCACCGGACGAGCTCCGGTGGTCAGTTTTGACTATCACCTTCTCCAACGGCCCTCTTGGGACCGATTCTTCACTACGAAGACCTCAAAATTCCCTCGCGGCCTGCTTCATCATCGCCCTCCGATCCACACAACAAGAACGAAGAAAAGGTGGGTTCGATCTTGTTTATTGGTGTGCACCCACCGCGTTAGCAGTTTAAACGGTTTCCGACAAATTTTAAACACATGCTAAGGATATAAATCACATTGATTTAATTGAACCAAACCCCCTACCTCAAGCGCCGTCGAGCGAGGGTTTGTCGCGGAATTGCACGTCACAGAACAAGAATTCGCGGAAGGGGGATCATCGCGTCGCGGAGAAATGATTCGTCGGTGTCGCGTCGTCGATCTCCGAGGATCTGAAATTCTTGTCGACCTTCGTCAGAGGTTGGCATTCTTCGCGTTCTTCGCGTTTTTCGTGTTCTTCGTGTTCTTCACGTTCTTCGCTTTCTTCGTCGAGGAAGGAGTGCTTCACAACTTGAGTGATTTCTCCCAAACCCTCTCGCACAACCAACCTCTAATAAAATAAGAGTTGTCGTATTTTATTAACACACAAGCCAAAACATTGAATTTCAAAAAGAATTGAAACAATCAATTAATGAATTAATTGAAGAGTTTAAACCGCCAAATTAATGAGGCGTTTATTAATCAGATTAAACACAAGGGTTGGCGTCATTAAAAAGGGGTACAGGTGCATTACCTTATTAAAGGAGGGGGTTTAGGAAGAAAAGAAATGGTGGGGCTCGTGTGGGACCCAACTCAAAAATATCCTAACTAGTGGGTAGGTTATTGTGGGTCCCACTTCATCCACTTAACTTAGGTTAAGAAAAATAAAATAATAATGGTTTCACCACTTTTATTTTATTTCTTTACATAACCCAAAAAAGTAAAAACCACACCCGAGCAAACGTAACTCCAGAAAAGGTGTTTCTATGAAATTACCGGTGCTTTGATTCCACCGGTGCCCTCAGAATTCAATTCTGAGCAATGGTTCAAAAGTTAGAAAAAACCCGCTTGTTCGTTCACTGAATGTACCTAAGCTAAACTTTGGAAAATGATTCTGGGCACACCGGGCCTCAGAATCAGGTGCCTTCGTAAAATACGTTCTTGTAAAACCCCAAAGAAAATAATGAAAAAAAAATTCCCCTGAATTTTACGGGTCTTTACAATAAAAAACAAGAAAATTTTAGTATTAATGTTCAATGAAAATCGTTGAAGTCGTCATTTTCAAATTGATAAATTACCTACGTGGGAAAATCACATTTATAATGAAATCCATTCAATCTATATAATGGTACAAGAATATATAAGGTGATTTGGTCCATTTAATAGTAATATCTAAGGGGGAAACTCCAATTGGGAATAACAAAAGTGGAGATGTAAATAAAATTCTATATTATAATTATTAACAAAGAATATAAAAATCCATAACAATATAAGTCCTAGAAAGATTCCATTTTATAAATAACACTTTGTAATTTTGAGGACAGTGCGCCTTATCCATGGTGTTTTATTATAAAAAATGAAATTGCTTATATAAAATCATTAAATCAATTAGGATTCATATTCAATAATCTAATCTCAATTGACATCATAGAATAATTTTATAGAAACTACCCAACATAGTAATTCAAATCATCGAGAGTTAACATGAAATTTAGGGTATAATTTCATTAATTGGGAAATCTATTAAAATGGAAAATTTCATTTATAGCATAAAATGAATTCTTAAAAGGGGTTCTAGGATTATAAACTATAAAATATAATAGGGAAATATAATCTATTACACACAAAGGGTGTTAGTATCATGATTAAAAATATAAAATCACAAAAAAACGTTCAATAAAAGAAATACAGGTTTTGTAGATCAATTTAATATAAAAGATCAAATTTTAAGGCAATGAATAGTAAAGTCAGTCATGCGGTGGAGTGAATATATTTATAAAATGATAGAAAATTGAGGTGAAATACAATGATAACCTACCTAGTTATAATAATGTTTTACTCAACTAATATTGGGGATTGATTTGGTCATGTTTAACATAGATCAATGAACTAGAAAATTTTCCTTAGAAATTGTGAAAATGTTTATTCATTTTAATAACATTATCAAGAGAATATTTAAAAAGTTGTTTCAAAAGAAATCTAGTGATTAAATATAGGAATTTTTCATGAAAAAAAACATTCGATTCAGATAATGGAGGGGAGAGATATTGATATCCATATAATAGGGAGGAGGAGGAAACCACCACATAATGTAGGAGGCTCACATCGCTACCAGGATGAGAGGAATGTTGGAAAAAATTTATCCTTATTAAGGGATGAAATTTAATTTCACCCCCAAACTGTGGGAGGCACAAATTTGCTACATAGGTTGGAAAAATAGTGCTCCAACCATGAGTCACCCTCTATATACGAAAAAAACCTCTTACAATTTACTATGTGGTTAGCCTAACTATTCACCAAACATGTGATGAATAGTTCTTATGTAATACCTAAGTGGCATGAATAGTGCCGGCTAAGTTCACCACTTCAGAAAACTATGCACAACCCATGTGGGGTACTTTTTTTCATCTAATACCCCCTACACAATTTACTGGTGGGGAATGCACAGTATCAAAAAAATTGTGTGCATGTATCAAAGACCCAAAAGTTTTATTTTCCGGTCACAGCACTCCCAAATCATTGCATGAAACCTGAGAAACCACTCGGTCCCATAAACAAGTATACAAAATAGAAATTTTTCATCTATTGGAATTGTGATTTGATGCTAGGTTGAAAGACAACCCATTCAGTATGCCAAAAAATTTCATATTCCCTATGAAATGAACCATGGGTCAAAAAATCAAGTTGTTAAAACAAGGAATAAATGAAAATGAATTATTTATGTCAATAAGTATAGACATAAAACCAATGTGCATAAATAATTTAAAATTGATGATGTAAATAATCAAGTATAAAAAAATATATTTTAATGTGTGGGGCATATTACTGAAGGTTTAATCTTATGGTCATCAATTAATCTTAATTCATTTTAAATGATATAATATTTTTACAAAGGATAAACTCAGACATGGGAATTTCACCATTTAAGTCATGGTAAAATTTCTATTAGTGGCGGACACAACAAATGGGGCATCCACTGACCTGGTGAATGACCCATGGATGGGTTTCAGTATAAGAAAATGTCACATATGTTTTTGAAAACCAATTTAATAATTATATTATGATAGAATGAAGAATCATCAGAAAATTCCATAACACGACATGATGATGTTTCATTTAAAATGTTACAAAATGATGATAAAGAATCTATAATCCCTACCATATACCATACATGAGCCACACATCAGATACGATTGTTTGATTTGGTCGGTTTTGGGGGAAATTGAATAAACCCACCAATACCATAAATATAGGGAAAATTAGGTCTAACAAAAATAGGGCAACATGGACAGGATGAATCTAGTAATATATTAAAGACGATCAAAGAGATTACAATTATGGATCTGATTATTCCAAAGGAAAGTGAAATGGTTGATAAATGATGGAGTAGGTTTGAAACATAGTTGAGAGGGAAGTTAAGCTCTACATGAAGAAAGATGAGAAGAAACTTGTTGGAGAGGAGGAGGAAATTTATGAAATGGTTAAAATATTTAATTAATGAAAAAAGTTCAATTTAACCCTAATAAATTGGCCGCACTTTTTTTTTGAAAATGTACTCAAACCCTACGGCTTCCACTACTTAGGAATCTAACCATTCATAATTGTGATACATGGTTTTCCAAAAATGTGTACCAACCCCATTTTAAATAATGAGTGGGTATTAATTATGTGGCACCAACCTTGTAGGAGAGCATCATGGTTTGAGGATATCATGCACAACCCATGCGACACTAGTTTATTCACTGGTCTAGGCCACATTGTTTCATAAAAACCATGAACCCTGTACAAAACTTCAAAACATGGGATTTTTGGGACCCGACTATCCTAAAACTCAGTGCGACACTCGAGGGACCCTTAATTCCATTAACCTTATCTAAAAAATTACATAGAAGTGTTATAACAGTCAGAAATATGTTACAAATATTAGTTTACAATATTTACCATCCACCAAATGATAAAAGTATAATTTCTTTATTATTTCATATATTCCAAAATCATGGGATGTTACACAACTCTATCTTGATTGAAATAGAAACAAAGATTATATCCATGTGGTTTCAATAATTTACAATAATCTCCATCTCATAAATAAAAATGAAATTAAATTTAACGGAATACAAAAATATTATCAACATATTTCATGATATGAAATATCCAAATAGTCTGGAGGGTTATTTAGTTTTTGATTGTATTGAAAAATATGTTATTTTTTATTTGAATGTGAATTAGGCCTAGATTTAAATATGGAAGATGAAAGAATCAATGAAATTTTAATTTAAGAAGATGTGAATAAATTGAAATATTTCTAAATGGAGGGAAAATGACTTATTAATTTTCGGGGTGGACAATATATGAATTTTTTGATGGCATGAATGTGTTAAATTCACCTATTTATGGAGAAAAAATAAATTAATTAATAGTCATAACACATACCAAGAAATATAAAATCTTTTGAGATACAAAAACCATTTTATAAAAAATTTCAAATAATTTAATAGAAAAAATAGGTTGGATATGGTATGATGTTTTAAAAACACACAAGACTACCATTACATAGACACTTTTAAACACTAAAGGGATGTTTTGTGATTTTTTAATACATATGATGTTTATATTAGATGAAATAAATTATATAGTTGAGTGCTAAAAATATATTTAATCCCAATATGAAAAATTATTTTTGTGATAATTTCAATTGTTGTATGATATTTAGATAGTATATTAAATATTTAATAGTTAATGGGTCAATCCAATCCATGTGGTGAAAAATAAGTGTGGAATGATAATTGTTACAAATGATATAAATGAATACATTTTATTAAGGATAATATTATGATGGAGGGTGATAATTTAATATATTCAAATTCATGGAATAATAAGAGAATACTATTTACATTTACTTTATATTGATTAGGTTCTTGAAAGGGTAATTGGTTACAATAGGATGAATTTTATGAACAGTTAGTCAATATAAAAATTATTATAAATTAATACAACTATCAGGGTGTATAAAACCCAAACATTAACATATTTTTAATTTACATATTGAGGAATTATTTTGGTTTATTTAGTGATCATTCCATATTTGAAATGATTATAATTTACATCCTCTTTGATATGATAGATATGAAAAATAACATGATCATGGATGAAATCTATATAGCTAGAAAATAATTTTCCATTTTCATATAAAATATTTCCACGACATTAGTGAGATAACAAAAAATATTTTTTAAATAAATTAGGGAAAATTATTTTTATTGGTGGGGATGAACATTATGTTGTGAAATTTTTTTTATAATGTAACTATTGAAGTTGAAATTTCTGAAATATAAGTGATATCGATACCATGCATAAAAAACCTCACTGTAGTGTGGATTCAAATAGGTATTTCATGTTTTTATAGAATATTGAACAAATATTTATTAAATATTTCATGACTATTTCATTTAATTTTGGTGTTATATGTAAATTTAAACACTTAAATACTTATTGGAATCATTTTTATATTGAATAATGTGGTAGTTTCAACTTCAATTATCACATCATCAAAAATGAAAATTCCATATGAAATTATACGTGATGATTTTGATTTACCAATTATTTTGTGGTATGGTGGAGAATAAAAGAGGAAATATATCTTTTAATTTGTCAACAAATTACTAAATGTATCTCAATGTAATTTTTATACTACAAAAATGAATTAATGAATTTTCTTATAAAATTTATATATTCATTCTATAGAAAATAAGTAGTAATGTGGTTATTTATATATACTGATCAACTAAAAACTAATAAATATAAATTATGAAGGGCATAAAAATAATATGAACTTGGGAAATACTTTTTAATGAATTTGATCTAAAAAATATTGATAAAGGAAATTTTTTTATCAAGTAGAATAGAACATATATTGAATAAAAGATATTCAATTAATGGATATTATGAGAAAACAAAGGGTAAATTACCTAATGAATTGTTTTTAATAGTAAAAAAAGGAATTATGTGGAACATACTGATTTGAAATTAAAATTATTTTTCTAGGATATGAAAATAAATTTTATCAAATGAATTAGAGAGGTGGAGGGATTATGGGAAATACTAATTTTTTATAAGAGCCATTTTATATAAGAAAAAGAGATGATGTAGTTATAATAAAATGTGTTATAGAATAATTTTTTCTCTCTATTATTAATAATTTTCACTCACTTCCATTTTATGGACATTACGAATGTTTTTGTGTCAAATATTGTGACTCATTTTAAAGGATAGGAAATGTAGTAATAAGATATGAAATTCATCAACCATGAATTTTGTAGATGTAAATTTTTTTATGTGAATTCGATTGTATGGTTCTATTTTTAAATTCATATGGACATAAATAAATATTTATTATTGTTGACTTTTAATTAGAGTGAGTAGATGATAATTAATTAGTATAAAAAATTGTAGCAACGGTTATGAAATTTGTGAGAATTTAAATTTTCTATAGACAAATTGTTTCTTGGTACATCAACTATTAAAATGGAGCTTAGTTTTAATATAATAAATTTAAATTACTATTAGAGAGGTATTTTAATAAAACAATATATTTGAATATATTATATAATTTTCTAAAATAAAACAATGTTTGGTAGCATAATAAATGCGAAACAAAAAAGTGAATTTTTTTAATCATAGTAAATTAATATTATAAAGAAAATATAATAATAATAAAATTTCTAAAAAAATGATTGTAATCAATAAGAAATGAATACAAAAATAAGATAAATAATACTTAATTTTTAAATAGATTATTTTTCAACAAAACCTTTTTTAAGTTAAATGCATAATTTATTTAAAAAAATTTTATATATAGATTAATGAATATTTAAATTTTTATATTTAAAATTAGTTTCAAATTCATCATTAAAGAATTAGCTTTGGGTAAATAATTTTAACATTTCAATAAGAATGTATTTGTATCTGACCAGTGAAAAATATATATTTGTCTAAAACCATATATTTTTTAAAAATATTTTGAAACATGAATGAATTTAAAACATAATTTTTTTATAATATATATAAGTATTATGAAAAATATATATTTGTCTAAAACCATATATTTTTTTTAAAATATTATGAACCATGAATGAATTTAAAACATAATTTTTTTAAAATATATTCATATAATTTTATTTTTCCATAATTTCTATGCCACATAACATTTATATATTTTATAATATACCAATTAATGTAATGAATATTTTCACAACCCACTCCCTCCAATGGTACCCCTCTTGGTTAGAAAATGGATGAGAGACCATGATGTGGTATTCCTACCTCCAATTGGCTAAAGTTTAAAGACTAGGAATGTGGGTATATGGTCACACAAAAGAGATGCATTTCTTTAATAAATATTTTTGAGGTTTGGGATAAGATGATAACAAAGAAAAAAAACTATTCGTATAAAAAAATAATAAAAAATCATAAAACGTGATGGGGTTATATACAAAATTAGATAGTAATGAATTGAAAATTAAAATGATTTAAATTTTCAATAGTTACCATGAAGTCCTAACAACTATTCAATAGCTATATAAACTTGTAATGTCCATATACATCACCAAACAACTACTCTTGACAATATAAAGGGTATTTATATTTATAAATACAATGAACATAACATTTATACTCTATAGGATAATTCCCATGGAATATATAATAGAAAAATACTAAAACCAATGGAGTAATTAAGTGAAACAATCTTTCAATATAAAAAAGTATGCTATTCCCTTCACATCCACACCGTGGCTCACTCTATAAGTAAGTCACATAACAATGACTGTAATATTGATAATATATATATATATATATATATATCTTGGTACCTCACTACCATGTCACCACAGTTTATCCATTCAGATCCATTAATGTCACACATCCAAATCCATTATCTCATCCATAAATAATCCAACCAAAAAACAGTTGGGGAACAATATCACACATTTCTCCATAAATAAAACAAAACCACATCAACATCCATCATATTGTATTATTGTTTATATCTAACATCCTCTAATTCATGTGTATTATGTATTCTACCTCAATCCATCGTATCATGTACAAAACACACCTATCATAATACATTGTATAATACATATATAATACATGTATATTAAATAACATAAATCGATTACAACCCTTAATACAAGTGTTTGGGAAATAAACCATGTGCATACTCATATGCAATACCGCAACTAAGAAGAGGGATGGGAGGGGGTGCATTTCTATCTAAATGAAGACCAACTATGATACCTAGGAATATAATTTCATAATGACTAATTATTAGTTTAACATACAAAATGTGTAGGTTTCATATGAAATATGAAATTGTAAATAAAATTTATATCTCAAAAAATTATATGGGAAACTACCTAACCCTTTAGTCAATTGCATTTGTCATCTCTCGGGATACTCTATTACAAGTTAACTAGACTAGATCTAAATGAAGTATACATAAATTAAATTCAAAAGTAATTAATTCATTATCCATAATATAATTCCATTATCATTTATATGAGTTATATTTTAATTCATTATTCCATGTTTTGATGCATCTATTAATTCATTTCTTATATTTGGAAATGTTTCATAATAACAAGTAAGTGTCAATATCCATACTAATTTTTTAATTAACCAATTACTATTTCATAAACATTTGGACCCTCTATGAATCATCCTACGATACCACCTAAATGTAGTTCTGTAATTTAATAGAATTAAATAGAATCCCATGGATGGAAACTAGTCCTAAAATAATAATTGGTTATTTTCATCCAGTAAAAATCAAGCATGATATAATCATCAATGAGAAAGCCCTGATCTAGACATGAACCAACTACCAAGGTGTCCTACAAAATTTCAATAAATTCACATCTGGAATCTCATTCCAATATCATAATATATTATTCTATGTGACACAACCATCTTCATAAATGACCTCTCATTCCCCCACCATCATCATAATTGGCGCCTGGTGCTATCAAAATCATAAAAACCACAAGAGTCAATGTCATCCTTACCCATTAATTGTCATTAATACAATCAAATAAGGTTATCAATCATTAAAATAAATTATATATATTCATGATCATACATATATTTTTAATATATTTTCTTGATATATTTTTAAAGAAAAATATTACAAATACAATTAATCCATTTAATCCACATGCAAACACAAATGTGGCCACTACGACCCATAAATTTCATATTTGAAAAAAATACATTTTAATTACATATTTAATTAACCACTTAATTTTTAATTGGTTATCACATTATGTAACCTATATTGGAATATTTAATTATCTATAATCAATATAGAATTCTTTAATAAATTTTCAACGTTTAAACAATTCTATGAGGAGTAATAATTGTTCTTCTTGTGCCGCTATAATTTTAATATTAAAAAAATGTGGGATTAAATATTTTATTAGTTTTATGAATTAAATAATTTTTAAAACATTACATCCCAATATATATCACACATTATATAAATTATCAATAGGAAGCTATAACATCCTCATAGAGGATCCACTAAAACAAAGCCACGATATAGTGTCCATAGGGCCTAAAGAACACCACCTCATATGCCTAAGGAAATAACTAGTAGTTAGTGTAAAATGATGTTATTGTGGGGTGAATATACACACTAGATCAAAAAAATTATAAAAATTATAATAAAAACAAAAATAAATAATTATTATAAAATAAATGCAGTCTGAATAAGATAGATAAACTAGAAATACCAAATATTAAAACCACAAATTTTCATATAGTGTAAAATTTAAAAATAAAAATAACATGAATATGAGAATGAAAAATGATAATAATAATTCCCCAAATACTATCACCAAGGGGATTATAAGATTTGTCTCAATCTAATGCTCTTATGATCAAATTTACATGAGTAACAACAAAAGTATAATAAATGTTCCTATACCTAAAATTGTAATGTTCGTAGGGGTATAAATGACATATTGAATAGGGATTAAGATAAAACCAGCAAGCCACAAAAAATATTTTGAAAAAAATACTCCATGAATATTCAATAAGGTATTGTTAATGTGTAAAAAAATTGAAAAAATTACATCTAATTAGTTGGGCTTAGAATCCTTAAGGACAATTGGTCGACCATAACTGCTTTGGAAGAAGCTATAATACCACATAATATGTATCAAAACGTATATAGGAATATGTATATATATGTATCTATGTATATATATAAAGATTATTGTAATAAAAAACATAGAAATGTATATAAAGAGAGTATTATCCATGAACCGCATAACTCAAGCATTGATGCATTATCAATCCAATATCAAAAGGGTGCCCTTTTTAAAATATTGGTATGAGTCCATGTATCTAAATGTATGATAATAAAAAATCAAATAATGATCCATTTAAAATGACTATAGTGTCCATATGTAATGTTAAACAAATAAGAATCTTCCTATTTATTGATATTAAAGGCTTATCAAGTAAGGGAATTCCAATTAGCAATTAAGTGTGATAAAATTAAATCAACCATTGATCTCATCCATAGAACATGGTATATTGAACACAAGTATCTCTCAAGTGAAAAAATATCCCATTTAAATTATTATCCCATTCCCGATAGCCCATACCATGATTCCAAGTATCACTCATGGAATTTATCACATCAAGAAACATATGAGTCTTTCTAATGCATTCCATATTGGAAACCCGATATCACTCAAGGCATGAAATATTTTTCCTAAATATATGAGGTTATCCATAAAAATCAATATGAACCTTGGTTTTACTAATGGAATAGTATAAATCTATATCCTTTTTATCCCATACATGATATACTATATAAGTAGAAAGGTATTTCTCATGTCAGGGTATAATGGTATTTTTCACTGTTCCCAACTAAGGAAATCCACTAGGGAACTAGGTACCACTCATGGGTATTATAGTCACAAACACCATATGAACCCACACAAGGAATTAATACATCATAGACCGTGGATATCTCATTTTATAATGTAAATAAATTTTAATATACACATTTAACATTTAAAATTGATCATGAGGACATCCATGTAATAATATTTTAAGTTATACAATTAATCCATTTCATTTACAACATACACAGCAAGAGAATAGGAAGAACACATGCCTCGACATAATTTATAATGATATAAATCATTAAATAATTATTTATATTAATCATCTTTACATCATCAAAAATAATGTTTAAAATTAAGATCATTGGTTTATCAAAACCATTTTATTTACAAGGGAAACTCATAAGAAGGTTCATTTTCAACAAACCCACAAGGGTGGTTCAGTAGAATGGAATAAAATAAAAATTATATATAATTTAAATAAATTGCAAAAACATTGTATTTTGGGTAGAGGACATTGAACTATATCCATGATAAGGGGTCAAAGGACAATAAGTTTGTTGTCTAAAAAATTCAATTTAAAGTCATTTGTGTTATAGGAGAAATTTGTGGAAGGTCTGTCATGTGAAAAAATGAAATAATTTATAAAACACAAAAAATAAAAAAAAATATAGAACACCTACCTCGTTTTTGAGATTATTTAGTCATACAATATATGGATTTCATTTGATCCAAAGTGTTTGAAATCAATGAAATCAACAAACAACATAAAAATACTGTAAAAGGGCTTGCATGGATTTACAATATGAAAATCCCAATTGAATGATGGAATGAAAAAAGAGGTGTTTAATCACCCTAGGGAGTCATCCAAATCATTTTACAGAGATTGATTCAGAGCTCAAATTAGATAGAACTCATAACTAGAAGAGGAGAGGGAGGATGGGCATCCATATAAAATGAAAGGGGAAAAGAATTAGCTAGGTTAAAATCATCATTTAATTAAATTTTAAGAGAAATGTGGATTTTATTCATTGTATGGATAGTAATACACAAACCATGTGGTGAGACATCCTATGTTTCATTAACCATGTCGGATTGGAGCAAGATTTACCAAATAGTACACATACCTTATGTTACCCTCTATAATTTATTTCAGTCCTCCCTTATGAACTTACTGATTCTGGTGTATCAATTGAAAAACAACAAGAAATCATCTATAAACATATACGAGGATAAGAAATACTCTATATAGGTCTTCATGGTTTCAATAAAACCATTCCCCATTATAAAATAAGCATTGTGGTTTGTTCTGCATGTTTAGTAATAACCTTGTCCCTCTTTTTTATTCCCCCAAAATAGGTATTTCTGAGCCCAATGATCCCAAAATTTATCCAAACACTCGAGATACCTCAAAGGACATAAATATAATCAAAAAACAATAATTTTATTTATTATTGTTATTTTTAATCTAATTATCACTCTATGATTTGTCTTTTCCAAAAAATGTGAATCTCTAACTCACTTGTTATTTTTATCATTGTCCAAATAAATGGTTTATATAATAGCCTCACCATAGAAACAATACTCCCCATGATGCCTTGGGGATCAATGAAAGCATCACTATATGTATATAGGTCATGAAATCCTGCACAATGGACAGATTTCATTTCTTACAATAATAAAACCTATAAGCTATATTTAAATTACACTATCTAACCCATTTAAAAAAATAAAATAGTGATATTTAAAATAGAAGAATCAAGATAACAATTATTCGAGCCTATCTAACCCCTCACATGATCACATTTTTGTTTCTTTTATCTACCATCCTATGGTGCTTCTCACAGTAGGTTCATGATATATCACATTAAATTCTGATTAATGGTTCTCATACAATCAGAATTTTCTTTTATAAGATGCACTTAGCGTCATAATGGAACTCTCAAAACTTTTATCATTTTTAATGATATATTGAATTCCAATAAATCCGAACTATCATTTTCAGTCCATATTTTCCTTGAAGAAACCCCAGTCTACAATTTATGCACACCCGTGTCATCCTGATATCATGCTTGATGTGATTAATCACTATCTACATCCATTAATTTTAGATATCTCATGTTGTACGACCACCATTCAACCTATTTAAAAATTCTCAAATCCTATAAGCAACATTTCACCAAATCTTGATTCTGATGCCTCACCCCAGGGGGTACAAATATTACTCTGATAATGCTATCAAAATCCTATAACTCACTTTATATGACATATCTATTTTAATTGGAGTTCTCTTTCATTGTTCTAAATAAAAAACATATGTGAATACCCAATCCATCACCCTTAGATCATCAATCTAATTGTTTACCCATTAATACATATTGAATGCTCATGTATACATCATAATAAAACTATAGGAGTTGAAGGAGCTTATATGATGTAATTCATACTCTTAGGTTTATAATTGATACATCTGAACATAGTCGAGATGTCCACGTATCTGGAACAATAACTTATACAAATAGTGGTGCATCTCCAGATGGTTAGGTTATAGATTCAATTATTGTCCATGATTCCATCCAAGTCCTTCCTCTATCGGAATCTCATCGTCACTCATGATAGTTTAGTCCTCTATGATAATCTATGATCAAATATCCTAACTCTAAATGTTTATGTTTGTTAAGATATCATGAAAATTAAATTTCATTATTTATCCGAGTAAATAACCAATGCTCTCTCAATATAACATGATTGATTTCATGATAGGGTAAATATATGGCCCTAAACATGGCGTACACTTATACGAAATCAATTTAACCAATATGATGAGAGACATTCCAATAATATAAAGGAAGAAGTTCCCATTTTTGTTTCGAACCAACCATGGCCAACATTACATAGGAAATAACAATCGGGGAACCTCAATCAAACCTCCATTTAAAGAACATATCTACACCAACTAACACATCCATATATACTGACTATATTTCCCTCACTACCCATTCAATCTATTATTATTTCAAAAAATTACAATTGATCATCTTGGACTAGTGGTATATTTAAAGGTTGTACACACAACCCACAATTTTATCATTTAATTTCCTTGAATGAAACAAAATGCAAAAAAATGCACAACTTCAGGGGACACTTACACACCCTGAGCTTTAATCTATCATCTAGACTCCATCCATACTAAAAAACTAGTTTTATATTTTGTGTTATCTTAAGGAAAAGATACCTCAAACTTGTAGCCTCACATGATTTTAGACGAAAAGGTGAAAACACACAAATGTTTTTTTGGGTTGTGATCCCTTTACATGGAAGGAAATGATAAAACAAATTTTACATGATTATTCCCTCTTTATGAGTGTCTTAGTTATCTTTTTCTATGAATGGTAACTCATCTGATGACACACCCTTGATAAATTATTGAGCATAGATCATGGGTGTGGAAAATACTCTTTTACAAATTTTCTAATTGAAATTACAGAAAAATATTCACATAAAATTGAACTATATCATATTTACTCTAAAAAATGAATTCTACTATCCTGAGATAATTTTACACATTTTATTCCTATCTATAATATAATCCAAAAAATGATAATTAGTGTTATAATAACCCATTATTTTCACTTTTCATCCAAAGCACTGGGATGACTTAAAATCCACTAATCCCCAGCTGAAACTACTTCATAGACAACCTGAGAACCTAGAAAAAAAGACCATCTCTATATTTATTTTTCCCAAACTTTTACAATTCTATTGATCATTTCGTTAAAAATGATAACCATGTTTAATAACACATTTTTTTTAAAAAAAATATCAAAATAACACAACATGCACTTCCCTTACCAAAAATTTAATAGAAAAAACATGTATAAAATCATATTCATTTCCATCATATAACTATTAACACACTCATGAATAATTAGTCATAATCTATTATAAATGAAAACTATCACATGACCACCTAAGAGGTTGAATGTTTTTGAGGCATGTCTACCCCACTACACATTATCATTATATGATTCTCAAACCCTTAATAATTATTTAGATACTAAATCAACATTTGACTATTTAACATGGTTCCATATCATTATAAAAAGTCAGAATCGGAAAAAATGATACCCGAATTGAAACCGACAGCAGAAAATTTTCTTAAACATTTTTCACTTTTTTAATTTCTATTGGATCTACCTACACTACGATAACACCATAATAAAAAATAAAAATTCAATCTAACAATTTTTTCCTCCATAAAAGGCCACATTGAATAATTATGTAACCTCTATATTCACATAATATAATGGAAAAAATATCAATGGGTTTTTAAAGTTCCCATTCTAGGAATATCAAAGAAATATTTTTACTAACGTTACATGAGTGTCAAAACAAACATCACCACATTAATAGGGTCCTTTTATATCAACCCTGAATTCAAAACACCCTTTGTGGGTTATTCTCATCATAAATATGTCTAATGTTATCTACTAGAGGTCTAGTTTTTAATTTTAGAGTAATTCATATGGGTTATCATGCCAATGTTTAATGAAACTAGATATTAAATTATTTCAATTACATATTGATTTAAAAGAAATCATTTTATTTATGAATTGTAATCAATTATATATATGGATCATGGTTTATTTAGTTTAATTTTCCATTTACATGTTATAAGATTAGCTTCCTTTATATGTTACATTTTTTATTAATGAACATGAACCAGTTTTTTACCTTCAGAGTTAAAATATTATAATTTTGTATATAATAGTGGGATTATTTGAGTTACCCTACACATTTTATGAAGACCTATATAGTTTATAAATCTTAATTATCAACCATTTAATCACAACCATAAATGTTTCCTCCCACTCAACCAGTGGTCTTTGGATCAAACAATACATAATTGGATAATAATTGTTCCACCATCAGTTTATATGGTAAACCATTTTAGTTTATATAGAGACATCAATAACCAATAATTTTATAATAATTATATTTAAGAATTTTTTTATAGAGAAATAATTCTAGTAAACAAGGAAATAATTTGGGTAAACTACCTCGTATGATGGAAACAATATAAACATGGTAAAAATCATCCATGCAAGGTATAAAAACAAATATGCTAAATAATAACACCAGAATTGATTATAAATCCTTAAAAATCATGAAAATATATATGTCAATCTACATGGAATGGCATATGCATGAATGCTAAATCCCAATGAGCCTATGATAATTCATGAAAACTCATCATTTATTTTCATACAAGGATAGGAGAAAAATCTAATGAGTCTATAAATTATTAATTAGGGAATTTATGAAAACCACCCAATGTAAAATAATAATGAACTATTAAGGAATAACCATAAACAATATCATCCCATAAAACATGGTCTTTCACTCATGTGAGGGTTGGATGGAACAAGACGTGAGGTATTTAGCAGGTGTTGAAATATTATTATTCCCCTATCTACATTTCAAAATAGTAAGGCAAAAGTAAAAGAATTATTTGTTACCACTTGTTATGTAATGACCTGGGGGCCACTAAAAAATTCCCAGATCACTTTGGCTACTCAGACGCATGCGCACCTCCCCATACTATAGAAACTGTTAATTAGAAATGATGGTCCGATGATGATGTGGTGTGAAGATTATACCTAGTGGATTAGTACAAAACACTATGGAAGTATAATAAAAACCCAATAGTATAATTAGAGTAAATGAACATTAGTGAAAATATATTAGATAAACCAAATATTCCAAATCATATAACCAGGAATGTTTTATGGTACTATAATATAAAATGTATAATAAATACAGTGTGAATAAAATTAAAACATAAAAGAATGACTAAATCCCCAAATTTTATCCCCATTTTCATCATAAGATCTATCTAAAATATTTTTTCTTAAACCCCCACGTACAAGAGTAACAATATTGGAATAATTAAGGATCACAAACCTACAACGATGATTTCTGTTCAGGTTCCAAAAATGGATCAAACTCAGTGTGATATTAACCTATAAGTACATCACTAATTGTTTCTAATACAATCAATAATGTGAATAAAAATTATGGAATTTTAAACGTATAATAAATAAATAATGAATAATTCAGATTCCATGAGTTGGGATCAAAAATATTTAAGGACAAATAATATATCATAACTAGATCTGCCTAATCAAAAATAACCCTGAATGTGAATCACAATTTAAATAAGTATATATATGTTTTTATTTATATATATAAACTTTATATGAAATAAAATACATAAAAATTTATATATTTTTTTAAATAGTATAATCCCAGACCTGAGGTGTAACTTAGGTGTCCATACAAACAATTTAACAATATGAAAAGGGTATTGATATGAAATTAATGGTATGATCCCATGCATATTAATTTATGATAAAAAAAATTATTACTTGTGTCTATAATCCCGACAATCCATGTGTAATTTTAATCATACAAGATTCTACTTTTTTCATGATATTAAATTTGTGGAAATTGTGTTATTTAAATTATAAATTAACTATGATATAATTTATTTGACCTATAAGTCTATACCTGGAATAAAATACATAGAACCATAGTGTAAAAATAATTCATTCCATAACCATAATTAACCTATGACTACTTCTTTGGAAATATGTATCAGAAGTACTTAAATTGGTCATGGTATGTTCCACGTCAAGAAACCTCTGAGTCTCTCTAGGATATTTTGTATCAGGAACCCAATATCAATCAGGGTGTTTCATAATTTCATTTAACCAATGGTCACATCTGTATCCATTCATAAGATCTCAAGTATCACTTTTAGAATGGTATAAAGGAATAACCCTCTAGTACTATCCATTGTACACCACATTGGGAACAGGGTATCCCTCAAGACACTGTGTGATAGAATATCCCAACAATCCTATCCTAGGTATTCCACTAAGGAATTGTGTATCTCTCATGGGTATTTGTTTTTGACGTTTTCACTGAGGCATGCACGTCCATCTATTTGAGGGGGATGAGGAAACATTGATTGTCTCCATGCATTCATGTTTTCCAAAGGTGGGCGGCATCCATCGCTTGTTCAAGGACATTTTCTCCTTGATTGAAACTGGATGATGGGATGTCAATGCCCCCTTCCGTGGATTCCTCCTCAGAACTGTTCACCTAGTATGGGTTTCCATTAAAGATTAATATATTGTACATGAAACTATTACAAGTGCAATATCATCTTGGATGCTGGTTACTTACAATTCTTATATCAGGACATTCCATGGGGTCCAGCCAGGGTAGCAACCTTTAGTAGGGGAAGTAGTCAAGTTGGACATCACTGGCGTGTCTAGACACTATAACACTAGATCGTATGGGATTTTTTCCATTATTATAGTGCTTCTCAAGGGGGCGGAATACCAAGGCATCCCACGCCGAATGTGGAGAATTATAGGCCATAGGCATGTCTCTAAGGTTTTCCTCATCATGCCATGCTTAACAAGAGTATGCCACATGTTTAATGTCTAGCAGAGATGGATCAGACTGACCGAATCCCTGACTAAAGTGAATCAGATGGGTGCAACAACTGAAGTCGATAGAGTATCAGATAGAGTTGACTCGACAACAATGATGATGTTGTGATTGAGCCTCTAAGACTCCTCCTACATATCCCCATGATAGGGAATAAAATTCCACTTAGTTAAGGATGGGGTATAGGATCATGGTGTGTGGATAGGATAGTGAACCGATGATATACTAGGGATTACTCGTGGTTAGCAGCCCGAGGTTAGTCTGATGCCACAAGGGCAAACCAGACATAAGGGTCCCAACAAAAGGGACAACAACGGCTTACCACTGCATGGGAATCACAATAGCTTATCATCAATTATGGTATAATGGCCTACCATTGGATGGGGATCACCACGACTTACTACTGGATAGGTAACACAATGGTTTACTATTGGTTAGTGAATAGTTAAGCATCAAATGGGAAAAAATGGGCGTACTATTTAACATCATGTAGGATGGGGGTGAACCGATGCAAAGTGCTCGGGACCAATGGGTGTAGGGCTTCAACTCCAGGGAGGATTCCTACGTACCTTTCCTTGGAAAGGATCAAAGTCCATATAGTTTGGAAGGGGTGTTGGTGAGATGACATGAAGACGGTCCAGACAAATGGGTGTTGGGATTGAACCTCAATGAGGATTCCTATGTACCATTCCTTGGGAAAGATCAAAGTCCACATAGTTCTGGAAGTAGTGTGGTGCACTGATGTGAAGATGGTCGGGGCCAATGGATGGTGGGCTTGAACCTCATGAAGTCTTCCTACACACCTTTCCTTGACAAGGATCAATGTCCACGTAGTTCGGGAGGGGTGTTGGTTTGACGAAGTGAAGTTGCTCAGGACCAATAGGTGTTGGGATTGATCCTTTGGGATGATTCTTATGTACCATGAATTGGCAAGGATCAAATTCCATATATTTCAGGATGGGTGTTGGTTAGCTGACGTGAATATGGTCGGGACCAATGGGTGTTGGTCTTGAAACTCACGGAGGCCTCCAACGTAATATGCCTTGACAAGGATCAAATTCCATGTTATTCATGATGGTGGGAACTGACGTAAAGGGGGTTGAAACAAATGGCTGTTGGGATTGAACCTCAGGGAGGATTCCTAAGTTCATTTCCTTGGCAAGGATGAATGTAGAGACCCGTATCTTGACGTACATGGACATTACATTACTTTTGTGGAATACTTAATACATAACAAAAATACACACACAAGGATCGTAATAGTTTAGCGTCTTTGGAAACTCGGACTATAATCTTCTAATCGTGGTGAAAGATCTTCAACATCTCCCATAAAGATCATCCTTTTTTTTTATACCTAAAACATTTCTTTATATCCTGGGGAAAAGAAAACATAAAAGGGTGAGCTCAAATGCTCAGTAAGGGTAAACAAAAGAAATATCAATCACATAATTTTCATAAGAACATAACATTTTTGGAATTCTTAACCTGCAAAAGAGAGCATATGGGATAAATCATAGTAGTGAAAATGAAACCATAACTTAAAACATTACTCATTGTGGCATACACACATAATCATAGAGAATCATTTCTTGTTAGTCAAGACTCATTGCCAAGACTATCTTAGTGGACAAAGTCCCTTTCTGAATCGAGTAATCCTCGTTTCAGTCCTGTTTCACTGAACCGGTATAACCTACCATTCCAGCCATGTCTATCTCATGAGATATGAAATCTTTACCCAATGCATTGGAGGGAGATATAGGTCCCACCCATCTTATAATGAATCCTTTCTTATGTGTGCCACATAATCATAAAACATACATCATCGCATAACACATATAACAAAAATGGGATTCTTGAAACATCATGACATCATAAATCAATTCATATAAGATAAAGGAATTCATAAACATAATTCCATCACAACATAGTCAAATCAATGTAAAAATATGGATAGAAACAGAACCCTTTATTATCTTAGATGGAAAATAATTTTGATAAAACACTTGAATTGAATTCTTGAGGAAAATATCCTTTCTTCTTCAAAAACATTTTTCCTTTCATAACATGTCATACAACTTTAAAATAAAAGAAGTTGATTAAAAATAAACTTGAAAACTTATAAAGGAAGCTTCTTTGAAGTAATGTTTTAAAAATCCATTCATGCCGTATAAGTTAAAAATAACATTCTTCGTACTTTTGTCGGAAAAGTCAAAAAGTACCTCGTACGGAAAAAAAACGACAAAAGATTCCTTTCATATTCTTTACTAAAAACTCACCTAAGGGTAAAATTGTATTTAAACTATTGCAAGTGGATGGAAACAATATTACATATTGAGGGAACATGGATGTGGATGATAAAATACACCCAGTAAATGCCAAAGTATAAACAATCTCGGATAAAAATGAGATTGTGATATTTCCCTTACCTTAAGTCCGATTTGCTTTGTATGTGTCCGAACCTCCTGTATAATGATTTAAATAATGTCATTGACTTATTATAGAATCATATTCATTGTTATTATATCATATATGGTTCACTTATGACATTATATTACCCGTTCTTTTGTAAATTCCATGTTAAAGAAGCGTTTTGGGTAAAATCGTTTCATTTATCGTAGGTGTTTTGACTTATTGTTCTTGACATCATTATTACTTATATCATGATTTACTTACTTCCAGAATATAAAATATGATTTATATATCATATATATTCAGTATATATATATATATAATAGGTAGATAAATAAAATGAAAAACACCGTTCATGGAGACGGTAGTCCGTACGTACGCATGAACGCTGTTTTCCTTTCCTTATTGTCTTGAAATGGAAGTAAGTAGATGACATACATATGTATATATATACATAAATCCAGTAGCTTTATAATTTCATATATTTCATTATTATTTCTTATATATACATTATAATCATTCTTAAATGGTTAACATGGAGAATGAATCTCATCGCGTCGTGGAGACGGTAGTCCGTACGTACGCACGAGCGATGATATCATTTCTATAAATATTGAATTGAATTGGAGTGGATTATACAATATATCAGAATCAATATGATGTTGTAATAACTATGTATAGTTATTCTTTACACCATTATACCCATCCATGTAAGGTGGTGGTGGAAAATAGATTACACCACGGCGTGGAGACGGTATTCCGTACGTACGCACGCGCGGTGATTTCTTTTTCCGTAGGATGGATAGATGGTGAAATAGGGTTGTTTCATACTTATAATAACATATCAGTATATGAGTGATACTGATGTTATTACTTCATAATGAAACAACCTAAGAAGAAGAAGTGGAAGAAGAAATAAAGATGAAAGAATTGGTAACGGTAATTACCTCTTCTTTGAAGTGCCTCTTTGAGACCTCCTCTTAGGGCACTAAAATTGGTCTTTGAAGAAGACCAGAACCTCTAGGATGTTGCTAGGGAAGTGGAGAGGAGAAATTGGCAGGGGTTGGCCGAGCTTGAGTGCTCAAATTGGTGTGAGGAGGAGGGGGAGGAGGTGTCCTTTTATAGGGGAGGAGAGGGGCACCTTAGGAATTCTTAAAAATATTAATTTATAATAAATCCAACCCCACTTAAAAACCTCCAAAAATGACTCATATTCGAAGATTAGATGAGATAGGGTTTTAATCTCATCAACCAATCAAATTTAGACATGTTTGGATCTTATTTTAATCCTTATCAATTAGATTTAACTCTAAGTTAAATAATTTGACTTTTACTGTGTCTTTTTGTTTTCTTTCACTATATGGTTAATACACTTACTATAACATGCCAAACGAACCCCAAATTGTATATTAGTAATACATATATCCTTATCTAAGTCATTTGGCCGAACCTTAGATTTTTAGGAATAAAATAACAATTAGTAATATAATATTTGATTTAAAAACTATTTTGTGTCAATTTTGACACTATTTGATATATGATTTTTGTGAAAGTCATAACAGAATTATATGTTCGAACCAAGTTGATTAAATCATCACTAATATATCATAGTATCCTAGAAAATTAGTGGAATTCATAAAAAGTCTTAAATTACATTTATTTTGGTATTTATATTATCAATTATGTCAATATTTCATTAATAAGATAATTACTGCATCATCTTTGTGTCATAAATAAATTATATTATTTGATGTCTAAAAATTACAAATAAACTACCATCATGTAGAAAATCTTTTTAGCTTTCTAATGAATATTTATAGTCTAATTTATCTTAAGTATAACCCCATATTCAAAATGATTTACTTATTAAACTTTGATTTTAACTATTTTAACCTTTCTTTAAATAAATTAATAATAAATGTCCTAATCTAATCCAAGTGGGCCTAAATGGTCATATTTTATTCCTAAGTTTGTTTTTGGTCGAATTACACTTGTCCAATAGAATTAGGACATGTGTTAGGGTAATATTAATATCATATTTACCCTTAGTTACCCTATTTACTATTAACCGCGGTAAAAAGGTAAAAAGTTACTATTCACCAAAAATTATTTTCATCTCATTGAACCACATTTTAGTCCTTGATATTAACCGTGTCTCTCGGATTTTCGAAATTCCATTCACAGAAGCGGTAAAATTAAGTTTTATGCAAAATTCAGTTTTTAACCTACCACTTAGTGGTTTCACTATTCATCAAAAATTGATGTTTTTCAGAACAATGCCAAAATTTCATCCCAAGCTATATTTCATATTCCGAATTCAAAAATGAAGTCTATTTTACCAAATTCATAACATAAAAGTTGCATTAATTAATTTTATAATTAAATCCCGCTGTTAAAACAAATAGCGTGTTTTTAAGAAACAATATCTATCAAAAGATTGACACTTGTTTATGTCTAGTTTAAATGTGAAATTACATCCAATGACCAACATTGTATTAAATTGTAAAAATATATTCTAAATATACTTTAAAACCACTCAAATTAATGATTTATCACTATTAATTATTTCGATTAAAAAAGTTGTTTTTAATTATAATTTAGTAATTTTCACTATTCATCAGAATATGAAAGTTATCTGAAAAGTACCAAAATTTCACCTTAGGCTAAATTCGATACTCCGAATCCAAAAATAAAGTCCATTTTGAAAAATAAGATTTACTGGATCTCAAAAAGTGGTTATTACTATTCATAACGGCTAGTTTTAATAATATTTTTATAGCATATCGTTGTTTAGTGAAACTCGGTATTGCATACTACACACGCTATCGAGGAAGGTCGCGATTGCGTGTAATGCAAGACAAGTCAAGGATGTGTGTTGTGCAAGCTCCTTTTGGTGTAGCGTACAACACAAGACATTAATAAAATTAAAAAGAATATTTTTTTATAAAATCTTGGGCTGTTACATTCTACCCCCCTTAAAATGAATTTCGCCCTCGAAATTCGTTGGGGTTATAAATGGTTTACTATTCGAAAGTTTCTTTAATAGAAACCCACATCGTAAAAAGGAATATCAAAACCAGTCTTTAAAAACAAAAGTATGAAACGTAACGGTTACCCAAATAAACTAATCATTGGGTTTCCACATAGGTGAAAATATGGATATGGAAGAGAAATCTAAGCATCATGTTCTGATGGAGAGTGGTAGAGAACATGGCTATGGAAAAGCCAGTAATCATAAATCCATAGATTTGTGATGATATAAGGTACCATCTGATTCATCAGGTATAAGAGAACTAGGACAACATTTTTGGTTTTCAAGATCATTTCCCTAAAGTTAAATAATTTTGAATTAGAATAAATACTTACTTTATTTTGGTACAATCTCACTGTTGTTCGTGCCTTTAACAATTTCCACTTCATCTCTTAAATAAATGAAGTTGAATTTGTTATTCGTGAAGTGTTAGCAGATCATGTGATAGAATGACGGGTCATTCCATCTGTTTCAAACAAAAGGTTAGCAAAATTATATACATAAGTCGATCTATAGTGAGATTAATCATATATGGACTTATACTTCATATATCATACTGCTTAATATAATAAAACTAGTTTCTACTAAACAGGGACTTCCTGTAGGCTAGTGGTAGGCGATAAAGGCCAGTCGCACTTCGGTTGTGGGTTCGATTCCTACAGCCTTGTCCGAAGCGATGGGCTGTCGCCCGTCCTGTAGGTTGTCCCTTTTTCTAAAACTACGTTACTATAACATCCCATCAATAATATCGAAAATCTTCTATCCTTAAACAATACTAACTTATGTCCAACATAATCCAGTCTAATCTTTAGGCTTATACATAATACTGTAGTCCACTCTCATAATATAGTGACATCGATTACCAGAGATTTAATACTGTCGTTGATCCCCACATATCACAAGATATGTCTTGTTGGTCACATTCCAAACATTCAAAGTCCTTAATCGTGTATTCTCTTGAATACCTTAGTGAAAACATGAGTGCAGTTAAAAGTTAACACTTTCCACATACCAAAATCCTCAAAATTCTATATACTCAAACCATGATATCACTTAGTCCTTATATCAATCATGAGCTCATGAATACTGTTAAACATTTCATTTTCTCGTTTTCCCTTCATTATGCGCATAATATCTCAATCACTTTGAATACCACATTAGACCAATACATAAATATTCCAATATTCCAAGATACAACATTATTTTGGAATCCCATTACATAAACACTTAATCATTCCACCACATCGTTGTCATATTCAACATTTCCAATAGTGATCGTATGTGACTTCCCTTTGTCCTTTGCCTTAAGCGGTTGCTCATGTCGATCATCACTAACCCTTGGATTAGGGAAATTATTAGCATAATGCCCCATTTCCTTGCACTTGAAGCATTGAAGTGTTGGCGGTGCGTTCTCTGCAGTGTTTGCTTTATCATTAGAAACCCTTTTTCCATTACTTCGACACTCAGCTGCTCGATGACCTTCTTTTCCACACTTAAAACATTTTCTAGTCCCTTTTAGACAATCTCCACCATGCTTCTTTCCACACTTTGTGCATAAGGAAACATTCATCTTCTTTTCACCATTATTCTGAGATTTCTCCTTGAACTCCATCTTTCGTTTCTTGTCAAAACCATGAGATGGATATGTAACACCAACTTCCATTTCTACCTTGATAGCACAACGCACAATTTCTTCATAGCTACTGAAGTCTTTTATAGCTAATGCCCTTCGAAGACTTGGTTTTAAGCCACAGAAAAATCGATCAACTTTACTTTCAGGTTGGATGATAATTCCAGAAGCATACCTTGCAAGTCTTGTAAAATTTGCTTCATAGGTACCAACAGATTCATCGTCCCTTTGCTTCAGTTCAAGAAATTCTTTCTCCATCTTTGTTCGAAGAATACGAGGGAAGTACTTACTGAAAAACAAGTTCTTGAACTCGTCCCATTCCATGGACTCAATTTCATCTCTTGGCCTCATATTCTTGATAAGATTCCACCATTGATCAGCTTCACCTTCCAAACGATATACTGCTAAGATGACTTTATCATGTTCAGAACATTGAAGAACTGAAAATATCTTTTCAGTAGTACTGATCCATTGTTCAGCCACAAGTGGATCAGAAGACCCACTGAAAGAAGGTGGTCGTTGCCTCATGAAGGACTCAATAGAATATTGTTCCCTTCTCTGCTCATTTGGAAGTCCAGAATGATTCATAGCTTGTGTAAGTATAGCAATAAGATTTTGCACTCCATCTCCCATAACATTTGTTTGTTCAGGAGGGCAATCATTGCATTGTCCATTGCATTGATCAACACGGTTCCTTCGGGTTCTAGCCATCGTCTAAAACCCAAAAAGAATAGTGTGAGAGGCAAAAATCATGCTAGGGAAAACAACATAATAAAGGGGGAGTACCTTCATTATCCAACATCTTAGGTTTAATTCTATGATTGTTAGCGTAATTCTATTACTATAACCTATACGTATACTTATCCCTAGGGACATCCCTAGACATACCTTAGAAATATCTCTAGGGATCTCACTAACGTTTTCGCATCCTAGTTTCCAAAGGTTGACTAAACCTTTCCTTTGATACCAACTGTAGAGACCCGTATCTTGACGTACATGGACATTACATTACTTTTGCGGAATACTTAATACATAACAAAAATACACACACAAGGATCGTAATAGTTTAGCGTCTTTGGAAACTCGGACTATAATCTTCTAATCGTGGTGAAAGATCTTCAACATCTCCCATAAAGATCTTCCTTTTTTTTTATACCTAAAACCTTTCTTTATATCCTGGGGAAAAGAAAACATAAAAGGGTGAGCTCAAATGCTCAGTAAGGGTAAACAAAAGAAATATCAATCACATAATTTTCATAAGAACATAACATTTTTGGAAATCTTAACCTGCAAAAGAGAGCATATGGGATAAATCATAGTAGTGAAAATGAAACCATAACTTAAAACATTACTCATTGTGGCATACACACATAATCATAGAGAATCATTTCTTGTTAGTCAAGACTCATTGCCGAGACTATCTTAGTGGACAAAGTCCCTTTCTGAATCGAGTAATCCTCGTTTCAGTCCTGTTTCACTGAACCGGTATAACCTACCATTCCAGCCATGTCTATCTCATGAGATATGAAATCTTTACCCAATGCATTGGAGGGAGATATAGGTCCCACCCATCTTATAATGAATCCTTTCTTATGTGTTCCACATAATCATAAAACATACATCATCGCATAACACATATAACAAAAATGGGATTCTTGAAACATCATGACATCATAAATCAATTCATATAAGATAAAGGAATTCATAAACATAATTCCATCACAACATAGTCAAATCAATGTAAAAATATGGATAGAAACAGAACCCTTTATTATCTTAGATGGAAAATAATTTTGATAAAACACTTGAATTGAATTCTTGAGGAAAATATCCTTTCTTCTTCAAAAACATTTTTCCTTTCATAACATGTCATACAACTTTAAAATAAAAGAAGTTGATTAAAAATAAACTTGAAAACTTATAAAGGAAGCTTCTTTGAAGTAATGTTTTAAAAATCCATTCATGTCGTATAAGTTAAAAATAACATTCTTCGTACTTTTGTCGGAAAAGTCAAAAAGTACCTCGTACGGAAAAAAAACGACAAAAGATTCCTTTCATATTCTTTACTAAAAACTCACCTAAGGGTAAAATTGGATTTAAACTATTGCAAGTGGATGGAAACAATATTACATATTGAGGGAACATGGATGTGGATGAAAAAATACACCCCAGTAAATGCCAAAGTATAAACAATCTCGGATAAAAATGAGATTGTGATATTTCCCTTACCTTAGGTCCGATTTGCTTCGTATGTGTCCGAACCTCCTGTATAATGATTTAAATAATGTCATTTACTTATTATAGAATCATATTCATTGTTATTATATCATATATGGTTCACTTATGACATTATATTACCCGTTCTTTTGTAAATTCCATGTTAAAGAAGCGTTTTGGGTAAAATCGTTTCATTTATCGTAGGTGTTTTGACTTATTGTTCTTGACATCATTATTACTTATATCATGATTTACTTACTTCCAGAATATAAAATATGATTTATATATCATATATATTCAGTATATATATATATATAATAGATAGATAAATAAAATGAAAAACACCGTTCATGGAGACGGTAGTCCGTACGTACGCATGAACGCTGTTTTCCTTTCCTTATTGTCTTGAAATGGAAGTAAGTAGATGACATACATATGTATATATATACATAAATCCAATAGCTTTATAATTTCATATATTTCATTATTATTACTTTTATATACATTATAATCATTCTTAAATGGTTAACATGGAGAATGAATCTCATCGCGTCGTGGAGACGGTAGTCCGTACGTACGCACGAGCGATGATATCATTTCTATAAATATTGAATTGAATTGGAGTGGATTATAAAATATATCAGAATCAATATGATGTTTTAATAACTATGTATAGTTATTCTTTACACCATTATACCCATCCATGTAAGGTGGTGGTGGAAAATAGATTACACCACGGCGTGGAGACGGTATTCCGTACGTACGCACGCGCGGTGATTTCTTTTTCCGTAGGATGGATAGATGGTGAAATAGGGTTGTTTCATACTTATAATAACATATCAGTATATGAGTGATACTGATGTTATTACTTCATAATGAAACAACCTAAGAAGAAGAAGTGGAAGAAGAAATAAAGATGAAAGAATTGGTAACGGTAATTACCTCTTCTTTGAAGTGCCTCTTTGAGACCTCCTCTTAGGGCACTAAAATTGGTCTTTGAAGAAGACCAGAACCTCTAGGATGTTTCTAGGGAAGTGGAGAGGAGAAATTGGCAGGGGTTGGCCGAGCTTGAGTGCTCAAATTGGTGTGAGGAGGAGGGGGAGGAGGTGTCCTTTTATAGGGGAGGAGAGGGGCACCTTAGGAATTCGTAAAAATATTAATTTATAATAAATCCAACCCCACTTAAAAACCTCCAAAAATGACTCATATTCGAAGCTTAGATGAGATAGGGTTGTAATCTCATCAACCAATCAAATTTAGACATGTTTGGATCTTATTTTAAACCTTATCAATTAGATTTAACTCTAAGTTAAATAATTTGACTTTTACTGTGTCTTTTTGTTTTCTTTCACTATATGGTTAATACACTTACTATAACATGCCAAACGAACCCCAAATTGTATATTATTAATACATATATCCTTATCTAAGTCATTTGGCCGAACCTTAGATTTTTAGGAATAAAATAACAATTAGTAATATAATATTTGATTTAAAAACTATTTTGTGTCAATTTTGACACTATTTGATATATGATTTTTGTGAAAGTCATAACAGAATTATATGTTCGAACCAAGTTGATTAAATCATCACTAATATATCATAGTATCCTAGAAAATTAGTGGAATTCATAAAAAGTCTTAAATTACATTTATTTTGGTATTTATATTATCAATTATGTCAATATTTCATTAATAAGATAATTACTGCATCATCTTTGTGTCATAAATAAATTATATTATTTGATGTCTAAAAATTACAAATAAAATACCATCATGTAGAAAATCTTTTTAGCTTTCTAATGAATATTTATAGTCTAATTTATCTTATGTATAACCCCATATTAAAAATGATTTACTTATTAAACTTTGATTTTAACTATTTTAACCTTTCTTTAAATAAATTAATAATAAATGTCCTAATCTAATCCAAGTGGGCCTAAATGGTCATATTTTATTCCTAAGTTTGTTTTTGGTCGAATTACACTTGTCCAATAGAATTAGGACATGTGTTAGGGTAATATTAATATCATATTTACCCTTAGTTACCCTATTTACTATTAACCGCGGTAAAAAGGTAAAAAGTTACTATTCACCAAAAATTATTTTCATCTCATTGAACCACATTTTAGTCCTTGATATTAACCGTGTCTCTCGGATTTTCGAAATTCCATTCACAGAAGCGGTAAAATTAAGTTTTATGCAAAATTCAGTTTTTAACCTACCACTTAGTGGTTTCACTATTCATCAAAAATTGATGTTTTTCAGAACAATGCCAAAATTTCATCCCAAGCTATATTTCATATTCCGAATTCAAAAATGAAGTCTATTTTACCAAATTCATAACATAAAAGTTGCATTAATTAATTTTATAATTAAATCCCGCTGTTAAAACAAATAGCGTGTTTTTAAGAAACAATATCTATCAAAAGATTGACACTTGTTTATGTCTAGTTTAAATGTGAAATTACATCCAATGACCAACATTGTATTAAATTGTAAAAATATATTCTAAATATACTTTAAAACCACTCAAATTAATGATTTATCACTATTAATTATTTCGATTAAAAAAGTTGTTTTTAATTATAATTTAGTAATTTTCACTATTCATCAGAATATGAAAGTTATCTGAAAAGTACCAAAATTTCACCTTAGGCTAAATTCGATACTCCGAATCCAAAAATAAAGTCCATTTTGAAAAATAAGATTTACTGGATCTCAAAAAGTGGTTATTACTATTCATAACGGCTAGTTTTAATAATATTTTTATAGCATATCGTTGTTTAGTGAAACTCGGTATTGCGTACTACACACGCTATCGAGGAAGGTCGCGATTGCGTGTAATGCAAGACAAGTCAAGGATGTGTGTTGTGCAAGCTCCTTTTGGTGTAGCGTACAACACAAGACATTAATAAAATTAAAAAGAATATTTTTTTATAAAATCTTGGGCTGTTACAATGAAAGTCAACATAGTTTGGGATGGGGTTGGTGAACCGGCGTGAAAGGGGTCAGAACAACTGGTTGTCGGGGTTGAACCTCAAAGAGGATTCTTACATAACTTGATAAAATTTCACATAGTTATGTAGAAGGGAACCAATGTGATGGGGGTCAGAACCAATGGATGCTTGGATTAAACCTTAGGGAGGATTCATACATACCTTGACTTTGTAAGGGTCAAATACCACATTGTTCCATATAGTGTTTGGGGGTTACACTCAATGGATCCTAGAGAGTGTGTTGTGTTCGATGCTTACTCTAATCCCATGTGATTCATGCTCGGTGTGATTAAGAATAGGTGGAAGAGACCTAACGATCACATCACAAACGGTGTGTCTATAGGAAATGCAATGGGGCTAATATGTGGTTAGCCGCCCAAAGTGGAAACAGGGGATTATGTGTGGTCCACAACCCAGGAAGATGGAGATTGGGACTTTATCCCCAAAGGATGCCCGGGTGGAAACAAAACCCAGAGGGAGAGGGATTTGGCACTAATTAATGGAGGACTCTGGTTCCCATCCCCCCTCTCTGGTCATTGTCCAGGGAACATATCAGAGGAGCAGGGATACTGCCTCCAGTAAAAAAGGCTTGGGGCATACACTAAGATGGTTTCCCTTTCACCGTGGATAGATGTCACTCCAATAAATAGGGTCTCATTCCATGTGAGGAATGATATCACTCTTGTGGAGACTATAGGGTATAGAGAATGTTTGATATATAGAACCCCATGTATAATGCACAGGGTGGGGTCATAGTTTAACGTCATGTGCTGAGGATGATGGTGCATGGATGTTTAACGTCCTCTAACTCAGATGAGGTGGGTTCACTTCGCACCCCTAGAACTTACATAACTGATACTCACCCACCCTTGGGGACGGGATGGCATCAGTAATTACCTGGTTTGGGGGTGCTATGGAGGGATCCATTGATGGTTTCACGTTAGTGTGTCTATGAGAACAAGAAATAGATGTTAGCGTGACTATGCGAAGAAGCATGAGGTGAAGCAACATAGTAGGAACTACCACCCAAGGGGTCATGAAATTACTTCATGAAAACCTGGAGGGTCACACAAGAAAATGTGTCATGGATCAAAGGGTCCACATGTAGAATCCTTAAGAATATCTATTGGTCCATGTAGTGGACGGTCTTTATGAAGGGTTATGCTTCATGAAGGAATGTGGCCTAGCCTAGGCATGGGGCATAGGTTCATATGGAAGGTGCATCACGAAGTGGAATGACATTTGTGGATCAGTGCTTCATGATGCAAGGTTGCACTGTGAAGCGTAGGATTGTGAAGCAATGTGCTTTTCAAAGCATAGTGACCCTGCGTTATCTTGTGGGTCACATGTGCATGGAGAGAATTTCATGAAGCATATGTGATCCACCAACACCTGAGTAACCTAGGGGATACCCTTTCCTCACAGAGGCCCATTGAATCTGCGAAGGGAATCCCTCTTTGAAGAGGTGATGAATTCCATCCATGGAAGAGGCTCTTCACGATGCTAAAGTACCTTGAAAAGCTCATGGTTCACCGTGTAGAAATTGTTTCATGATTTGAGAGATATGAAGGTGAAATATTGGAGGATTCGTGCTTTGGGATCAAGGGTAGCCTGATATTTATTGGCATGAGGCACCATGAAGTAGAGCATGTTGGGAAAGAAGACATATGGAATTTCATCATAACAGCAAAGCCTCCGGCCTTCTTGCTCCATGACAGATTCACAAAATCCAATCTGGTGTAAGGGTTGGTGTCATGAGAACCAACTATTTTATACTTTTATTACATGAATGTTCACTTATTATATTGTTCATTGTTCTTTATGAATATAATATAATAATGTCCTGGAATATTTGTTTCAATAATAAGGTCATGGCAGATCCCCACTATGATGAGAACCATGAAATGCTATAACAATATTCTTTAATAAAGTTCAGTGGTTGGATGAAATACTATGATAGGACACATAGTATATAGAAAATCATTTGCGAGTACTCGTAAGAAGATGAGACTCTCTCTCATGGAGTTCACACTTGGTAATCTCCAAGATGGGAGACTATGAGAACAGACCCGCCAGTATCAATTCAGCATGTCTTGGTGTCATTGGACATTGCTATCTATTAGCATGTGTAATGGTCCTTAGAATGGATGATTATCATTAACTCATGTCAGGACTCGTACACTTAGATTTCCTGACGAAAACTGTCACACAGACAGTTGGCGGGATGTAGGGTAGTTCGGGGTGCGTCATGAATGACATTTTGTTAATAGATAAGTCGAGGAAGGATTTGTCCCTTCCATTTATGTAAGTTGTATCTCAGCCCTTTGATAAAAATATAACTATCGCGTTAAATTCCTTGGACATGGTGTAAACAACGTGTTTATTTCAGGTTTTCAAAGAACGATGGATCAATCATATAGGTTTATGAAACTACCATGAAACCTTCTTGATGAGATATTGAGACAAAGGGATTAAATTACACAGTAATCGTTCGTATGAGGTGATATGTCAATGCGGCGTCAACTACTTTCTCTTGGGTTCTTTGACCCATTTCTATAAAGTAATATTGGACTTTAGGCAAGCTCTCCTAATGCTAACGAGAAAGAGGCCTAGAGGGTCACACACTAAGTGTATTTAAGTATCTGATGTAGAATAAAGATTATTCCCATATGTGGTTTAATAATTATTCGAGGAAGCCTAAATCGTTTTAATGATGGACGAAGAATGAAGTGAAAAACAAGATATACACACCGTGTATTAAAGATTACACGCCGTGTAGTTTTTCATGGAAATCAAGTACACTCCGTGTATTAATAATTACACACCGTGTAGTTTTCTTTAGCGAAATGAAATGAATAAATGAAAAAAAGATATACATTCCATATACATTGAATATACATGCTGTGTAGTTTTGAATGAAAAACAAGTACACGTTGTGTATTTATTAATATAGGCCATGTAGTTTTTCCAGTCGGGATATTTTGGATATAATATTGTTTTAAATTATATTTATTATAATCAGCGTGGGTGCATGTCAGGGAATTAATTATTCGACATGGGGGGTTTAAATAAGAGTCAATGAAATAAATAAAATGCGTAATGCATTTATTTATTATCATAACTCTACAACCTCAAACCTGATTATCAATATCCTCACAACCCCAACTCTTTTCCAACCCCACACACAACAATTCTGGAGAATTATTTCAAGGCCGAAAGAAACTCTTCCTCCAAGAATGCTATCAAGACCGAGAGAGATCCTATTCTATTTGATCATGATGATCTAAGGCGGACAACACAAGAAAATGATTCTCCATGCTAGCACCCGAAGACTCCTTTGGTGACGTCCCGAGATACAAGGTACACGTGTGGATCACCGCTAGAGGAAGTCTACACTTGGATCATGCGACACAACGACAAATCACTTCAGAACGGGATCAAGAACATCAACGAAGAAAGAACACCCAAAAGGTATTTCTTTTCAATTGATTAAATTAATTATAATCAAATTGTAACGATCCTACATTTTGGTTCCGGGACTTTTCCTTTCTTTATCCATTTCTGTGATTCGAACCTTGGATACTGGGATTTATCGTCGTATTGATCCCAGATTGATCATTGTTAATGAAAAAAAGACAAGGGGGCACATCCACCCACGTGCTTCCACTACGCCCGGAACCTTCATCTGGTACATGGACCCTATATCCTCCTTGATTTGTTGCAAATTCGTAAACGTAAAATGGGTTTGCAGAGTCTCCCGGCCCCTTGCTCTATGGCGGGTTCACAAACATCCAATGGGTCCATCAATCCTCCCTCCTCCTGGATCTATGGTGGGTTCGCGAACATCAACTAGATTCGCGGAGACTCCCACCTCCTAGCTCCGTGACGGCTTCGTGAAGGGGGTGCTTTGCGCTGGTCGCGGGGTTGTGGGGCCTTGCGGGCATGAATTATAAGGCACAATAAGTGCCTCATGTTTTCTTCTCCTCTTACCGAATTTTGTTGCCAACAAATGGCCCCTCTTAGACTAGGAGATGAGGATAAAGTGAGGGTCAATAAAAAAAATTCCTCAGTCAAACATGAAGATAACTCATGAAGAAGGCTCATGAAGTGGAGGGGTGACATACGGGATGAGAGAACCACAAAGAAAGCATCTATCGGACACACCGTGAAGAACCAGGGGTCCCCAACAATAAATAGGTGAGGTTGTCCTATTTTTGGTCATTTTTGATCTCTGCATTTTGGCAAATAGCACTCTCCAATAGCAATGCTCGACATACTCTGTGATTGCTCGCCGAAAATAGGTTCTTCTACTTTGTGGAACACAACAAGTCTTTGAATTCACAACGGTGCACTCTATGGCTTAATTATGAAGGATATGGAAGGGTTCTGTGAACTGACTTCGTGAACAAACTCTACAAATGAGCTACGTAAAAGAGATCTGCGAACCAAAATTAAAATTTTCCCAACCTCAAAAACTAAATGGCTCACCAAGAGGCGGTAAGGGGGGTCCTTTCAGATACTACCCAAAGGGATAAGATAGCGGAATGCTCTAGTGTAGGGGAGTTTGTAAAGCCATTATAAAGATAATTCCCTGGTGGAGTTGATGTCGGAAAGAAAAAATAACTATCTGTTGTAAAAGAGGCTTCATTTGTTTGGTTTTGGACTGATGGATGACATCTTCATCCCTGAAGAGAGCATGGATGAGCCATTTTACTAGTTTAGGAGCATGCGGTTCTAACCCCAGTGTTTCAGGGTAGCTGATGGCCATGCCCGAGAGGAGTTCATGCATGTCAATTTTGATTGCCTATAAAATCACTAGAAAAATGTTGATGGGAGGGAATGACAGTTAGAGAAGTCCCCCCCACTGAATCATACTATCTTTATTGCGGCCTTGAGGAACCCAAGAAATGGGTGGTCTGATAGGTGGGAACTGCAACAGGGTAGCAAATTCACAGATGACTAGGCCTTGGGCTATAGCTTAGGAACCTTGTGCAAGGAATTCGGGGCAGAGATATAAAGACGTGGCATGTATGAGGTGGCTTGGGCCCCCCAATTGCATATCTATTAGCTGAAGTAGCTGAAGTCGTAGTTGATCAGAATATGGTCATCAAGGTCCAATACCATCCACTAATACCATGGAGAGTTTGGCATCATATTATGGGACATTCATCTGATATCTGAGGTACTGATACATGGGGTGATGTATGATGAGCTCCTCCCTGTTATCGGTGTTTCGAGGGATCCAGAGAAAATTCCACCACTAGAGATGGTGTTGATGAACATAGTACCAGGAGATGACAAGTAGTCGATGAAGGATGTCCACTTCAAACTATTTTATACGCATTTATTGAACTTCCCCGAAAATCGGCAGTTCCCTATGAGGCCCTGGACATCCATGAAATGGGCTCAACGAGGAATGGGTTAGTCATACTAGTAGCCCATAGATGATATCCAATGAAAAAATTTGGGGTTTCAGGGTTAGTACCGAGTAAAAACTGGTATTTAGGTTGAATGCATTCATTGTGGCCATCATCTACGATTGGATTCTACAGGTGAGAGACAAGAACATGGGAATTCAACTAAGCACGTTTATCATGGCATGCATGCTGGAGATAAGATAACGGGTCAACCTCAGGATCTTGATGCTCACCAAGAAATAAATGATATTGTGGCATAGTTGTGAGGGGAATAAGCCATAGAGAATATGTGGGTCATTCCACCTCATTAATGGGTGGATATTGGCACATTTCAGGGGGATCTTTGAATATCCGAACCACATCACCCCTCCAGGATCAAACGTCTACCCATCCATTCATAATGCCACATGGAGCTTTCCGGCCCAGCTGCCCATGAATGCGGTACTAAACCGAGCCTGGAAGGTAGAAGAGTTGAACATTCACCCATTCCCATTTCCAATGGGTGTATTAATCGATAATGGAAAGGAAACAGAAGAGAATCAGTCCTACCTCATAGCCTTTTGAGGTGGTGTCCTAGTAGAACTAGAGAACCACGATCCACTATCTATGAGTTGAACCCCACACAAATTCTCTAGGAAAATTAGGTGCATGAAGAGATTAAAACCACAGATCTATTCAGTGGTGAGATTCGAGGACCACCCATGCATGATGACAGAGATGTGGCTCATGCTCACACGGGAAGATGGGAAGATGCGAAACAAGCTGCCTCTTTCCATAGCCATCTCTGGACTATTGAAGGAGTACTCCAAAAGGTGGGAGAGAGCCTCCCCTAGGGATATGATGAAGTTAGAAACCATTCCAGCCAGTGATGGTGTGCCTACCCAACCTCGAGGCTGGGGCCGGAAGGTAGAGAGGATATCCCGCAGTGGCAGGGCAGTCGTGGTGGCAAGGCCCACCTCGGTTGAGGAGGACGTAGCGGCAATGGATCCATTGGTGGTAGTGCACCCACCGTCCTAGAGGGGAAATGAAATATAGAGGTGAGGCCATGAAGAGGATTCCGTAGAATATCCACCCAGGCTCTAGGGAAGCGGCTATGGTATATAGACATGTCAGAGAATGTTGTCTTCCCAGAGGCATGGGACATCTGGGATGCCAACAGGATATTCCTTAGCCCATCTAAGATGTGGCAACACCCAAACCATATCTGGATTGATTTTCCAAGAATTGGCCCTTTTAGGGCCGACATTGTAGTAACCCAGGAAGATGCAGAGCAATACCTGGCCGAGATGGACTTCATTCACTCTCAGGGTTCCATACGTCCAATGACAGAAAAGTTGAATGTGTTGTTGAATCAACCCCCCTATAGTTTTCAGATGCAGAATTGAGGGAGATATTACCATTTACAAAATGATCAAACAAGTCCTCTTGGGGGGAGGAGGCCAGTAGATGGAGCCCATTGGAGGAGGTTGAAGTTGGTGACTTGGACCCAGAGCATGAAGAGTTTTCAGAGGCTCTCGAGGTCAAAACCAGAACTCCTTCCCTAGGATATGCTTCCATGCTCGTTTGGAACCATCCCTAATATTTAAATATTTCATGATGGCCTCTTACATATAAACCTCAATCAACCCTCAATATATGAATATGTGGTGCCTTTAGGATCTATGACCACATCGATGGAAATTAATGCATCCAGTGGGGCTAGGATAACCAAGGTGGTTCCTCCAGAATTTTCATACATCCCAACAATATATGGAGGGCCATGCCTTGGGGTCCTGATGGCTACAACCGAATAACGGGACTGAGAATTAGATATCTTCATGTCTCCTTTAAAAATTAAATCCCTCCACCCATGGAACATGATAACTGACATTCAAGACCTTTTCAGTATTCACAGGTCTTCAAATGGTGTGGGCTACCTTGGAAAGGAATGTTGGTACATTTGGTGGCACTTTTCTTGGGGGAATGCCAGTGTTCATGGAGGTTCATCTCCAGTCCAACCAAGATGCAGCACTCCCGATCACTAGTGGGACCATTAGCAAGGATGAGCATAAGATTATTGAGGTTTGATTCGACGATGAAGATCAATAGGATAGAACGAGTCCTGCCATATCCGATCAGACAATAGATGCAGACCCTCATGACAAGTTATTGGGGGTGTTCCCCATGTACAAGCCTGTCAACCCTGAAGAATGGGATGAGGTGTCCTATGATGAAGAGGAAAAAAATATTTTCTATCATCAATCATGGAAGTTAATCATGAACTTTATCGATAACACTCTTCAAGAACGATGGATAGACCAGATAGAGAGACTTCATTCACGACTCTGTGAACATTATATTGGGGGAGTGGATGCCCAGTGTCCCCACAAGCTTGTCTGAGATCTCATGGGGAAGAATATATTGGAATATGATTGTGGACTTGGTGTGGGTTGGCAGTGGTGAACATCAAGAGGCTCTAGGAGGCTGAATATGAGATTCAGTGGCTACACATCCCGATAGATAAACATTCATCTATCCTCAATGTGCATTTGGGGATTAAATTTCGGATAAAGGAACAACAAGAAGAGGCCGAAGAGAGCATGTTGAAAGCCTCTGAGAAGATGAAAGGTATTCATACTAATGATTTGTGGGCCAGAACGTAGATAATGAACTACTCCCCATTGTTACTAAGGATGATTCAGTACTGAGCATGTGACAACAAATCCTGGATGCCACAAGCCAGAGGGTGGTGGAGCTGCAAAGATCTTTTTATTGGTTAAATCCATCAATGGGAAGGTTCGATCCTTGGGTACTGTGATTCATGTAACTTTTTAACTTGCCTTCATGTTTTACATATTCAGATGAGATGAATGCATGAGTTCTGTTATTTTTTTTGGTCAGTTTCATTTCTGTAACATTTAGGGAACATCCAGCGATCAGTCCCTAACAATAGGTGGGTCGGTCCTGATGCATGAAAAAAGGGATGGCCACTATTACATTCCATCCAAATATAAGAGTGAAAACCATGATCCGGGTATTTGGGGTTTCAACAACCAATCCATATTACCCGGATGAATAGAGAAGCCTGACTAGAGGACGAGGAACTCATAACAATCGACTTGATGTCTTCCCAATGCGCTATAGTGCACAAGCAGGGTAACGTCAGGGGAATTTGGAATTAATCCAAACACATGGGAGTATATAGTGTGAATCATGATACCCTAAATTCGAAACACTGTGGGAGTGGCATGACAATGAATGATAACCATTGACCATGTTTGAAACACAGTACTCTTTTTGCATTATCCTGAAAAAGAGAAAAAAAAACGAGGGTCGACTATTGATCTAGTTCGAAACAGAGGGCCTCACTCAATATGCTACTCATTAGTCTTACATAACATTGGCCCAGGATAATAGGCGAGTGAGAGGCTGAGCATCCATACCATTATGGGTTTATTTTAGACCATAAAGATGATGAGGGTCCGAATAAAGGGCATGAATATCACGGGGTGTTGAGTGATGGGTTGTTCTAATGGTGTAAAACAACTAAATTAATTACACTGTGTAGGAACCACATTAGGGGGAATGGTTGATTGATTAGGGATCAAACATACGTCTAAACCGGACCCCTCGGGTAAGGACCTGGAAGGCTCTATAGTTTTATGTCAAATCAATAAGGATGATATATATGTAGTTTAAACATCATACGGTGAGGATGATGTACATAATTTAAAGGTCATACGACCATGACCAGGATCACGCCTGAGGGGTGAGAAGGATCCATAACCCTGGGGCTGGGCCCAATGATAAATTCTAGGGCATTCCTACGTATCCCATGATGTTGACAATCAATCCAAACGTAGTTCTGGAAGCACAACATGGTTAGTGACCTACGCTGGTAGGGAAAAGCCTCTCTAGCAAGGGATCTGAGGGAAACCATGACTAACATGGGAAAACTAAACTTGTTCAAGGTAGAACCATAGTTTAGTGTCATGAGTTAATGACATATGTACTCATGCAGTTTGACCTCATACGATGGGACATGGATTGAAAGGGAAGATCCCAAGAAGAGAGTACATGATGTGGTATCCATAAACTCGATGTGAATTGAGATGGTAGGAGTACATATCAAATCACTTATCCCAAGAAGAAGTTCCTTAGGTCATGGGACCAAATGTGAAAGTTAGGTTGGGCTCGAAGAAAATTGGTCGGGCATTCCTACGTAACCAATGAGGATGGGAATCATGATGCAAGTAGTTTTGAGAGTGTAGTTTAATATCATTCATGATGATGAAAGGCATGTGTGGAATGGTTGCACCAGTATACGTCCTACCTGAACTACTAAGCCCACGTGAGTCTTTCAAAAATGTGGGAAACCAGCAGTAGTGATGGGAAATTCCAAGCATAGGAAGGTACATGTTATAGGAAATGAGATTCTTGGTGAATGACGTCCCAATAATGCCGACACGCCTACATGACACTCCTAGATGTGTGAAGTGGTAAAGCCGAGTTTATTGGAATTCCACTTGAATTTATGGAAGTGGAAATATGTGTATCATGTTGCTCGAGATCTGGACCAAAATGATAGTGGTGTGATGATAGGGAACAACTATTGACCATGTTTGAAACACAGTATATGTTTCGCGTCAGCCTGCAATGGGGACATACAAATGTAGGTCGATCGTTGACCATGATCCAAACATGGTACCTGTCACAAATGTTTTCTGAGATCCACGGGGATGTTGGACCATGATGGTAGGTAATACAATGTGGCATGAGACCAGGCCGTAATGGGGTTCCCTTCAGATGTGGAAGAGGATGGGGATCCAAATAACGGGCTCATGATGCTTGGACATGGAATGAGAGAATGTCCCTGTAAAAATTCCACACTTTTGAATCTTTTTCATGACACATCTGAGTACGAAAAAATGATTTTTTAGATAGGGGATGTTGGGTCCCTTTCCTTGGACAAGGGTCCTGGGGTCGCACGCATCCAACTTAATGGTTTTTGGATGGGCCACAATGGGGGCCTAATTTAATGGATTGTGTGTAGGGTAACGGAGTATCCAAATCCGATTCATAGATCCCACAGGGAGATCTCAGTTTAGTGTCATAGAACTTAGACGAGGTTGGGAAAAGACATGGGAGGCAGATGGTGTGGCTATTTAAAAACATGACGTGAATAAGAACCCATTAGGTACTTGCCACACCTCATGTTCCCAAAAGGGTTCGGGCCAAGGGGCCAAAATAGAGGGGGAATTATTTTAGGTTCTTAGGGCTAGACCTGAAGGAAATATTCCTAATAATTCCTATGTATCCCATGAGGATGGGAATCAAACCATACATTGTCCTAGAAGATGTTGTGTAGTTTAACGTCTTGCAGTAAGGACATGGAGTGGTATTAGTTTATGGTCATAAAGCTCGGAACATGATGAACTAAAATAGGGAGACACAGGTTGAAGTAATTCCTAAAACCCAACAAGAATGGGGATATAGGAGTTTGAATCACCATAATTCTCTCCCTCAAAAACTTCTGGTTTAGGGGACCAAATGAAAAAGTTAAGATAAACCTGAGGAAAGGAGCATGTGCATTCCTACGAACACCATGAGTATAAGAAGCAAGAAGTATGTAGTTCTACAGGTGGCATGGTAAGATATCGGTGCTAGAGAAAATAAGATCGTATGGGTCTGGCCTTCACACTAAAAGAATCATCATTTGATAGATCCTGATTGTCCATTAGGATGAATGTGTGTGTTTTTTTGTGAAGTGATGGGCGTAGGATGGAGAGTCCAGGTTTCTCCACAAGAATCATGCCATATAAAGCCGTTGACAAATGGTATGGTGGGTGACTAATACCAAATATGATTTTCCTCTAGTGAGGACACCATGACGCAGTGCCGTTTTTCATTGTGAGGCCAGTTCGATAACGTCACAGTTTAGGGTCATGTGATGGGCCAAGAGGGGATGCGCACAATGTGATAATTCATACATGACGTCAATGAGGATGAGGCCCACATCATACAAACCAGGATTCCAAAAATAAAACCTCTGGCCGAGGGGCCAGAAACGGTTAGAGAATATGGGACAAAAGAGTCTAGCTCTCAGTTGAGTAACACTCAAAGAATGGACATTTGAGCGTTCCAACGTATCCCATGAGCATGAGAATCAATCTAGACGTAGTTCTAGAAGGTGAAGTTTAACGTCATGCTGGACAACATGCAGTTTAATTTAATGTGGGACAACATAGAGTTTATTGTCATACCGTACAAGAGGTGGGAGGGACTAGCTCTTTGATGGGGAGTACGTGGTGAGCCTATTGTAAAACTGATGCGAATGATTTAATATTCCCACACATGCCACACCACATGGTCCTATAAGAGTAAGATCATAAATTGAAGAGCGTAAGAGAAAAATTAGTGCAACTGGAGCTGGACCTAGAGAAGAGACGTCTGGTCGTTCTTATGTTTCCCATGAGGATGAGAATCATGATATACATAGTTCTAATGATTGGACGCATAAATGAATCATAGTTTAACATCTTAGGGCTTGGACCATGGAGAAGAGAAACTGTTCCATATATGCACAGACCATGATCCAATCCCTAATCCAATGTGATTCAAACTCAGTGTGGGAAACAAGGGCGTAAGAGGTCATTTCCATACATAGAGTACACATAAATGGGGAGTCGGTACAGAGCCCCAAATGACGCCTTACTGCGGCTTTGTCCTCCTAAAGTGAAAATGTGAACTGACGGGATGTACTAAGAGTATCCAAATTCTACTTGGACATGATGGGGTGGAAAATAATGTGAATCATGTAACCAAAATTTAAGGATATTTGGGGTTGTCCGGACAATGGAGGATAACTGTTAATTATGTTCGAAACACCGCATCCCTATCAGGTGACCAGAAGTGGGAACAACAAATGAGCATCAACTGATGACCACATTCACAATGTGGGAATTGTATTACTTTTTTGTTTGAAACCATCGAGGTCGGTGTTCCGTGATCATAGGAGAGCCATTGGGCCAAGGATCCATACCAATTGAGGGTCCCTTATGATGTGAAAGATAATGAATGACCAAATGAAGAAGAACATGAAGCTTGAAGAATCTGTGAAAGCATACCAAGGTAGAATCTGACACTCCAAGAACTAAACCAGTGTATACCTAGACACCTTGTTGAATCATCAATGTGGGTCGAGGGACCCCACTTATGTGTAGCCGAATCGACATGATGATTGTAGGGAAAGATAATGAAGGCACTTAGGAGAGAGTGGTATGTGTCGTGGTTCTTAAAAACCTAACTTGAATGGGGACATAATCAAATACAACACCATATTCCCCTATCATGCAAGAACACAAGCCAAGGGGCCATGATGATAGGGTGGTTTCTAAGAGATGGGGCTGGACCCGCAGACTAGACATTCGGGAGGTCCAACGTATCCCATAAGAATGGGAATCAAGAAACACATAGTTCTAGAGGAGGATGATGTGCAGTTTATCATCATGAATCAAGGAAGATGGTGCTCTTATTTTAAGGCTATAGGGTTTGGACCATAGATGCCTAGTTTAATGTCATTTTCATGAGATATCTGAGTAAAGAGGGTGAATCATCATTCCTGTGGAAGACCAAAAAATGGAAACAATGGTAGAGGATAATTGTTGACCATGTTCACAACACAATATCTGTATTTCAGTTACTAGTGATCTAGTGGAAAAAAATTGAGCGTCATCCATTGATTGAGATCATAATACGTGACTTGTATCTATTTGTTGCTCACAATCTTCGAGGATGTTGCCCCATAATGGTAGGAGGGCCATTGGGCCAAGAATTCATGCCACTCAGAGGTCCTTTTGGATATATGTGATGATGGAAACCCAAATGATGGGGCTCGCGAAGCATGGAAGGGCATGTGATTATGGAAAGAATGATAAATGAGTGAGGGATGACTCAAAGGGGGTATTCGAGGTGTGGAAAAATATCCCGTCATGAATAAGGATGTGAGTCCATACCACACCACACAATCCTAAATTAGAACTTTCGCCTAGGGTCCAAAAGAGTCAAGGAACCAGAGGATGGGCAAGGTGGCCAACTGTAGACATATGACCTTCCATACGGGCATTGCCTTATCATATCTCTTAATCCCACGTGAGCAGTTCGCAGTGTTGGAAACAAGGAGTAAGGCTAGGCTCTCCCCATCATATAATGGTTTGATAGATGGAATCACACTCCTACAAGAGGCAGACCAAAGCTTGAAGTGACAGCGGGGCAGAATAAACCACTACACTCCATTTTTGGGAAATATGGGAGTGGTGACAATGACAAAGGATGGCTATTTACCAGATTCGAAACACAACATCCATATTGGGTGACATGAAATGGGAACAATAAATGAGTGTCAATCACTCACCATATTCGCAACGCTGTACATGTATCAATTTTTTGTTCAAGGCCCTCGAGGACATTGGCCCGAAATGATAAGTGAGACCATTGGCTATGTATCCATGCTATTTGTGGTCCCTTTTGGATTTGAAAGATAATGGAAACCTAATTGATGGAGTGTGTGGATATTAAATGAACCCATGCAACATAAAGTAAAGATATATACTATAAGTGGTGTAGATCATTAGGGGAGAGGTATACATGGTTCGGTCATGATGAACTCGACGTGCATGAGGAAAAAATCTTGCACCAGACCATGGGCTTCAACCCAAAGGGAGGTCTCATTGGTTGGGGATGGGTCTATGAACAAAATGTTTGAGCATTTCTATGTATCCCATTAGGATGGTAATCAATCCACATGTTGTTATAAAGGCCATTCACTTTAACGTCGTGTAGTGAGGAAGTGTGTGGAGAGAAGAATGAGGGGTCAAATATGGTGCAATCATTATAATCCTAACAGGAGTGGGGCCAAAGAAGCCAACACGAGACCTTGTAAGATCCTCCAAGAAAACCATACCCAAAGGTAATAGTCCAAGAGGAAACATGGGGATGAACCCATGACGAAGTGTATGAGAATTTTTACATATCCCATAAGGATACGAATCAGGCCATATGTAGTTCTTGCAGTTTAACGTCTTGTAGGAAGACATTTAGTTTAATGTCTTGCTGGAAGACATACTGTTTAATGCCATGTGAGATGATTGAAAAAGAAACATCATGCAAGAAGACATACATTTTAAGGTCATTCGGGACAACATACAGTTTAATATCATGTGGTAAGACATATTGTTTAACATCATGGGGGACGACATACAGTTTAACGTAATGTGGGATTAAATACATTTTAACTTCATGTGGGATGACATACAGTTTAACATTATGAAGTACATTTCATTGTTTAAGGTCATGTTAGACCAGATAGTTTATGTCATTCAAGAACCAATAGTTTAAGGTCATGTACGACCAGGCAGTTTATGGTCATGTAGGACCAATAAAACTCAGGAAATATATTTCTTGAGGAACATGGCATTGGTGGGATGAGTTATATGCTCACCATCCATGGTAAATAGGGTGAATGCACCATTGGGGTAAGCATTGTGATTGATGTATGGTCCTTCCCATTTGGGCTCCTACTTGGGCGGTTTCCTTCCAAACATCAATGGTGTCATGAGGTCCAATTCCAAATTGCCATGAAAAAATTAGCAGAGGAAAACATTCATGTAGAATGCTCTAGATATCTTATTCTGATGCCTTTCCAGATTTTGAAGGGCATGAAGCCTATTCTCATAGTGCACTTCCAACTTAGCCATAAGGATTTCGGCTACTTTAACTGGCTCTAGAGGATCATAGATAGCTATGAGAAATGAGGAAAATTGAATCTCGATGGTCTAGATGGCCTTTGTTCCATACACCAGGTAATATGGGGTCACTTAGGTGAATTATGAATCTTCATCCAATATTCCCAATGAGCGTTGGGGAGCTTGTACGACCAACTCTTCTTGTTCTGACCAACCATTTTCTCCAGAATGTCAGATAGGGTATCATTGAACACCTCTATCTATCCATTTTCCTACACATGATACAGGGAGGTTTATTTAGAATGGATGTTTTACATGGCGTACTATTTCTCCATCTCAGATGCCTGAATGTTTGTGCCGTTTTCAGTGAGGATTGCACGAGGGACTCCAAATCGGTATATGATGTTGGATCTCACAAAGTCTACGACGGTACGAGCCATTACCTCCTTGAGATGAACTTCCTCTACCCTCTTGGAGATTAATTTTGTAGCGGTTAGGATGATCCTACACTAGGAAACCGTCACTGGTGGATATGGTCCCATGACATTGAGTCCCCATACCACAAATGGATATGATTACATAGTGGAGTAGAGAGGATCTTCTAGACAATGCATAAAGTTGGCATGAATTTGGCCTGCATGGCACCTTTTGGTGAACTCGATGAAGTCGTGGATCTTGGAGGGGAAAAAGTACCCCAGACTATGGATATGGTGAGATCGTTTCGGCCTAGTATGATGAGCCCCATAGGAACTGGCATGGACCTCATGCATGACTTGGGAAATACCGACTCCTTGAATGCAACAGATGAGAACCCCATCAAACACAAACTTGTAGAGGATCTACTCATGACCAGAACCGCCTTGGCGGGTAAAATGTGGCGTGTGGAATCGTATTCTCTTTGCACTCGGCCTGATCTATTGGGAGATTAACATTTAGGTGGTATATGGAAAATGAGGTTCTCATGGCAGGAGTCACTTCAATCACTGCATCTGGGGGGAGAGGGGGTCCTAATATGGAGGCATTAGTGGTATGGTGGCTTACCTGTGGGTTGTCACCATCATCTTGAGTGACGAGAGAAATGAATCTCTAGTGTTCCATGTGGGTAATCAGGTCTCCCTATTCGGGCACTATATGTGGTACAGCTAGGCTGGGGAGGTCATCATCCTGACAGTTCTGAGATCGAGGGACATGAGTAACTTCTAGCCGAGATGAGAACTAGGCCATTAGTTTGAGAGTGTGTTCCTATAATGGTAGAAGCTCCGAGTTTCTAGCAACTTAGACATCATTGATCTTCTTGATTACTTGTTTAGAGTCCCCTTTCACAGGATAATTGGGGACTTCAATCTTGAGGGCCATCTCGACGACAATAATGAGAGCCTAATACACTGCCACATTGTTGGTGCAACCTTCAGAAAATAGGAACGAGAAGGAAAGAATGGATTGTGCTAGTGTAATTAAGACAATTCCTAGGCCTTATCTATTGAGCCTAGGGTCATTAATCCTTCTTTTAGTGGGGCTCCAAGAAGTAGCATTGAAGTTCATTTTCCCACACAGTATGTCTTGGTCTACTAAGAGGATTACCTCATCATGAAAATCCAGGTACAATGACAAGTCCAAAAGAGGTGGATGGGATGCATGGAAGTCTTCCAGTTCATTCCCCTTAATAGATTTATAGGGAACAAACCTGATGTCGAACTGCTGAAGGATTACCGGCCATGGAGCTAGACATCCTATCAATATATGGCGGTTCAGGATGTATTTTAGTGGATTTACCCAGGACACCAGTAGTACCTCGTGGTGCTACATGTAATGTGAAAATTTCAATAACGTGAATACTAGTGCAAGGAATCTATTCTCGATAGGGTATTATCTATTCTTTGTATCGAGGAGCATGTGTCTGAGGTAGTTAAGACTTTTCTCTATCCCCTCGTTGTTCTTCTGGGTGAGGTGGGAACTAAGAGACTTTTCCAGGGCTTTCACGTAAAGGGCTAGTGGATTTCTTTAGACAGGTGGCATTAAGACCGGTGGATGGAGCATGTACTGCTTAATTTTCTCGAATGTAGTCTAACATTCTTCATCCCACTCATAGACATTGCCTTTATTTATGAGACGTGAAGAGGTGTTAGACTTGCTGGATAGATTCATGACGAATCAGCATATGTAGGTCAAGTTTCCTTGGAAGCCTTGAAGATCTCGGATGATTCTCAAGGGAGACATCTAAATTATGGACTTAATCTTCTCTAGGTCAATCTCAATACCCCTATATCATACAACGATACTGAGGAATTTTCTATAGGTGAACCCAAAAGCACACATAAATGGGTTCATCTTCTGGTTGTGGGAACAATGGATGTTGAACACTTTCTAATGTTTTTCAGATGTTCCTATTGCTGGTGATATTTGACAACCAAATCATCCACATAACATTCCACCAATGTTCCAAGGATCAGTTTGAATATGCGATGAACATCCTGCTAATAGGTGGCACTAGTATTCTTTAAACTGAATAACATGACATGGTAATAGAAAGTAAATTGCGGTTCCCTGAATAATGTACACTCCTCATCCTCGGGTGCCATTCAGATTTGGTTATACCCAGAGTACCCATCAAAGAAAGGGTGGTCAAGGAACCCATATGTAGCATCGATCTACAATTCTATCACAGGAAGGGGAAAATAATCCTTCAGACACTGATAGTTGAGATATCAAAAGTCAATGAAAACTCTGATCTTTCCATTCTACTTCCAGACTAGAATAATGTTGGTTATCCATTTGGGGTACTTTACCTCCTTAACAAAATTTTCTCCGATGAGCTTGTCAACATCTACCTCTACCATGGAACCGTGAGAGAGGTGCATCTTTTTGGGAGGCTCTTGAACCCGCGATGATTTTCTCAGAGACCGAGGCGGTGGATGGCTAACTGAAGATATAGTCATGTCATATCATCATAACACTAGGAGAATACATCACAGTTTTGTTTAAAGAATCCTATGTGCTGTTGTTGCTGCTCAAGGGTCATGGAAGCACTTATCAAAGTGGGTTATGCATCTGCCTCTCTACCGAGGTTCACCTACACCAATTTATCGACTGTGGTAGTGACACCCTCTTCAATGGTAGGGGGAGAATCCTGTAAATCCTCTTCATCACATATGGTGGAGGTATCCTTGTTGGGAGGAGTTTATTTTGAGTGGATAGATCCTGATGGGAGGCTGGTACCAGCCTGAGCGGTAGTGGAAATTGTGTTGGGGAGCTCACGTGCTGCCAAAAACCATAGAGATGAATGATATTGATCCAATACCATATGGTCTTCAGCCCAAGGGACCACACTTGATGATATAAAAGAAATAGTGTTGTGTCGGATAGAGCCAGTTCATTCCAGCCTGACTAAATTAGCAAGTATAATGCATTGTATTTGCTTTGGGAAAACATCCCGATAACTTATGGGAGTAGGAGGCTCCGGGATCACCTGAGCGTGATTTGTGTAGAAGTAAGAGGTGATCGTCTAACATATCTTATACATGGTAATGTGTTACACATTGTTCTAGAAATAATGATGAATTGTACAATGTCTGGGGTTGTAGCCTCCAACTGATGGATTGGAAATATGTATGGGTCATCTAGATCTGTCCATGGGTCGGTCACGGTCATGGCATGCTAATCACCGTTATTCTGAATCATCTTGTCTTTTCCCTTTTAATATTCGGCATCCAGACATTGAGCTTCACAAGAGGAAATGGGAGACGCATCACCTTGATGAACGCCCACTCAATGAATCACCTTGAGGGACTGGTGATATGATGAGGCAACCCCCGCATTCATCTGGAGCCATGGCCTGCCAATCAATGCATTGTAAGTGGTGTCCTAGGGGAAAACCATAAACTCCGTGATAGAAACTAGACCACCGAACTAGGTCTTGAAGCTAATATTGTTGACTGGTTTCTGCTATATCCTGTCATAACCATGGATTCATAGGTCAAAGGCACTCAGATCATCCTCAGACAACCACAGTTTTCACAGTGCCTGATTTGGGATTAGGTTGATTCCAGAGACCGTGTTGACAAAACAGTGACGAACTTCCATGCCATTGAACATCCTGGTGATGTATAGTGTGTGAATTTTACCTTGTATGGGAGAGCCATCATATTATCTAGTGAATGAGATGATGGAATGGAATTCAGTATTCTCGACCTCCTCAAAATGAAAGGCTTCTACCACTGCAACCTGTGTCTCAATCTGGAGGGGGATTCTTATAGCCTCTTTGATAGCCTCACGCATATCTGATGATAGGAAAAGGCCCTCAAAGATGGAAAGATTTTCTGGAATTCTATGAAGATTCATGAGAACATCATACTACCATGCCATTCCTGGACTTATGTTTACAAGAGGTCGCTCTATGATGGGAAGTATGGTGGGCCATGCCGATTGGATCAGTGGTTGACTAGTGCTAGGAATACCCCACTACTCACTAGTCGATGCCTGTAGAGTGACTACTAGATGATGGAATGATGACTGAAAATCGTCTGTAGATATTTTTGGCTGAACATGATGCATTTGAGGTGGCTGTTCTTGATCCAACAACATGAATGACCGTGAGGGCGGACCTAATGTCACTAGATGAGAAGGCTACGTGTGTTGAGATCTGTGTTAGGCATGCTGCCTATTTTCAGTAGCATGCACATCGTAGATAGAAGTATTGACCAAGGCACTCCAACGACCCATATAGCCATGACCCCGCTGATGCCGACGAAGTCTGGGTACATTGGAAGGATTGCCCTAGAGTTCCCCACTGTCAATAATTATGTAGTGTTTTACTAGCTCTATTGTATTAACTATGGCGTACAATTGAGTTTTACACGAAGAACTGTCCACCACTAGATAGATTCTAGGAGGAATCTCCTTCTCTAGGGTCATTAAGTTTCTGAGAGTCCGGGATGACAACGGCATTGGCAGGGGATTTTTTTTTCATTTTTTCCACTAGTTATTGCTCTTTAGATAACGGGACCGGTGAGATGACGATGCTGAAGTGGTAGCTGTGGATTCTTAAGGCTCTTGTCAATTCGGGGATGCATGGATAACAATATGGGGCCTGACAACTATTTTACAAGATGTCCAGTCGTCATACTTCTGGGACTTGTGGTTAGATAACTGAGGCCACTCGCCTTTTTTGTCACTACTACTGTTTGACTTCATGATGACACATGCATCTCTTCCTGGATCTAGACCTAATGGGACTATGTTGTTATCCACTAGGTCATGAAGCCAGTCTTTAAACACATATCACTATTTGAGGGTGTTCCCTAGGATATGTTGATAGGGGAAATAAATAGTGCGATCAGTGAGGTTCGCATCTTCATACCTATAGCACTTAGGAAAACGAACAATCCCCTACTCCATGTCATTATGGATGTAATTGGGGACTTCTTACTCATTGAACGAGTTGGTCCTATTCCTCTAGTCCGAGAATGGGGCCCTTGGATCCAAACCATGATGTGCGACTGGAGGAGCGTGTCGTAGAGGTGGATCCTAGTAATCTCTCTTATGCAGTGGTGATGGATTGCACGAGGGATCCTGCCGATTCTGATGTAGGCACTGCTGGGCTGGAGGTCACGCCTTAGGTGGAGGGCCTCTGCGAGGCTATGGAGGTGGCTCCACTAGTAATAACTCTAGTCACTTTGGGGGCCTCTATTTGTGCCACTGTAGTGGGATTGGCCCAGGCAGACCTTCTAACGGGGATTGTAGGAGGCAACTAATGTGACTGTCTGTCCTATCTCAAGGCTTCTTCTAGGAACTGGGCCCTATTAGAGAAGTCTTAGAACCAACCACAATAGTTATGGGCGATCAAATAGGGGACTGGTTCCTTATTGAAATTTGCTACGCATATTGTCAGTGGTTTCTCTAGATTCAATGGCATGTCATGGGAGTATGTGAGCCCTTCCCACTAGGAAAAAAAGTCTACAATGAGATCATCCGGTCTATACATGTATATGAATAGGTCTGTGATACTTGTATTTTGAGTGGTGGAACTGAACACGTTGAGAATTTTCCTACAGAGGTATTCCTAACCAGATATTGATCTAATGGGGATCTAGTTGTACTAGAAGAACAACGGTCCCTCTAATGTCTGCACCAAACATTGGAGTTTGGTGGCATCCTGCTGTGCTGGGGTTCCCAACAAGGGTCTACCACCTGAGAAAATGTAATTCATCTGCTGGGGCTGGTCCCCTATCCCATTGAAGGGGGAAAAAGGTGGGATTTCTGAAACCTGAGGGTGTAGGCATATCATCCACCCTCTCCGGATATGGCTCTCCATTAGGAGGGATTTCCACCTATCAAGTCTCTAACGCCTCGAGGTGGGTAATGAGTGCCTCTATTGGATCATCTGGTTGGGGTCTAGTCTGGACAGGGATCCCAGACCTCCATCGCATTTCCATGTTATTAAACATGATTAGCAAGCCCAACGGCTCATGGAGCGGCTTGTGGAACGACTTGTTGAGGAGTTTGGGGAACCTGAGATTGGTCCTGGAGATTTTCATGCCACTCGGGTGGGTTTGGAGACACATATTGCACCCTATTACCGTAATATCTAGCCTCAACCTTGTATGTGTGGGAAGGATGGTCAGGGTCACGTGGATGAAATTCGCTGAGGGGGAGTTATGCCAAACCCCTACTGCCCATCCGAGGATCACCGTAGTCAGGCTGTCTCTCTATAGAACATTCAACAAGGAGTTTTTCGAGCATCTTCTTATGTTTAGTGAGTAGCTAATGCAACACAGATTTTTTGTAATCGTCTTCCGCTTTCTGCACTGAGCCAGATGGGTCAGAGGGTTTCCCAGTTCTAATATTCTCTTTACCCTTGTTGGTATTTCAGTTGAGGACCAATGCCCCAGTGGGAACGTTAAAGCCCAGTAGATTCCTCTGTTGACGATTAATCCTTATCAATGGATCCAAGAGGTGTGAAACTCCCTCATGTGGGAGGTCCTCTCCAAGAAGCTCTAGATCGTTCTTACCCTCAGAAGGTTGGAAATGTTAAATGTGACCCTGCTTGGAGGCATATCCTTTATATTGCCTAGAAAATCGGGCTAGCGTAGGCTGGAACCAAAATGGAAGTCCACATACTGCCCCCAACCACAGATCTGCACATGGGGAGAATCCACCTTGATTATCTGTCACATTAATTTAATACACTGGATGCATCGTTGTTGGAGGGTCCTATGATGACTTGGTGACTCAGGGCATTGGTCCATAGTTGGTGTGTCCAAATCAACCATACAACATCATTTTCCGAAGCCTTAGAAGTTCACCAGACACTTAGGGTAGGCCACTCGACTATGAAGAAGATAGAAATGAGTCGCCCAAAGGGCCTGGATGAAAACACTCAACATCTTCCTGTGTGAGTGATTCTGGTGCACTGAAATTCAGTGCTGCAACTGGAAAAAATAATTCAAGAAAATAGTCCACTTCCAAAATATCCCACAAGATCCTTGGATTATAATCAGGGTCCAGACCTTCATTTCCCAACTCTTCGACTGGAGGCAGCTAGGAAACTAGTAGCGGCACTGAAGCAGACTGCTGAGTTGGCAGGCTGGCAGGTAGAGTATACGATGAGTGAGCTGACAAACCATCTCATCTCGGGCTATCCTCCGATGAGTGTACTGACATAGCCACCACATTACAGTAAGTTATTCTGACATCCGTAGTCTCCGGCATAGGGACTATCACTACTGGAGGGGGATTATACAACTGCTCGTCCTCCATTGGCCCCAGAATAGATCTCCCGGATCTCTTGTCGAGGTAGAGAGTGCTTGTAGTGATGATAGCGGCGAGTGCATGACCAAACATTTAGGAGACACCCGATTTTCTTCTTTTTGGATTTACCTATAGATGGATGCAGGAATCCGATGGACATCACATTCTGGAAGTATGAAGCTGACACACCTTATTTCCACCTCGGCCCTTGAAAGAAATGATCTAGGTGAGGGTCCCATCACTGAGTCTTATTCCCCCTAATAATCTGATAAGAAGAATGGTTTGATATCAATCTGAATCATCTCTACATTCATTTAATAGTTGTGACAACCCATCCTCCTACACTATGAGAGTTATTTTGGACAGGATAGATTCCCAATACAAGGAGGATCATTGGCTGTACTGGTGCTGGGGTAGAGATGATTTGTACCTGAGTGAGATGGGGCCCTAGGAGCACCTAGACAGATATCAAAGGGAACCCACAGAGGAACAATGATTCCACTAATTGATGTTTAGAGGGAATCTCTGCAAGAATTGATGGAGTGGGTTGGACCTCCACTGGAACTGATAGGATCATGAGTAGGACCTCCAAGCTTCATACCCATAGCAACATTATTGTGAGGTGGGTCCTCGTGTTGATCAAGCACAACACGTATAGGACCTCCATACTACGTGCTAGTGAAGAAAATTTGACCTTCTTTCCTTTAATTTCTTAGGTGATGAGGACCTTCTCCAGCTACTGCAAGGACATGGGGAAGTCCCCCACACTAATGATTGACCAGATGTGTAACATCCCCACACCATCAGCCTTGAACAAGAGAAAAAACTCCATTCCTGGAGTAATTGGAATGGGAAAGGCTTTTGTACTGAGTGTCACTATCAAGGGGAGGACCCTCATTTCAATAGAAAGTAGTATGGGACCGACCTCCTTGTCGACCATGTAAACGGGGAGGACCCACATTCTCCACAGTGGCGCCACGGGTAGGACCTTCATACCGGGTGTCATTGCTATGGGTTAGTCTACGGCGGCCACTACCTATAGCGCCAATAATGAGAGTCTACCCAACCTGCATGTGGGGTGGCTGAGTCCTCAATCCAGGTCAGGAATATGAGTTCCTATTCTCATCATACACAGGGGGCTGATGATATAAATCATCGGTGGCACGAGACATAGTAGTTTTTGACATTGACACCCCTTGTATGGTGTCCTCCTTGGTCTGTGCCCAATTCTAGCATTGGGTCAATCAGATTTGGGATGATGGTGTAGGCGCGTGGCATATCTGCTCCTTGACTAATGGGATCGGGAGGCATTGATGGCGTGCCCTAGTGGGAGCCCTCTTTCGTAGCTCCTGAAATGGGATCATGTCCAGGGTGGCCCAGACATCCACTACCTTGTCGGTGTATAAGAGGTGGTGATCGAGGCGTTCAAGAGAGAGTCTCCCAAAACAATTGTATATCAGATTGGGGAGTAGTGTCTCCCTTCGTGGCCCTTGGCGGTAGTCATAGTGATGAGGTGTAGATGTCTCTAAATCTTAGCGATCCATATCTCGAGTTAGGATAATCCACTCCTCCTCATATCGGTGTATGAGGTCGTTTATCACACTTTTTGGAAAAAAAATCAAAAGGGGAGATGGGGCATGGGAACCCGGCGGCTGTAGATGTAGATATTGTGACAGAAGCAGTGGAGCCATGCGATGTTAAAGTGTTGACATTGCCCCTACCCCAGCATCGGTGGGTGGATGGTGATCAGATTCCTAATGAAGCAGCTGGGTTCTTGAAATCTGGTAGATTAAACCATTATTGCTTAAACAAAGAAATCAATGTCCAATTCACCAATTAAATTCCATATTCAATGGAAGGTAATAATGATCCACGTTGACAACGTAACAGACCATGATTTCCAACTTTTTAACTACCCCGACATCTGGAGAGTTTCATGATGGGCCCACTATTATCGTGGTGGGACCTGGTGCCAGATAACTAGATCTGGTGACATTCTAATCCAGTAATGTCTTGAATACTATTAATCTCCACATTTGAGGAGAAGCTCATTCATGTCTGGTTCACCATTTCTGTTTCTAATTATTTTGTTGAGGCGCGCACCTCAGTCTGTTTGAGGAGGACAAGGATGCACTAACTATTACCGCGTATTCCGGCTTTCCAAAGGTAGGTGGCATCTGTCACTTTTTCAGGAACAATTGATCCTTGATCAAAAAGGGATGATTGGATTTTGGTTCCTCATTCCGTGAATTTCTCCTCAGAACTCGTTAACTTGTCCAAGTCTCCCTTAAATATTAAGAAAATTTTTATGAAACTCTTCGATGTTTCATATCATCAGGGACGTAGAATAATTGCACTGCTTCTATTGGGAAATTCTGAGGGGTCCGACTCTGGCATCACACTTCATTCATGGGAGTATTTACATTGGAAATCACTGGCATGTATGAACTATGTAACACTAGCTCGTTTGGGTTTCATGATCTTATTATAGTGCTTCTCAATGGCATAGAAGCTCAAATAATCCCAAGTATAATATAGGGAATTATCATCCATAGGCATGTCTTTGAGGTTTTCCTCAGCTTCCCATGTTTAACACAGGGTATGTCATTGGTTTAACATCAAGCAGAGATAGATCAGACTGATTAGAACACGGACCAAAGTGGATCAAATGGGTGCAACCAATAGAGAGAATATAGATGTTGGGAGGTGAATTGACATGATCTCATCGGGATGTGGTGGCCCAATTAAGAGTCAAGATGGATAATGGATGGTTATGTGATGTGGATAAATAATGGGATGTAGTCGACTCTAGGGTGATAATAATGTTGGGATTGATCATCGAAGAGACCTCTTGTGTATCCCTATGGTAAGAAATCAATGTACGCATAGTTCATGATGGGGTATAGGATCGGGGTGTGCACAATGGGCAGCGACCTGATGATATACTAGGTCTTATGTCTGGTTTTCAACCCGAGGATGGTCTGGCATCACTAGGACTGACCAAGGATATGGGTCCCAATGAAAGGCACCACATCGAGTTACTGATGGATGAAGATCATAAATGATTTCCATTGATTAGGGTACAACAACATACCGTTGATTGGGGAACACAACGGCTTACCGTTGGTTAGGGAACACAACAACTAAACTCTGGTTGAGGAAACGTTTTGAGTCATGCGTGATAAAAAGGGACTTATAGTTTAGCGTCATAAAATGGGAGTGAACCAATGTGAAGTGGTTAGGACTAATGTGTGTTGTGCTTGAACCTCAGGGAGGCTTCTTATGTACCTTTCCTGGTAAAGGATCAATGTCCATGTAGTTTGGGAGCAGTTTTGATGAGCCAATATAAATATGGTCTTGACCAATGGGTGTTGGGCTTGATCCTTAGAGAGGCTTCCAACATACCTTTCTTTGGCATGGATAAAATTCCCCATTGTTTCTGATGTAGTGTTTTCAACTGATGTGAAGATGGTTGGGACCAATGGATGGTGGGCTTGAACCACATGGAGGCTTCCTAGATGACTTTCCATGACAAGGATAAAAGTCCCCATAGATCGGGAGGGGTGTTGGTGAGGCGACATGAATATGGTTAGGAACAATGGCCATTGGTCTTCAATCTCCGGGTAGTTTCCTATATACAATTCCTTGGAATATATAAATGTCTAGGTTGTTTGGTAGGGGTGTGGGTGAGTAGATGTTAATATGGTTGGGACCAATGGGTGTTGGAATTGAAACTCTGGGAGCCTTCATACATACCATTCCTTGGAAATGATCTACATTCACATAGTTCTGGATGGTGGGGACTCATGTGAATGGGTTTGGTACCAAAGGTTGTTGGGCTTGAACCTCAGGGAGGCATCCTACGTACCTTGCCTTGGAAAGGATCAATGTCCATGTAGTTCAGGATGGATTTGGTGAATCGATGTGAAAGGGGCCGAAACAACCGGTTATTGGGCTTCAACCTTAGGGTGGCTTCCTACATACCTTACCTTGGAAAGGATGAATTTCCATATAGTTTAGGTGATGGGAACTGACATCAAGAGGTTTAGAACCAATGGTTGTTGGGATTGAACTTCTGGGAGGATTCCTACATATGTTTCCTTAGAAAGGATCAAATTCCATGTAGTTATAGAGGGTGTTTGGGGATTACACTCTACGCTGCTGAGGAAATGTGTTTTGGTTGATACATACTATAAGCCCACATGAGTCATTCTCGGTGTAAGAAACAAGAGGCGGTAGAGACCTAATGATCACATCGCGAAAGGTGTGTTCGTGGTATGTGGAATGGGGCTTATATGTGGTTAGCGACCCAAAATGGAAACTGGGGCTTATGCATGGTCTATATCCCAGGAAGACGGAGATTGGGACATACTCTATTATTGAGGCTTGGGTGGTGATAGAGCCCTAAGGGAGAGGGAAGTATCACCAAATAAAGGAGGGATCTAATCCCCATACACTGGTCTCTAGTCATTGGCCTGTAAGATGATAGGTGGATAAAGGATGTTGCCTCCCAAAATAAAGGGTAGGGGTGTACACCGACATGGTTTCCCTTTCCCTAATGATAAACGTTGCTCTAATAAAGAGGGTATCATTACTTGTGTGGAATGATCTCACTCTTGTGGAGACTAGTGGGCTTAAAGGATTTCTGAGATGGGAACCCCACATATAATGCACAGGGTGGGTCGTAGTTTAACGTCATGTTCTGAGGATGATTGTGCATGGAAGTTTAACGTCTTGTAGTTCAGATGAGGTGGGTTCACTCTGCACCCCTAGGACTTACATATCTGATACCCACCCATCCTTGGGGAATGGAAGGCATCACCAATGTTTTGGTAAGGGGGTGTCATGGAGTGATCCATTGAGGGGTCCACGTTAGCACTGCTATGAGAACAAGCAATAGTTGTTAGCATGCCTATGAGAAGAAGCATGAGGAGAAGCAACACAATAGGATGTACCACCAACTGGACATAAAATTACTTCATGTAAACCAAGAGGGTCACATAAGAAAAGGGGTCTAGGAGCAAAGGGGTTCATAAGTAGAAGCCTCGCGATGCTCTGGCGCTCCATGTAGTGGAGGGTCATCACAAAGTGGTATGCTTCACGAAGTTAAGTGTCCTAGACTAGGCATAGATCGTAGGTGCATATGGAAGGTACTTCGCGAAGAGGAATGGAATTTGTGGAGAAGTGCTTCATGAATCATGGGTGCCTTGTGAAGTGTAGAATTACGATGCAATGTGCTTCGTGAAGCACAACGACCCTACCTTAGCACGTATATGACATGTTAATGGAGGGTATATTTTGAAGCATACATTCTCCACGAAGACCTGAGTCCTCTTGTTGATCCCATTCCCTCACAAAGGCCCCTGATCTCCATTAAAGGAAATACTCTATTAATATGTGTTGAATTCCAGGCAAGGAATAGGCACTTAGTGATGATAAAGTACCTTGAAAAGATCATGGTTCATAGAGCATAAATTGCTTCACGATTTTAGAGATAAGAAGGAAAAAGGTCAGATGATCCGTCCTTTGGGCTTGATTACATCATGATATTTTTAGGCTATAGGTGCGCAAAGTAGAGCTTGCTGGGAAGAAAGACACGTGGAATTTCATCGTAACTGCGAAGCCTCAGGCCTCCTTGCTCTGCGGCAGCTTCACAAACGTCAAACTGGTTCGCAGAGACTCCCCCCTCCTTGGTCCACGGTGGGTTCACAGATGTCAAATGGGTTCACGAATCCACCCGCCTCCTTGCTCCATAGTGGGTTCACAAACGTCAAATGGGTTCACAGGGCCTCCCACCTCCTTGCTCCGCGACAAGTTCACAAACACCAAATTGGTTCATGTAGCCTCCCTCCTCCTTTCTCCATGGAGTCTTCACGTAGGGGGAGCTTTTCACCGGTTGCGGTGTTGCGGGGATCCGCGGGAAAGCGTCCTGAGGCACCCTAAGGGACTCATGATTGATTATCCTCTTCCCAAATTTTGCTTCCAACCGTATATATATCTTCATCCTCCAATTGTTCTCTCCATGGAATTTCTACATTAGAAACCATAATTGTATCATGTAATTTTATTCATTAATTATAATATTTCCATTTATCATGTAAAATAATCCACAGGGACATCTATTCCATAATCAGTTTAGATATATAATTAATCTATTTTATTTAAAACATATAGAGAAATTTCATCATAAGAACCCATAGATCTACATCCTTAATAATTATTAAATTCATTAAATATTTAATTCTATCAATATATTTTTCTTACTAGAAAAAAATATTCAATACCTATGGCATATGTTTTGTCAAACACATTAAATTTACAATGGAATATCAAAATATGGGTTTATTCTCAACACATCCATATATGTGGTTCAATCCAATGAAAAAATATTATAGAGAATTTAATTAAAATCACCTTACTTGGTGGTTTGGGTTTATTTCATTAACATCCTTCCATGTTCAGCGGTTCACGAACAATAAGGTTATGGTCAAAAAACTCAATTTATGGCATTAAATATATTTATAGAATCATGTTGAATTATGAAGCGTGGCACAATAAAAATAATTTATAAACAATGAAACATTAAAAACAATATATATAACACATAATTCATTCATAGTATGTTTCAGTCATCCAATAATGTACTTTGATCAGATCCAGAATGAAAGAAAATGATGGCATTAACAAATTCCACGAAAATAGGGTAAATGGTATCACATGGATTTCACATCTAACATGGAAATAGAAATAATGGAATAATTAAATAATACTCTTAAAATTAACTAGAGGCTTAAAATGAATCCAATTGAGATTTATTTGAACCCAAAATGTGAGGGAACCCTCTATTAGAGGAGGAGAGGGATGATAGTTGTGCTCGCCGAATTCCTACTAGGTTAAAAATAGAAAATGTGGTAAACCCCATAAAGTATGGATGGAAAAATTCATATTTTTAAAACTTGAATTTGTCAAATAATTTGGATTCCATTATTTGGATAATTTTTTACTAACCATGTGGTTCCACTAATTATGTGGCACTAACCATGCATTCCAGGTACAAGGGTTTCTAAACCATTTGAATAGGTGCAACCACATATTTAATTTATTATATTCATCTAATAAAACCATGTGGAATTTGTTGTAAAGTGTGAAAACCCTAATAATACCCTCCAAGACCGTATATATGGCTTAATGTATTGCACTACATAGCCTCATGGTTTCCAAAAACATTACATCTTTAGAAAATATTCAATATGTTTTGGTTCACATAGTTATTACAAATAGTATACCAAACATAAACCTATATCTATTTCCCCAGAAATAATGTTTTTTGGTTCCTCAAGATCCAAAACGTAATCCAAAAAACTAATAAACCTCTTCAGTTTTAAATCTCAATAGAACAACATTTTAAGTATTACTACTCTCAAAATTTGGTAATGAATTTCACTTTAGGATTTGTCCCACCCATAAAATCTGAAACTCAAAATATCATGGAATTTTCAACCTATTTTAAAACATGGGATTCTAAAGAATCAATAAATATTTGATCAAAAAGTCATAATAAATAATTTAATTCCCAACAATTCTTAATATTCATTGTTTATATTCCATAATCTGTATTTTAGTTTTCTAAAAACATAATTATACAATAGTTCTTACCACAAATAATTAATAAGTTTTAATATTTCAATATGATAATATTTTCTTATTATCATATAACAATTATACAATTCCACGAGATTATTTGTTTATCTTTCATGGATTTGTTCCACGACAATTGTCATTATTCAATAAAATGTAATTAATAATTTTCTAATTATTTCGATAATTATATCAATTATCAAATACCATTTTACATCTCATGTAATTAAATAATAAATTCTATTGTTAAAATTATTATAAACAACATTATTTTTTTAACATGTGATTTATAGATTCTAAGGACAATATTATTATCCGAAAAAATAAATATTTTCTCAAATACATTTATTTAATTCCAAAATAATAATAATATTTAACTACATGAGATAACACTCTTCAATGTTTTATGTTGATATCAATGTTTAGAAGAATAAAAAAATCAATCAACATGCAATAAATATTTATTTATTTTAATTTATATATTAGAAAAATATTAAAAACCTACATCCAATAATTCTTCCAAGAGTATTAGGTTTGTATCATGAACTATATTATATATCAATTATTGTAAAAATAATAATACCACATTAATCATGTTGTACTATATGTATTATTTATATCATAAATTCACAACCATATATGATTCACATTACATTCATAGTTTTTACAATCTTATAAATTAACCGCATTTCATAGACAACTCTTTCGAAAAATTTTCGACCCATCTTTCTTGAAAACATTAAAAAACTACATGTGAAAATCAACTCCTTCAATGGAAATTTATGATTATCAAAAAATAATATTATGCATCCCATGATTTTGAGATTAGTGAATAAAATGATAATTTATTGTATCCAAATTATTATTATTATTTTATTTATTTAAATACCTAATTTTTGAACTGGTATTATATCTGGAATAATCTTGAACATGTCTCTCCTAATGTAATATCGACATTTATATCGTTTAAGGACATGTTAACATTTTTAAAATTCTACATAACAATTTTGGATTCATATAGTTATGGGTCAGTTTGAGGTTGTTTTATATTGGAAATTTCACTACAATGATGGATATAGAGTCGTGTATATGCATGAATATATGGTGGCAGTAAACATCCTTTATACATCTGGTGGACTCCACAGATTGGCCAGCTGAAATTTTTTACATCTATATGAAACTACAAATCCCACAATCCATATATAGGTGTTGGAAGAACCTATGTGGTTCTTTCTAGAACCTACAACAAGTCATTGATTATATATCATCCAACATATGATTCCACTAGCCAATCCATGATACCAACAAAATTGACAATGCACCCAACCCATGGGTTCAATAGATTCACCCTGTGAGTTTTAATTCTTCTCTAGTTAACACCGTTGTTTATTCTATTTTTTTCACATAATGAACTATATTATAAATTAATGTACCTACCTATAGAATCTATAGATAATACATTCATATACACATGGGTAATCTAGGTTTTAATGATCTTTTGATTCTTGAATAGTGTGTTTCATCAAGATATTATAAAAATTCTTCTTCATTCATGATATTTAAGTTTCAATCAATAATGGGTTTTCTTTTACTTTCTGTATTTGATAAAAAAATAATCTTTTTTCATAGATCAGTGATGGTTATTGTAAATATATTTTATCTCATGACCAGATTGAGATCAAACATCAATTATTGTTATTGTACAATTATGTGTTTATGAATCATTTTCCTTAAAATTAATCTAGATATAGGATTTATGATAGAACTATAATTTTTATATTATCCCTTGATAGATTAATGGTGAATTCAACATGTCAACACCATTCTTTAATTTGAGAGTGATCTCGCATGAAAAATTCATGTTTTCAGGTATGCTTTCACAGATTGAACATCTTGAGACCTACTTATTACTAAATTACAGCTTTTATCTCTATAATAATGATTATTTCTTCATTGATCAATGTCTGATGGATAGACCTAAAGTTATCATCTGGAATTTTCGATGAATTCAGGATTAGTTCTTGAATCAACTAAAAATTCATTGAATTGATGTCCTCCTATTTGATAAATATTAAAATTAGTTTTGTTAATAGACTCCATGGGGTATATTCAAGAACTAATTTCATGGCATGTAATATACATGGGTTTTCTTATAATACTCTTCTACGATGAACTATAATCTTAGATAATTGTCATTAATGATAATGAATGTTCTCCATGGGTATGCGATGTGGTCCAATCTTTGATCCCTTGATAAATTTCATAGTAAAGTTTCAACATCTATATAGAATAAAGTTTCTTATCCTTTTGGTCCCATTTATAATATTGTTTCCTTGATATCATATTCTAGTTTCATAGTCTTTTTCATGTTTTTATGTTTTTTCAGTGGGTGTCTATATAGTGCATCCTACCCATATATGGTCCTTACTCACATAGTATTCCTAGAGTGTCTTGTTACAATGCTTGATGTTGAAAACATGCTGTTATATTTATATAATATATACTCATAATGGAATTTTTTGATTGTATTATTATTCTACGTCTTGTTAAGTGAATTTACCATTCCTTAGAGTTATTTTCGTGGAATTCATAAAAGGTGGACCAACATGGTATGATTTCATAGAGGGGGGTGAGTTAAAACACAATGCAATGATGATGATGGTGCACCCATTCACTTGGTTGAAGAATGAAATCCATAGAGATTCTCTGAATATCAATGAATTTTGAATAATGACTCCAATAAAAAAATCCATGTATTTCATGTAGTATTTTAACTTTATTCCTTGAAAATTTCAAGTAACGTGTCACATGCCATGTGGAAATATCATAATCACTATTGATAGATTTAATCATATTTCTATCATTGAGATTAAGTAGATGCATGTGAGGATTGGTGTGTTGTTGTGAGAACATGGTTTCTCAAACTATTATTCTTCATTACTTCTTATGAATTTATATTTTATTGTTTAAAAAACAAGTTATACTTGTATACATTTTATATGGAAGAATTGATGGTGTTCTACTAGTTTATTTCTCCAAAAACACATGGTAATGTTGATGTGAAAACATGATTCATGTATAGGGACACATGAAAGGGATTGGAGATCATGGAATATGTATGAGTATACGAGCATCGATCTGGTTGTAGAACCATGATAAAAAATATAATATTTCTTCAGTGGTGATTTATTTACTAATCTACCATATCTTATTAATCTAGTTTGTATTCCTATGATTGGAGAAAATTTATTTTATTAATGACTTGTTTTTATTGTGATATTATATTATTCTTCATTGTTTACTATGATTTATTAACATTTCATTATATGTTTTTGGTTTGTAGATATTATACCTTCGACATGTTGCCCCAACTATTGGAATTTAGACCCTAATATTAATTAGATGCCTTTTGCATATGTCGAAGAAGGAATTGGGTCTTGTGACTCTCCATATTAGACACGGTGGTTCGATATTTGGTATAATAAAATTATATTAGATAAAATATTGTATCATTTATTTTTAATTGACACAAGATATGGTAGAACAATGATATTTTGTGAATGTATAGGGTCAGTGAGTTTCTTTAAGCCTTGATAGATCTTGTGTAAAAACATTGATTTACCATAGATTATATAATTTTTATATTTTTATGGGATTTGATTATGATAATGCATCATGGGTATGGGTGAATTATCACACTCTCACTATATATATTATTAGTTTCTGTTGTGTGGTAGATATTTAATTTAATTCCTCAGTTTTTCTATTTCTTCAGGATGAGCATTTATCATTTGATTGAGTGATATATATATATATATATATATTCCATGTTATTTTTATCTATCTATGTGAATTAATTATTTTATCATGACCACACTATTATGTTTTATATATACGTGATTGTAACTAATGGGCATGGATAGTGAGCTTGGTTAATTATAGGATTCATATACCTTCTAATATGGGTAAACACATAATATAAAATTTATGTGATCCCATAAACATGATGGGATCCTTCTCAATGGATTATGTTTTTTTCAAGATACATTATTCTTGTTTCATAATATTCCACTCCAATGGACACTATTGGGAAAAAAAGATGACATGGGTTGGGATTATCCCTCTTATAAGGATTCCTGTGTTCCACCGCCTACTATGTTGGCGGTTTAAGTAGAGAGTGATCCCATCTTCCCCAGTTTTATATGAAGTGGTCCCACATTTTCTAGGAATATTTTTGTTTGCTCCTATATAAGTTGGATGGAAATTATGGTCTATCTTTGATAATTCATGATAATAATATATCTAGAATCAACTAGATTTTTAGGGTATATGGTGACTATTGGATGAAAAATACATAATTGATATCACTGAGGGTGTCTTTATCCTCATTGATGAACATGGGGATAAAAAGATAAATATTTTATTGTCTATGCTATAGAGACCTATCACGAGATAGCGGAGGATCATTTTAATGATGGTAAATGTGAGGATCTCACATGGGAGTACATCAAGTTACTATTCATTGAGGAATATATTCCCTATAAATTAACTCTAGGTTGAGAGAAATAGTTAATTAAGGTACATAATTCGCCCGCGAAGGTATATATGTGTACTCCACTTGTTTTAATGAGTTACATTATTTATCAAAACTCTTTTTGGGAATGAGGAACAAAATAAAATGATGTTTTAGATCAGTATTCATCTCAATAGGAGATGATAGGTTAGCAGCATAACAACATTCTGAATGGTTATGTTTAAGTCATTAACTATTCAAACATTTCAAGAGGAGAACCAACCTGTTGGCCTTGTTATACTCTTTAGTACTCAGATGGGTGGACCATCTATTACATTAGTGAGTGAAACTTTTCGTTAAAGGAAATGGAAAGATGGGGACATATATATGGGTATTAGTATTCAGGTGGAACATTGTACAAATTATTCACCCCCATGAAAAGCTCCATTGTTCTTCAATTTCCAGATGTTTAGACATTAACACATGTTCTTTACAGTAGTATAGAAAATGTATTGGTAGTTTAGAAGGATAGGGAATATACTGTAGTTCTTTCCCAGATATTCAATTCCAAGGTTACTCATTGGTGAAGGATAGATTACAACTATAACACCAAGATATGGTTTGGTTCAATAGTACTAGGATCATATGATGATAATTCCGGTAGGTCATATACCTTATGGGTAGAGTTTAAGAGCTACGGTATGCCTAATTTATATAGTAAATCATATTCTAAAAGATGTTGTTGAGGGGCTATCTACTATCTCATGTATTATTTTGATCACTTATATATTTTATACTTATTCATTTCATATAAATTGTTTCCATTCATTTATATTTTTTCAATTTATTGGGGGTCATAACCTATCATTCAAGTTATCATCTTGATTTTCATTACCATAATAGACATTTGGGCATGAATTTAGACCATTATAAAAAATTCTCAGTGTTTATTATAGTCATCATTTGAATTGAAAATCTATTGGAAATCATGATTATATAAATTATAATATTTGATATGATTCTTAGAGTTTTCTAACTAACCATCATTAATTCCCACATTGACTACTATTATATATTGGTGTAATTTACAAGACCCAAGAGAAAGATGTTCATGATGACGGGTGAGTGGGATTTTAACAAGCCGAGTTTTCTAAATGGTATTCATCATTTTTTTTATTTTAAATGAAAATTTTCTCTTGGTAAATATACATTATAGACTAAGGATGGTTTTAAAAGCATATAAGTATTTTTCAGAGCCCAATGTTGAAGAAAACAGAGAACTAGAATGGGTATCATGGTGGGTGCTTCTTCTGTGCATATCGTGTTACATAATCATGCATGTTACCCAATGCATATGAGAGGGCGCATATCTTTTCATCAGTCATGAGAGCCATGGTGAAAAAATAAGTGGGACATAAATGGTTTGATAGAGATTCTATTCAAATGTCATGTTCACAGTTAGCCTAAAAGTGAGCCAAGTTCATGTCAATGAGGATCAAAGGAAATGGGTGGTGCACGGTTAACACATTGTTTTGACAAATATGCAGCCTAATCATTTTGATCTACTGTTGGAGTTTGAAATTATTATTTTCCACTTAATTAACAATATTAATCATCCTTTCAAAAAAATTTATAATTCATAACATGAAACACCCCATTTTTATCCCAATGCTTCTCCCTCCTCCTCATATATAGATATTTATTACACCTCCATACAGACTCTTTCATCTTCATTGTTGGAGGAATTGGATATAAAATGGAAATATACCTAATCCTATTGTTCTCCAAAAAGTTTATATTCCCACTTATTATGCTACATTTTTCTGATATCTTATAACATTTTATCAGGGCATTGGTTTGTTTCTCCGATTTAATCCATTCCACATCATACCTAAACATGATATTGGATGATGAGTCATCTAAAGACCTACGAAATGATTTCTAGTTATTTTTAATAAAGGTCTTGATGATTTCATTGCTTCACCATTTTTTCACATGTCGTCCAATGCCACATGATTCACTTAAATGTTCTCTTCCTTTCAAAAAATATTTCACACATGATGTAATATGATGATTGGCCTCTTTTAAAATTGGAAGAGGTAATCAACCTCTAAGTTTGATTCCCATTTTGATGTGCTAAATGTATCACATTATTTTATAGAGTTGAACTATGGCCTAGAAAAAAATATATGTTTTCATCCATACAAGAAAATTGGAATTTCTTGCATTAATATATTTGGTCAACAGACCACAGAACCATTAATGTGTTTTTATGACTCAAAAATGAATATAACTTGTTCAATTAAATTAAATTTCTTTTGTTAATGGATTATAAGTGGGCGGAACATCTATTCCACATTCTATAGGATTTTAAATGGTAATATTATAAACAATGATTCCTTTGATTGATAAGGATTGATAAATTATAATGATATATATATATTTCATTACTTATTATATTGGTATACAATAGACATTGTCTGTTGAATGATGGAAAATGTACATGTTGAGAATGATGTTCAATTCATCTTTACAATGTGTGTTGTGCATTATGTATCACACTATTATAATATATTCAAGTCATTGGGATGAAATTCCAAATCCGACCATACCTGGTGTTTGGAATGATGAATCCCCCCACCATGTCAACTAATGATCAAGATGTCACTCATTCTTCATGGGATCTAGGATTGTACCCTTTCATGAGATTATAAGTAAAAAAGACTAGTCATAGATTCTTGAGCTACACCATGGGTCTAGATAGAACCTAGTACACTTTTATATTCTTCCACATGTCCTTCCATTCACAGCAAATAATTATGTATACCATATATATATATATATATATAAGTAGTATTTCAGATCAAACATGTCCCAGAATATGATATAGCAGGTATAGTCATCCATGTGTCTGGATGGAACCTAAGATGAATGGTATATATTTATTCATCTATGTTTTATATTCCTTATACCATCCCACTGTGTTTCAATATACACTACTTGGAATATTTAGAGACACTATTGGTAGGGGGCGTACTGAGTTTATGTCACTTATTACTGAGGACACTATTAGGACTTGAGTAGAATTAATTTCTATAGGAATGGATAAGGGAAATACCGTTCTAATAGTTATTTGATATATTTTACTCATAGCTTGAAGCATTTTAGTAGTTGACTGAGAATATTCTTATAATTCTGGAATAACCGTCATTTGGAATTCTTGTTTGTTTATAACCTGTTGTATATGGTTATCCCTTGTCTCATAAGTCCCCCTTTTTTACACCACCACTCCCTAAAATAATCAGGTACTTGACATAGCCAATGGGATGTTGAGTAATATTATAGTTTCATGGTTATATATTCTTTTGTAGTTTAATATCTTACTGAATGAACTATAGAATCTGTTTAATAATATTTCCTAAATTGATTGATATTTATTATATCCAATTTTCTACTATGGTATGAGGTTATAGTCTCTCTATAGTACCAACATAGAACATAGTTTCTAGTTAACATCCACTGGCGTATGGGGTGGCATGCTTGAGTCATGCGACCCACTATATCAGGGAACCATATATGTGGATCATAGGTTGGGATGTTATAAATTGGGATCATAAAATATTTTTCCTTTTTGTCTTACTCATTTGATTTTAAATATAAGAATTGGATTTAATAAAATTTTGTAATAATCCCGTGCTTGGGATATGCAGACCCACATATGGGGAATACCCAAATTATATGAAATGGATCATTACTATTCTGATATTACACCTATTATAATTGACAATATTTCACTATTGGGTGACACATATACTCTTAGATATTTTTATCATTGATGTTATCAATACGAGAATTATAATTTGTGTGGGTAATGAAATTAATTTTATTTCCATGCATTATTATAGAAACTTTAGAAAAATCATTACATTCATCTCTCAAATGCACATATACTTTATTCATTCACTTTCCTAAAACATATTGTTAGTTCCTTCATTATTGTATATGTAAATGTGTTAGCATTTCTATCAAGGTAAGAATTATTGGATTAATTAAAATTCCTAATTAAATCTAAAATGTGTTTTACCTATATATTTGTGATGAATCCTTAATTACAAATATATACAATGTTGTCTGTTATAGACCTAAAGGTTCCATGGATTGAAATAACATTAGTTGATTGTATTAAATGATGACCATGAGTGATTTAAGGATAAATTTCTTCTATAAAACCTTAATGGTGATTCATGTAAAAAAATCATTTCCAATATCTATTCACTCCTTAATAATGTATTTAAGGATAATGTTGTCGTTAAATGATACACCAATTGAAATTTATATGAAGTATGAATTTTATAAATTGGAAATGGTGATGCATCCCAAGAAACCAAGATATAAATATCTATATATCTATAGGAATGACTACAAACCTATATGAAATTAAATCATTCAATGAAAATATTATAGAAAAATGGGGCGTGAATTGAAAATTAATGGGTGTTTTACAATATATATTAAAATTTTCCTCTCAGTTTTTTAGAACCCCTGACATAGGATATAAGACATAGACCTAAAATCGGCCTTAGTAGTGGGTAATTGTATGTTTCTTACAATACTACGACTTATTATGGTCTTTTATTTATAACATAGCCATGGGTCTTGGTGTTGGTGTTGGATAAGTGGTGTAAACTTTTATATAGGGATCATATGTACCTATCTTTTTATCTGTCTATTATTCCTCTAGAAATTTTAGTAATTCTCTATGTCATGTGTTTGTAATTTTAGAACAATGCCACCAGGATATAATTGATTCATATTCCAAAATGGTGGTTATGACCATGTTATAGTGGTAGTGGGCCCTATTCCAATAGTGATACCTCTAATAGTTCTCCAAATGGAACCACACATTGTTCCAAATCTGGGAACTAACTCACAGTTTCGATAGTCTTTCTCCCCATATGATACAGATTTTGCAAGGTGTTGTATAACCTTCCTTGACTATAGAAGATTTTACTTCATAGTTTTAGTTGCACTATCCTCCCACTATTTCCTAGGATGGTTGAACATGAACTATATATTCATTGATTTAGTTATGGTATCTATCTCTGAGAATTTGGGTATTCCACTAAAGCGGAGGGTAAAGATCACTTCCAAAATTCTATATGGTTATCCGAAACAATGGTGGGATTTTATTACATATGTTGACTGACATCGAAATATGGTATGGCCAGACATACATATGAATTTATGTTATTACTTGATTACATATACATTAATTGATGATCAAGAAAGAGAGTACATGGACCTGCATTAGGGAGCCATGTTTTTATGGAATATTCTATTTTCTTTATTGAGTTCTTATGATTCGTAATGAATATATAAGGTTAAAATATTATGATTGTACATATATTTGAGGATGGTATAGTTTACACCTTCCAATGGTAGGTTAACATTTTATGGTGACCACAATTTCATAAATATTAATCATGACCCTCAAAACTAAGTGTTTTTTATGGAAGATGGTGTTGAGAATGAAATAGGTTAAGTACCCTGACCTTCTAGAGTTTCTTCTAGAGTAAAGAAATGACATTTAGATATTTCTTATGAAGGTTGTAGCAGACATAAATATAGTATAGAAAACATCCTAATATGCCATTGGTGTGGGAATTGGGGAAATATTAAACCCCAGTGTATGTGAGATACAGGGGAGTGTAGAGGATATGGTAGTATGTGGAATATCAAGCGCTTATTTAAGAGTTTTCCATCTAGTCCTTTACAAATGGGGTCTCCAATGACCCCATGTTCTAGAGCGGGACATCTAATATATTGGGATGTAGTTATATAGAAAACCACTAGCTATTATACTGAGGTGGTGGTCATGATAGAGGAATCAGACTCTAGAGATAGTGTGATAGTAGATCTGGCTTGCTCTAGGTAGTTAGGTTGTGACTCAAGGATGTGGTATGGTCATGTTACATTTAGTAAATCCTATTATATATTATACTAGATCCAAACCATATACTATTCAACATTTTATTCTAGTATCCTTTAAGATAGGGTCAATTTTATCTGATATAGGAACATGACACACAATTAAATCTGAAGAAATAATGGAGTGTATGGGAATCGAGAGAGTGTTTTACAATGGCATGATGACACTTTATTCCTCAATATTTATCTAATAAAAAAGAATTCAATTTTTTAAGAACATTTCCATTGTGATTTTAGCTATATCATTGAGTGGAATATTTATTTTCTTGATATGACATGGGTCGATGTAATTATTTTAATGAGCATGTAATTTCACTATCAAGACCATGTATATTTTTATTTGTAGTGGATGAAGTATTAATCTCTAAAGGGATGTATACATATCCCATATAAATAATGGGATATCCATGATTCTAAAAAATGACACAAGAATTAGTGGCTGGGTAGTTTGTCATTTAATATATCCAATCTCTTCATAGATGATTAGGTGTTAGGAACCATTGATTTACCTCTAAGGGTGGATCATTTCATAGAAGTATTCACAAAGGAATTTTATGGGAAAACCCATGTGAGACATGTAGAATTACACATTGATGTAGTTCTATATATAGAAATAATGTCAATTAATCATTACAAGATGTAATATATGGAGCTTCTGGAGCTCAAGAGATAGTTAGAAGACCTAGAAGATAAATTATTTATGTGTACCAGCACTTCTACATGGGGTTAATTGGACCTTTTTTGAAGAAGGTTTTTAGTAACCTCATGATTTTTCTAAAGATTCATTGGTTGAACCATCTAATGGGAAATAACCTGTATCACCTGACATGAATAGATGATCTCTTTGACCAACTATGTAGATAAAGGGTATCCTAAAATATTAACTTATGTTTAGGCTATCATCATTTTTATTTCATATCTTTAGGGATCCCCCATACAAAATTCCAGAGTAGGTATGGTATTTATGAGTTCATTGTAATGTCATTAGATATCATGAATGCAGCTATAGTTTTCATTTGTATGAGGAATCATTATTTTCAACCATACATAGATTTATTTTTGGTAGTCTTTATATATGAAATCTCATTGCTTTATCTATCATGATATGGCATTGAAAAACATCTTAAGATCATGTAAAACAAATTGAGAGATCATTATATTTAATAAAATCGTGATAAATTCCACTTTTGGATTCAAAATTTCCACTTCATGGTTCATATAATATCAAGGTCAGGTGTTTTAGTAGACCTAGAGAAGGTGAGACCTTTTTTCCTTAGAGCATCGCAATAACATCATTCATATAAAGAGTTTATAGGGATGGATTTCTATTAAAAATGATTCATCCAAAGTTTCTCATGCCTACAAGTCCCTCTTATCATCATGAATAATAAGGGTGATAAATTCATATGTTTAGAATGTTTTGAAGAAGTTGTTTAGGAGATGAATGATCAATTAAAATCTACACCAATATGGATTCTTCCTAAGACAATAATGTGATATACTATTTAATAATATTCCCCATGTATTTCTCTATGATATATTCGGATGTATGATGACTGATTTTTTATATATGAGTATTTTTAGTTGATGCATCATGATTATAATTACCTAACACAAGACCTCAAGAGAGCTGATGTTGTTAATGTTTTGTTGTTGTTAGAGACGTTGTTTTTCTGGGGAGAATTTTTTTGTATTCATAGATCAGAAGAGACTCGTGTACATATTTACACAATGTGATGTCAATATCATGATTCACATAAGCATTGAATTCTTTCTATAAATATATTTTTGAGATTTCCTATACACTTGGAAAAGGCAATGCCATGGCCAATGATCTGAGGTTGAAGACTCACATGCAAGCTATTAAAGAGGCTAGTAGCATGTGGAATCTCATGAAATTATTTTTAGAGTTTAATATTTTGGTTCAAGTGGATAATTTGAATAATTTCCAATCATCTATCTCAAAGGCCTCTACCATTCATAAATGATGAGAATTTAGAAACTCTATGTTCCTACGATCTTAGTACTAAGTAAGAGTATCTATGAAGACAATTTATCTTCTAGTTAGACCACGTATAAGGATTAGACCATAAATTATCATGGGAATGTTTGGGTCCTAGAATATATCATAGTGGAATTGATACTTGAATTTCAATCATTGGTTTGGATAGTACATCCTGGTATCACCAAGATGTATTGATACATAAACCACTTGTATTGGTAACCTTGTATTAAATGGGAGATCATCAAATTTATCATTTGTTGTTCCACCTATCAGTATGTGATGGAATAACATCAACAACCTATACTATTTTTATAGTTGTTTCCCATTATTGATTTGAAATGGGATGATGTATTTATGTAATTCATGTCAGGGATTTCTAGATCACCTTAGGGAATTCACATAGTTTGGGTATTTATTTATTTGTTGTCTAATATTTTATATTTACTACCTATTCGATAGAAATTCTTGGTAAAAACTATTGTAAGGGTATATATCAGGGTGGTCATCTATATTCATGACACTTTAGGATCTATCATATTTTATTTGGACACTCAGTTCATTTATAGGTTCTAGTAGGAGTTCTAGTCATCCAATGGGTATATAGTTTCATATGATCACTGTATATGACCCTCGAATATATGGATAGATAGATAACATGATTTAGGTCTAATAGAATATGCTTCCTTCTTATGCCCTTGACTTATGCAGTTCATGGGATAAAAACATACCACCAGTGGAGTTATATTATAATAACATTATTATGTTTAATATTCCAACAAACCCTTTTTAACCTTATATGGTATTCCATTCTAGTCACTTAAATATTATTATGTGGATTGGGAGGCATCTCTTCTTAGACCACTTCACGTCTTGGATACCTTAGGCTAGGTCCATCGGAAATGGAAGTGCATGTTGAATTCACAATCTCAATAGTAGTCATATGTCAATCGATGAATACATACTTTTGTGTTTGAGGCTGGATATCATGTTTTCAGGTGGGTTTCATCAACGTTGGTCCATTGAAATATTCATGGTAAGGGTTATAATTCACCTTTATTGATTGGATCATTTGATGTTTTGAAAGGAATTGTACGAGTGGCTTTCTAGATTCAACATTTTCAATGATAGTTATCTATGCATGACGTGTTTCTTGTATCTCAGAAATTCCAATACTATCCATATCCATATCATGTTTTCTAACCTGATTAGGTTGTGTTAGAGAATGATGCTTCTTTTTAAGATTACCCCAAACATATTGTGAATCAGAGCATGTAGACAATTTGAGTTAGGTCGATTCCTTTAATATAGGTTCATTCACAATAGGGATTAGTACATGATGATTCTTAGGAGTTGAAAGATAATATATAAGAATAGTGGTTGGGTCATTTATCAGATTATCCCTCTATACCCTCAAATGGAAAACTTAAGAATGATTTAATTAAAGGATGGGAGGTTGTAATGACATGGATTTTCTCAAATATATGACTCATTTTTCTTATTTTAATCCCCTATATTATATTGGTAAATGTGACTTGTGGATTAATGATTGTTTGTATATAGTCTGAGGTTATTTTAGAGTATAGACTTCTTTAGAATAGAGATGAATAATAGGATCCATGGGTACCATGCATTTAGTTCAAAAAATGCAACTCAATCATGTAAGGCACCGTATAAACAAGAGAGGATACAATGTTTTTATACAATATTTTGATCCAATTCACACACCCATGTGGTATTTTAGTGGTTTGGGGAAGATTATTTTCTCATTAATTTTTCATGGTCAGACAAATCATGTTTATAGACCATGCGAGTGAGGTTTAAGTGCATTTGGTTGGTGCATGACTGGCACATGATTTATCCAATTGTGTAGAAAAACAATGCGACTCAATGTTGGAGGGAGAAATTGTGGTTTATTACTTAATGGAAAATTATCCTTACCCTTTATTTCCCATATTCCATTTCTAGTGTGAAACATTAATTTCTTATCATGAAGGTTCTCTCTCATACTCTCCTAGGGATCTTGATAATCTCTCCATGCATTAATTGGTTTTTGTCACCATCAAAAGTATTGAATCCATTACGGTTAGCTCCCTAATCCCATTTCTTCTGATCATTGTTTTTCATTTCATCTCTTGCTGTATTTTAGAGTTATCCAATATGCCCTATTTTTAGGGAGTTGGTCAGCTACTCTGATCTCTTCTACTCTACTTCACACCAAATTTTGAGATTGGACAAGGGGGAATCTATGGCACTAAGTATAGTGGTCTGGTTTTTTTTTCATAAAAGTAGTGATGTTTTCTTAACGTTTACATTATACCACACACTCTCATTATCACGCATTTCCCTCATGTGTCTTATTCCTTTCTAAATAAATATGTGCATGATGTGGTACTCCCATTAACCCTATATAAAATTTTTAGGGGATTTTGAATTTTTTTACCCATTTGGGTGTGCTAAAAGAATTTATTTTTTTATGTAATTTCTTAATTGTCCAGAGAACCTTCGTTGTATTAGTTCTAACTTGGAAAATGGAATTTACCTCGTTTATATAAGTTTTTAAAGGAAAATAGAATCATCTATGTATAAAATGTACAGAAAAAGGTATTTTCTTTGCTTAATTAAATTAAATTTATCAATATAATTATTGGAAGTTGGTTGAAATGCCAAACCACGTAGTATAAAATTATAAACGGGAATTCAATAAATTATGATTCCAATTTTTTTTTCAATCTTCCTGAATTGAAATTATTTATTTATAATATGTTTATAATATCATAAGTATTCCATGGACATTGGATGATGAATGATGGATAAGGGACTTGTTGACCATGATGTTTTGCACTCCCTTACATCAGGTGTTGGTCCTGATGACTCACACCGTTATACTTTATTTGGTCGATGGGAATTACATTCCATATTCCAGCATCTCTAGCATTGTAAATGAAGACACAACCCAAAATATCGAATGATGTGAGTGATTTCTCACTTTCATCATGAGAAATATATAATTTACACTTTATTGATCACATAGCTCTTTAAACTAGTTATGGATGCCTATGTTATGACCTTTGTCCATATAGCACGTACTATAGTTTTATATTCTAACTTATGTCCTCTCATATATAGTTAATACACACACACACAGATATATATATATATATATATATTATATTACAATATATTTATTTATATTATTTCTTATATAAAACTATGGTACTTCAGATTTGACATATTCTGGCCTATGTTGGTTCATGTATAGTTTTCATTGTGTCCGGTTGGTACTTGATCTAACTGGTATTTATTTATTCTGCTTGATTTTTTTCCTTATAATTGTACACAACTTTTCAAAATAAAATTATTGAATTATTTTTATACCCTATTGGTGGTATACTACTGAGATTGTTTCAAAAACCTACTCATATATCATTTAGTTTTTGAGTAGAAATCATTTCAGCAGGAATGGATAATGATGATCTCCCTACTAAAGTTGCACAATAATTTTTAAATATAGGATGGATTATTGGATCAAAGGACTAAGTATATGATCATGATTCCAGAGGAGCATTATTTTGGACTTTTTGTGTGTATCATTTTCTCTATTTTTTTCCTCTTTATCCCTTATACCCTTTTTGTATAACCTCATCCCATCAAATCATCATGTATTTGACTAGTGCTATTGGTTTTTTTATAGTTCCCTATAAATTTACTCTTTTGAAGTTTAATTTCATATTATTTCCATTATGAAATAATTTTTTAATCATGATTCCACTATGTTTTTATTTATCATATCTTTTGTTCCACATTGACAATAAGATTTAGTCTCTTCACTATACAAACTAATACCTTCACTACAAGTTGGAAACCTCTGGAAAATGTGGACAATCTCTTGAGGCCTTGTAACCCACCTTATCATCGATATAGATAAGTGGATCTATATTTGGGGATGTCACAGGGTGTTGATACTAGGTAGATATGGTCAAAAAATAATCCATATTGGATTACAAAATATGTTGTATAAATATCTCTTTTGATGGGATTAGTTGAATCCCCCAAATATATTCCTCTAGTTATTGATCTCTTTCATCACATATTCATAGATTAATTCATACGAAATTCCCTAATAGTGGAGTCAACATAGAGATATAGGTATATCTAAGTGAAGAACCCATTTGATAACACCTTATTTTATGGAGCTGACCTTATTAAATGTTATTAATGTAAAGCAAGAAGACATAGAAAAGGTGGTCTTTATCAAGATGATTACATCACCTTAGTATTCACCTGTCTAATTCTCCAAAAAGTTGGATTGTATTCATAAAATTTTCTTTGATTATTAGAATCCTAATATGGTTATACAGAATAATAGATATCATTTGTGTGTTATCGATGTTCTTAGTGATTAGTTACAGGGAGCCTAGTGGTTCTACAAAATTTATATTAGAATGGGATATCACAAGTTACAAGATAAATTGGTTTAAATCCTAAATATGGTGTTAAGAAGTAGTTTTGGGTTATATGAGTTACTGGTGATATTTTCTGGACTAATAAAATTTTCAGCAGTGGTTTTGTAACTCATTAATAAGATATTTCACCCATATCATGACTCATTCAATGTGTTACTTGTTGAAAACCTCCTAATTTATGTTATTAACTCATAATAGCATGACCAACATCTTGAGATATTGATGAGAATAAATCAAGAACATCTTATTTATTAAAAGACATCGAAGTGTCACTAATGTAATCAGAATTGGATATTATTAGTGATTTTGGTGTCTAAGACATGTATATATTTGGACCTAGGGAAATTTTAGGATTTGATATCCTATAAAGGAGCCCAAAATGTGTTTGATATCATGATATTTATAAGATTATCATGATACTATATGAAACTTATATGGGACTTCTCTAAATTGTAATAACCTATAATAGCACTGATTAGGAAAGGGATGATGTTTTTATGGTTTCAACATTGTGAGGGGGATTTTATTTAGATGATGTGGAGGTTGAATATAGCTTCATTGATGAGTCCTCATTATCCTATGATGGGATATTACATATATTAAAATTCATTAGGTGTAATTTTTTGGGTTATTTTGATGGAATGGGAGAAGGGAGTATATTATGATCCATGTAACTTATAATCTAACGAGAGGAAGTATCTTACCTCTGAAATAAATATGGAAGTCTGGTCCATTCATTGAACTATTATTGACACTAAATGTTTGGAAATTGTATTATTATCAACATAGAATCAAAGATCATTTGTTATATCTTCAGATAGTGTTGTATCTATTTGAGGCATAGGCAATTGGTAGAGTACCAAAAGGCATTTTTTGAGAAGGAATGTTAGCTAGGTAATATTAACATAGTTATAAATACTCTTAACCATAATACACATGTATTTAAATATCTCATGGAATGACTTTATAAGTAATAATGGTTCCTTATGAGGTCAGTTTCTCACTTGATGTTGGATTCTTCTTTTGAAAATGGATAAATGACTAGTTCCCCATAAGTGATAAAATATTATTTAGTATACTGGACAATAGATTGTCAATAATCCCACATATAGTGTATCTATATACTAGAATATCTCATGGGTTGTGTAACATCCTAGCCCGAGTTTCATGTACCAGTGCCCCGAGCTATACCACCACATGACCTTAGGTGGGCCTCCCTATATGCTAGAGGTTGTCGACTAGCAGTGAGGGTTTGGTAAGTCAATAATGGGGAGACTATTCCCTCTTTTATCATAGTAAAATAAGATAAGAAATAAATATAAAATATAATAATTATATATAACAATACAAATATCTTAGGATAACCAATGTTGGAGAATGTAATATCCAATAGAAATTGAAATTGCCATGCCATTATAATTTTCAAAGACTCTAAAATGAATCTGAAATGAATGACACTAAATAATCTCAAGCGGGTCCCGAACAACTTCTGGTTCCCTCACCCATGATCCATCTCCCAACTAGTAATATAATCCATTTCATTTTCCCTTAACCCATCATATACCAATAAAGTCTATTCTAATACTAATTAGGCAGCCCAAATAGGGTTTGAGTACGACTCAATAGACCACAAAAAATGATGCCTAAAACAAATCCAGTAAATTAGATGTGTAAATAGTGGTACAATGAAAATAATTAAAATTCACAATTTAACAGTTTTCAAATTATCATTTAATCATTATTTACCACATAGGCTATCAGGTTTTAATCGTGTCAAACTTTCTATTCAAAATAGTTTTATACATATATATCCTTAGTGTAGAATGTCAGGTATAACATTGAAAATCCCATCTGTGTCGAATTTCATGTCTAAAACCCAAAATCACAATTATTATTATTTATCGATTGTGTAGAACACCTTTTCTAACAACCCAATTCTCAATAATACTGATATATCTATCATCAGTATAGAATTCCATGTCTGATAACCAAAAGCCCATTGTTTTAGAACTCCATGTCTAACACCCAATATCTTATTCATTTATTTATATTATTAGTGTACAATTTCATGTCTAGAACCCCAGATCCCATTGGTCTAGAACTCCACGTATAACATAGAAAATCATGTTCATTTATTTATATTATTGTTTTACAATTCCATGTTGTTTCCGACGCTTTCGACGGGGCGCGCGCGCATCCGTCCGCGGGGGAGGGGGACGCGCGGCTTTGTTGCCCCGCATTCCTGCTTTCCAAAGGCGGGCGGCATTCGTTCCTTGTTCAGGTACGTCTGCTCCTTGATCGAAACGGGATGATGGGATGTCGGTTCTTCCTCCTGTGGATTCCTCCTCAGAACTCGTCACCTAGTCCGGGTCTCCCTTATAGATTTAATACGTAGTTCGTGAAACTCTTCCTGGTGTCATGTTTCCATGGACGCCGGTTAATTACACTGCTTCTGTCGGGACATTCCAAAGGGTCCAGTCAGGGAAGCAACCTTCGGTCAGGGGAGTAATCACGTTTGAGGCATCAGTAGCGTGTCTGGATGCTGGGGTACCTGGCATGTCTGTCTGTTATCCTCAATCATAAGGCTTCTCGAGGGCGTGGAAGCCCGAGGCATCCCACATCGAGCGCAGGGAATTACATGTCATAGACACGTATCTGAGGTTTTCCTCAGCTTCCCATGTTCAACACAGGGTATGTTGCAAGATTAACGTCTAGCAGAGACTGTTGAGAATGAAATGGGACCATCGTAGGGGCGACGGTGAAGTTGGGCTTGAGCCTTGAAGAGGCTTCCTACGTATCCCCGTGGCAGGGAATCAAAGTCCGCGTAGTTCAGGATGGTGCCGGTGAACCGACGTGAAGCTGGACCTTGGTCCGAAGAGATATGGGCTTGAACCTCTGGGAGGATTCCTACGTACCATGCCTTGACATGGACCAAAGTCCCCGTAGTTCGAATGATACAGTTTAACGTCATGCGGGACGATAATGAACCCTGACGTGAATAAACGACGGGTGGGCTTGAACCTCGTGGAGGCTTCCTACGTACCATGCCTTGACATGGATCAAAGACCTCGTAGTTCAAGTGGTCACAACGGCTTACCGCTGGACTGGAATGAGACCCGACGTGAAAGAGCGACGGGGGGTGTGTCGGTGAACCGACGTGAAAGCAGACCTTGGTCCACTAATGGTGGGCTTGAACCTCATAAAGGCGTCCTACGTACCATGCCTTGACATGGATCAAAGACCTCGTAGTTCAGGTGAAAGTAGACCTTGGTCCACTAATGGTGGGCTTGAACCTCATAAAGGCGTCCTACGTACCATGCCTTGACATGGATCAAAGACCTCGTAGTTCAGGAGAAAGTAGACCTTGGTCCACTGATGGTGGGCTTGAACCTCATGGAGGCTTCCTACGTACCATGCCTTGACATGGATCAAAGACCTCGTAGTTCAAATGAAAGTAGACCTTGGTCCACTGATGGTGGGCTTGAACCTCATGGAGGCTTCCTACGTACCATGCCTTGACATGGATCAAAGACCTCGTAGTTCAAATGAAAGTAGACCTTGGTCCACTGATGGTGGGCTTGAACCTCATGGAGGCTTCCTACGTACCATGCCTTGACATGGATCAAAGACCTCGTAGTTCAAAAGAAAGTAGACCTTGGTCCACTGATGGTGGGCTTGAACCTCGTGGAGGCTTCCTACGTACCATGCCTTGACATGGATCAAAGACCTCGTAGTTCAAATGGGGAGTCGCAATGGCTTACCACTGGACCGGGGTACAGTTTAACGTCGTGCTGGACGGGGGTGAAACCCGACATGAAAGACGGGTGGGCTTGAACCTCGTAGAGGCTTCCTACGTACCATGCCTTGACACGGATCAAAGACCTCGTAGTTCAGATGAAAGTAGACCTTGGTCCACTGATGGTGGGCTTGAACCTCATGGAGGCTTCCTACGTACCATGCCTTGACATGGATCAAAGACCTCGTAGTTCAAATGAAAGTAGACCTTGGTCCACTGATGGTGGGCTTGAACCTCATGGAGGCTTCCTACGTACCATGCCTTGACATGGATCAAAGACCTCGTAGTTCAAATGAAAGTAGACCTTGGTCCACTGATGGTGGGCTTGAACCTCATGGAGGCTTCCTACGTACCATGCCTTGACATGGATCAAAGACCTCGTAGTTCAAATGGGTTTGTCAGGGTCGGTGCTCACTCTAAGCCCACGTGAGTCATGCTCGGTGTGAGAAACAAGAGGTTGCAAGGACCTGACGATCACGTCGCGAAGGGTGCGTCCGTGAGAAGCGAAGAGGGGCTTACGCGTTGGGCGGCCCATGGTGTTGGGACTTACTCCAGGATGGAGGCCCATGGTGCGACAAAGTGCGGGAAAGATGGACCTTGGTCCGACAGTGGGAGGTGCCTCGTTCCCTATCACGTTCCTCACTGACCTTGGTAGTGGGGGAGTACCGAGATGCACGGGTGCAATCATCCGTACCAAAGGTTAGGGATTTACGCTCTGAGGCGATCCTTCCCCTGCGAACATACACCACTCCGACAAGGAGGATCTCATTCCATGTGCGGAAGAGTTCCATTCCCGTGGAGACGAGTGGTGTAATGAATGCTCGAGCTGGGGGGGACCCTTCGTGAGGGAGACGAGGTTGGGTCATAGTTTAACGTCATGTGTTGAGGACGCGGTGCTTGGCAGTTTAACGTCCTGCAGCTCGGACGAGGTGGGTTCACTCCACACCCCTAGGGCTTACATAACCGGTACCCTCTGGTCCTTGGGGAAGGGAAGGTACCAGTAAGGCCATGGTAGAGGGGGGTCGAGGGAGGAACCACCGAGGGGTCCACGTTAGCGTGGCTATGCGAAGAAGCAATAGCCGTTAGCGTGCCTATGCGAAGAAGCATTGGGCGAAGCAACGCTACGGGAGGTGTTGTCCATGGGACTTTGAAATCACATCGTGCAAACCTGGAGGGTCGCACGGGAGGAGGAATCGCTAAGCAGAGGAGTGTGCTTTGCGAAGTGGGGTGCCTTGGCCTTAGCATGGGGCATAGGTGGGAGTGGGTGGTGCTTCGCGAAGTGGAACAGTGTTCGCGGAGCACTGCCTCGCGAAGAAGGAGTGGTTCGTGAAGCAGGGTCCTGCCAAGCAATGTGCTTCGCGATGCATAGTTATCCTGCCTTGGCATAGGGATTACTAGCATGGGTTGGGTGTTTCGCGAAGCACGAGTGCCCCGCGGCTGCCCGGGTTCCCTTGGGAATCCCCTTCCTTTGCGAACGCCCTTGGGCTTCGCGAAGGGAATCCCTCTCGGAAGAGGGGCTCAGGACGAAACAAATCAGAGTCGTCTCGCGAAGTAGAAATACCTCGCGGAGCTCATGATTCTCGGGGCAAAGCTTGCTTCGCGATTCGGGAGAGGAGAAGCCGAAAGGTCGGGTTGTCCGTCCCCCGGGACTCAGGGGGAGTCGAGTATTTATAGGGAAGGGGCGCCGCGATGCAGGGCTCGCGCGCCGCCTTCTGGGCTTCGCGGCGGCTCGCGAACGTCAAACCGGTTCGCGGAGGATTACCGCCTCCGGAGCTTCGCGGCGGCTCACGAACGTCAAAAGGATTCGCGGAGGATTACCGCCTCCGGAGCTTCGCGGCGGCTCGCGAACGTCAAAAGGATTCGCGGAGGATTACCGCCTCCGGAGCTTCGCGGGGCCGCTAAGGTCGGGACGCTTCGCGGCGGGGCTCCGCGGACGGGCTCCGCGGCTGTGCTTCGCGGCTGTGCTTCGCGAGGCAGCGCGCCGGCTGCCTTTTTCGTTCCTTCCTTTCGGGCCATATTTTTGGCGCCAACAAATGCCCCCCCTCAGACTTGGAGCCGCGGAGGGAGAAGGGTCGAAGTCTGAGGGACAATCGCCAAAAACTGTCGGTGGTTCGCGATGCGTCATCGCGAAGGGGGACCGCGATGCTCATCGGGGTCGCGGATCCGGACGCGCCGCGATGCTTCGCGTGGGTGAGGCGCGCCGCGATGCTCCGAGGTCATCGCCTATAAATAGGGGGTCCGCCCTCTTTTGTCTTCACGCGTCTTGTCTTTTTGTGTTCTCTCGATTTGGCGAAGCTCCGCGTACTCCGCGACAGCACTCCGCGAATCGAGCTTCGCGGCGAACCGCGAGTCTCCGACTCCGCGTCCGCGCCAAGCGAACCTCTGTCTGCCTTGGCCAGACTTCGCGGCTTCGTCTCGCGGCCGATCTTCGCGATCTGACTTCGCGGCCGAGCTTCGCGACCGAGCTTCGCGACCGAGCTTCGCGACCGAGCTTCGCGACCGAGCTTCGCGATCCAGGGGGAAAAACTTTTCTAAGGGTCGACATTAAAGATGGCCCATCAAGAAGCTCTACTGGGAGTGCTCGCAGATGCTGCTCGCCGGGATGAGATGGCCAACCGTCCAGGCTTGGGGGAAATGGTTCGCAGCCATTCAGACCACACTTCTCTGACAGATCTACTGTCGGAAGGTCAGAAGGATTATCCACAGTGCAAAAAGCTGCCGTTGTACGGCTTCGGGCTGAGAGATGACGTCTTCATCCCTGAGGCGGGAAGGGATGAACCAGCTTGTTGGTTCAGGAGCACACCGTGCCAACACCAATGGTTCAGGGCGGCCGATGGTCACGCACGGGAGGATTTCACACCCGTCACCGCCGATTGTCTCTACAATCATGTGAACGACATTGATGGGAGGCCACTGCAACCGGAGACATCCCCTCCTCTCTACCGCACCGTGTTGAAGGCGGCTCTGCAGGATCCGAAGAAGGGATGGTCCGATGAGTGGGACCTGCGCCAGGGCGGCAATTTTACCGACGACTGGGCCTGGGCCTACTGGGTAGGCGCCTCATGCGAGGAGTTCGAGGCTGAGCTGAGGGGAGTGGGATTGTACGAGGCGGCATGGGCCTCCCAGTTCCACATTTACCAGCCAAAGCAGCTGATGCCGGAACTGCTGAGTAGATGGTCGTCCAGGACCAACACTTTTCATCTGCATCACGGGGAGGTGGGCATCAGCCTGTGGGATGTCCACCAGGTTTCCGGGGTCCCGATCTTGGGGGCCATGTACGGCGAGTTCCTCCCCGTCATTAGTGCGTGGGGAGATGCTGAGCAAATGCCACGGCTGGCGTCAGCGCTGATGGCGCTTGTCCCTGCAGACGACAAGGAGGCCGTGAGGGACGTCCACTTCAAGAGGTGGTTCAAGTGTTTCCTGAACTTTCCAGAGAATCGGGAGTTCCCTCCAAGGCCTCGAACTTGTCCGAGGGCAGCCCAGCGGGGTAAGGGGCACTCGTATTGGCGGGTTTTGGAGGACAGCCAATGGAAGACTTGGGGCTTCAGCGTCAGCACCGAGCAACAGCCAATAGTTAGGCTGGCGGCGTTCATCGCGGCTCTCATATGTGGGTGGATCCTACCAGTGAGAGATACAAGCATGGGGGTACGGCCCAGCTCGTTCATCATGGCGTCGATGCTGGCCATGGGGCAGCGGATCAACCTGGGGATCCCGATGCTCGCCAAGCTATACAGAATGCTGCGACGTATCAGCAAGGGCAAGAAGCCGCCAAGAATATGCGGGCCCTTCCACCTCCTGTATGGGTGGATCGCGGCGCACATCAGGGGGATTTACGAGTATCCAAACCCCATTTCGCCGCCGGGATCAGACTTTCGCCCTTCCATCCTGAACGCAGTTGGGAGCTTCCCATTCAAACTGGCCACTCCGATGGTGCTGAATAGGGTGTGGAGGGCGGACGAGTTCAACTTTCATCCCTTTCCACTGCCGACGGGAAGGCTTACTGATGATGGACGGGGAACGGAAGAGCATCGGGCTTACCTCCTGGCCTTCAGAGGTGGAGTTTTGGTGGCTCGGATAGATCGTGAGCCGATCTGTGAACCGTACACCCCACACCGTTTTGCGAGGCAGTTCCGGTGCCTCCAGCGGCTGACCCCGCAGGTATACTGGGAGGTGCGTCACGAGGAGTACCCGTGTGTGATGAGGCAGCTATGGCTCATGTTCACACGTGAGGATGGAAAGATGCAGATCACATTACCTCCACCCACCGCCGCCTTCGGCTTAGTGAAGGAGTACACCATTAGCTGGGAGGCCGCTTATCCTGGGGAGATGCTGAAGCAGCCAACAATCCGGGTCGGTGACGGTGGGCCTCCTTTATCTCGAGGTCGGGGTCGGAGGGCAGCTAGGGCCGCCCGTGGCAGCGGGGCTGCCATGGCAGAGAGACCCGCACCGGCCGAGGGTATGGCAGCAGTGGCGGATCCGGTGGTTCCGGGAGAGAAAGGTCATCCGGAGGGGCGGCCACCGAGGGGATTCCGTCGGGTATCCGCTCAGGCTCCGGGGAAGCGGCTGCGTCACATTGACATGGCGGAAGATACTGTCTTTCCGGAAGCTTGGGACGTCTGGGACGTCAACCGGCAATTCCTCAGCCCATCTGAGATGTGGGCCCACCTGAATCGCCTCGGGATGAGACTGCCGGGCATAGGCCCAGTCCGGGCTGGATTCATGGTGTCTCCGGCGGAGGCGGAGCAATACTTGAACGAGCTGGAGGATTACATCCACTCCAGTGGTGCCCCTCGCCCAATGACAGACCGGGTGAGGGTACTGTTGAACCAGACGGTCCCTCCACAGCCATCGGCTGCCGATCTGAGGGAGCGCTTCCCCTTGCCGGAGGAATCAGGGGACTCTTCTCAGGGGGACGAGGCTGGAGGAGGGAGCCCGTTGGAGGAGGGCGAGGTCAGAGACCGAAGCTCAGAATCCGACGACTTCGCGGAGGCTCTCGAGGTAACATTCCGAACTTCTCTTCTTACAATCCCCTTTTTTTTTGAATCCCTACGGACTTCTTACCAATGTTTGGGTCATGCAGGAGGAACTTGTTCGTAGGCCTCGTTCTCACTCCTTGGCGGGTGACGATGCGGGACCTTCAGAATCCGCGCCTATGGCTGCGTCCAGTTCTGCACCTGGTGGGACCAGGGGGTCTGAGGTGGCTCCTCTGGACTCTCCAGCCCTTCCAACAGTATACGGGGGGCCTCGTCTTGGAGCCCCATCGGTACCGGTCCGGGAGCAGCACTCGGAGGTCAATCTTCGTAAGTCCCCTCCACCGGTCTCTTCGTTGCCACACGTGGGCCATGTCGACTAACTTTTATGTCTCTTTCTGTCATACAGTTCTCCGACTGGCGTGGGCTGCTGCGGCGAGGCTGGTTGGGATGTCTGGCGGCGTCCCTCCCAGGGGCATGCCGGTGATGGTGACGATAGTCCCTTCACCTCCTCCAACTACGGCGCACACCATCACTGGCGGGACCACCAGCAGGGTCATACCTGAAGTCATCGAGGTGGACTCCGAGGAAGAGGATCAACCGGTCAGTCCCAGTCCTGTCGTGCATGTGCCGGCGTCAGGTGTCGTACCAGATTCAACACCAGATGCGGATCCCGCTGAGGAATTCCTGCAGGCATATCCTGTGTACGAGCCCGCTGACCGCGCAGATTGGGATGAAACAGCCTCTGACGAGGAAGACAGCAGCATAGTCCGCCGCCGGTCGTGGAAGCTGATCACGCGCTTTATCAGGGACACTCCCCAAGTGCAATGGCTGGCCGAAATGAATAGGCTCCGCTCACGGTTGCGCGAACTGTGTGCCGGGGGAGTGGATGCCCAACGCCCTCACGCGCTCATCCGAGACCTCATGGCTGAGAAGATCCGGGAGCATGATCGTGGGCTGAGCGTGGGATGGTAGCGGAGGAAGGCGACCAGCATCAGGAAGCTCTAGGAGGCTGAAGGCGAGGTCCAACAGATGCAGATCCGGGCCAACGAGCTTTCAGCCACTCTCGATGCACAGTCTGAGCTGGTCTTACGATTGAAGGCCCAGCTGGCAAAGGCTGAGGAGCATATGGGGCAGACCTCTGGAAGGATGGCTGTCGTCCAGGCCGAGGTGGAGAGGGCCCGGGCCAGGGTTGACGGATTACGCCCCGCCGCTGCTGAAGAGGAGCGGGAGTTAAATCAGCGGCAACAGGCTCTGGACGCCGCAAGTCAACGGGTGGCGGAGCTGCAACGCTCTTTTGACGGAGTCAACCCGTCCATGGGGGGAGTCAACCCCCGAGTATTGTAGCGAACTCGAAAGAAGCTTTTATTAACACTTTTGTGCTCCAACTCTTTCTTTCTCCTTTGTTTTGAGTTCCGTAGTACGCACAATTTCCACTATTGAATTGCCTTGTTGCATCCCTGCAATGTTTGCGGGACGTTTGACGACAATTCCCTCAAACCAGTCCAGATTCCCGAAAGATGGGGAAGGCTTGATCGGAGGAGGAACTTCCAGGATAGCCGAATTACCGTTTCTCCAACGTGCTCTTATGCACGATCGGGGCGACACCAGGGGCGCTGAAACCGGTTCAAACAGGTGAAAATGGGAAGCATGAATCACGATGCCCAAATTCGGAACACTGTGGGGATGGCGTGACAATAAAGGACAACCGCTAACCGTGGCGGACAAACGGTATCCTCACTGCGTTAGCCTGAAATGGGGACAACAAATGAGGGTCGACCGTTGACCACGTTCGAAACACGGGACCGCGTCACAAATGTTGTCGATCAATCTTTCAGGGCGTTGGCCCAGGACAGTTGGTGGACCATAGGTCAGACATCCATACTGTTAGGGGGTCCTTCCAGACATGAAAGAGGACGAGAGTCCGAATAAGGGACACGCAAAGTGTGGAACATGGAGTGGTGGCTTGTTCAAACATAATCCAATACCTTGGTAGTTGCACCACCGCGGAGGGAGCACGCCAGATGGGCGCATCGACCTGATCACGGATCATTCCTTCTTGGGACAGGGCCTCTCTGGCGAGGGGATCTATCGCTTCCCAATGGGATCTTGGGGCATCCTGAACTTGTTCAGGGTAAAATTGTAGCTACATAGTTCTCCCCGAGGGGTCAGGCCAGAGGGCTGGAAATGAAGAGGAACAGGATTTTGTGATTCCTGGGGCTGAACCCTAGGCGAAATGCCTGGGCGTCTCTACGTATCCCACGTGATGATGGGAATCAAGCCGCACGTAGTTCTGGAAGCACAGTTTAACGTCGTACTGGACGAGGAGCGGCCTAACCGTGTTGGTACACATCCGGCAAAAACTACTAAGCCCACGTGAGTCGTGCTCGGTGTGGGAAACAAGTAGTAGTGGTGGGAATTTCCCGACGCAGAGAGGGGCAGGTTGGGGCAAAGGGATGCTCGGTGACTACTGGCCCAATGACACTAACACGATCATTTAGCACATCTAGATGCGCGAAGAGAAAGAGCCGAGTATGGTGGAGTTCCACTTGAATATGAGGGAGTGGAAATGTGTGAATCATGACGCTCGAGATTCGGATCACGATGGTGACGGCGTGGCGATGGAGGACTACTGCTGACCATATTCGCAACACAGCATCCTATCGCGTTAGCCTGAAATGGGGACAAACAAATGAGGGTCGACCGTTGACCATGTTCGAAACACGGGACCGTGTCACAAATGTTGTCGAACATCCGCAGGGACGTTGGCCCGAAACGATTGTAGGGCCCTTAGGTCCAGCATTCATGGAGAGCCCTTAAGCTTAGTATCCACGTCGTCCGAGGGTCCTTTTGGATGTGGAAGAGGATGAGGATCCAAATAGTGAGCTCACGAAGCTTGGTCATGGGATGAGGGGAATGTCCCTGTGAAAATCCCATGCTTCGGGCTTTTTGTCAAAACACATCTGAATACGTCAACGAAACGTATTAGAGAGAGGGAGCAGATTCCTTTCCCTTGGGGAAGTCTTAGTTTATGGTCAAAGAATTTGGACCATGGATTGGAAAAAGGGATCAGGGGACGCATAACATCACAACCTGACGTGAATGAGCTCGAGTCGAGGGACCGAACACCAGGGTTAGGCTGGGCCCGCGGGGAAATACCCGGGCGCTCCTACGTATCTCATAAGGATGAGAATCAAGCCATACGTAGTTCTGGAAGGTGTCAGGGTAAGGTACCAGTGCCAGGGGAAAGGGGAAGTGCGGACGTAGCCCTTGCACTAAAAGAAGCGGAATTTGATGTATCTTGTTTGTTCTTTGAGGTGAATGGTTTTTTTTTGTGAAGCGACAGGCCTAGGACTGTAGGTCGTGATGTCGCCACAAGAATCAAGCCGTGATGGGCGTTGACAAATGGCATGGCGTGTGGCCAGTACCCAACGTGATGTCCTATATAGCGAGGTCACCGCAATGCGGTGCCGTTTTTCGTCGTGCGGCCAGGACGATAATGTCACAGTTTAGGGTCGTATGATAGGACCAAGCATGCATTTTATCGTCATGCAGCGCAGACGTAGCAGAGACGATGCTAGGCGGGAAATGTGCGCGGTGTTTTAAAAAAACACATTTGACAGAGACATGATCCCACATCAAATTGTACGCCATCCGGAGGTAAAACAGGGAGAGAGACTGGCTTCCTGAATGGGTTGTACCCGGAGACAGGGCGTATGGGCGGTCCTACGTGTCCCATGAGGATGGGAATTTTAACGTAGTCCCGAATGGGTCTTAGTTTATGGTCTTAGAGCTCGGACCATGGGAGCCCCAAAGGGCGCCAGATTGCAGCTTTGTCCCCCTAACATGCAAAGGTGCACTGAGGGATAGCGCCAAAAGTGTCGAGATTCCACCTGGACATGATGGGGTGGAAAATTATGTGAATCATGCAACCAACATTCAAGGACTGAAGGGGCTGGCGTGACGACAGAGGATTACTGCTGACCATGTTCGCAACACAGCATCCTGTCGCATTAGCCTGAAATGAGGACTAACAAAACGAGCATCGACCGCTGACCATATTCGCAACGCGGGATTTTATCGATTTTTTGTCCGAAGCCCTGGAGGGCGTTGGCCCGTATCGGTAGGAGATCCCTTGGGCATTGTATCCAGGCCGTTCTTGGGGGTCCCTCCGGGTGTGAAAGAAGATGGAAGTCCGAATAGAGGGGAACACGAAGCTCGACAAGTGGAAGGAACTTGACCAAGTTGACTCTGACACTCTTGGTCCTAGACCAGAGTACTCTCAACACATGGGTGAACCACTACAGGGAGCCAAGGGACTCAACCTTGAGGGTGATCGAGGGATGGCAGATTCCCAGGGGAAGGGGGGCATGATGCCCACAACCTTGTATCATACCTATGCACCCCCCGCTGGAGAGGGATGGACCAAGTGGCCTAGGTGACCGGGAAATCAGGAGATCTCCCCGAGGTGGGGCTGGACCCGAATCTTAGACATTCAGGTGGTCCTACGTATCCCATTAGGATGGGAATCAAGCCACACGTAGTTCTGAAAGGTGCCTTTTAATGTCATGCAGGACAGGGGATAGGAGGACTGAACCTTAGAATGGGGGCGTGCGTGGTGCAGTTGTTGCGTACCTGACGTGAATGAGGACGTAGTCCTACACTGCGCCGCGCAGTCCTGTGATCAGGGTCCTGAAGGCAGGATTAGAGGGGTAAATTTGCTGAACTCAAGCTGGGTTCGGAGACAAGGGGTCTTGAACGTAGTTCCAGATGAGAGTCTTAGTTTATGGTCTTAGAGCTCGGACCGTGGGTGGTGACAACTCCCGAGCAAGCACAGAGGTCAACCCAATCCCTAAGCCCACGTGAGATAGACTCGGTGTGGGAAACAAGGGGGGAATCCTTACCGCAATACTTGGGGCATCCATTAAAGGGGAGTCAGCAGAGAGTTCCGAAGGACACCTTTGATGTAGCTTGTTCCTCAGACGCGCAGACGTGCACGGGGGAAAAGTACCAAGAATCCCGAAATTCTACTTGGACACAATGAAGTGATGAAGGGTGTGAATTGTGTACCCGACATTTGGGCTTAATGGGTTGCCGTGACGACAGAGGAAAACTGTTATCCATGAAGGAAACACAGCGTCTGTATCGCGTTAGCCTGAGGTGGGAGCAACAAACGAGCATCGACCGCTGACCATATTCGCAACGCGGGATTTTATCGATTTGTCGTCTGAAACCCTGGGGGGCGTTGGCCCGTATTGGTAGGAGAGCCCTTGGGCTTTGTATCCAGGCCGTTCTTGGGGGTCCCTCCGGGTGTGAAAGATGGTGAAATCCATGATGCGGGGATACGCAAAGCCTGGAAAGCGGGTGCGGACGTGTCCGAGTAAAGCTTGGCATTCCAGGTAATGAACCAGAGTACTCTTAAGCACATTGGAGAACCGCCGAAAAAGAGGGATCGACGAAACAAATCAGCAGGGGGTGGGAGCATAGCGTGGTCATCACGAGACCGTCGTGAATGAGGACATAATCCCACACCGCACCATATGATCCCCTCATGGAGGAAGGATAGGCCAGGGGGCCAAGATGGGATGAGGATTCCCGAGGAATGGGGCTGGACCTGGATCTTGGACATCCAGGTGGTCCTACGTATCCCATCAGGATGGGAATCAAGCCACACGTAGTTCTTGAAATGTAGTTTAACGTCATACTGGACGAGGAGGGGAATACATATCCCTAAGCAAGGTGTACAGTATGGCGAAAAACCGACGTGAATGGGGACGTAGTCCTACACCATACCGTACAATCCTATAAGATAGGTCCTGGGCCGCGGCCTGGAAAGGCCGAGGGGCCTGGGGCTGAGCCTCGGTCAGGAAGGCCTGACCGGTTTGTAGTTTAACGTCTTACATGAGGACGGGGGGCCAGGGGCCCAAGGAGGCCAAGGGGCCTGAGGCTCGGTCAGGAAGGCACGACCGGTTTGTAGTTTAACGTCTTACATGAGGACGGGGGGCCAGGGGCCCAAGGAGGCCAAGGGGCCTGAGGCTGAGCCTCGGTCAGGAAGGCCTGACCGGTTTGTAGTTTAACGTCTTACATGAGGACGGGGGGCCAGGGGCCCAAGGAGGCCAAGGGGCCTGAGGCTGAGCCTCGGAAGGGGAGTCGTACTACATGGTACATGATCCCGACGTGAATGAGGACGTAGTCCCACACCACACCGTACACTCCGGGTGAGGAATCATGGGCTGTGGGCCCGATCACTAGCACCACCTGGGGGAAGTTTGTCACCTCAGGATGGGGCAGAATGAATCACTGTTGACCATATTCGAAACACAGCGTTCCTACGGTGACTCGCATGGGGGCAACAAATGAGCGTCGACCGCTGACAAAATTTGCAACGCGGGACTTGTTTCGATTTGTTGCTTGAGAAACCCTCGGGGGCGTTGGCCCGTATCGGTGGGAGAGCCCTTGGGCTCTGTATCCAGGCCGTTCTTGGGGGCCCCTCCGGGTGTGAATCCATCCACGGAAGGGGCAAACACCTCCAGGGGGAATGTGTAGCCGGGTCGAGGATTGCTCAACGTGGGTCGGGGCAAAAGTGTGCACCCTGCCGTGTCTTGACCCGAGGGGAAGATTTTGGCTTTTGGGCTGGGCCAACGGACGAAATGTCCGGGCGTTCCTACGTATCTCATAAGGATGAGAATCAAGCCATACGTAGTTCTTGAAGGCCATGCAGTTTAGCGTCATGCGGTGAGGACGTGGGAGGGTAGAAGAACGGGAGTGGGTGCATGGTGCAACCTTTACAATCTTTGCGTGAGTAGGGTTGCATGAGCGGGGCCAAGAAAGCCGACGCCCTGCTACACAAAGATCCTCCAAGGAGACCATTCCCAGGGGGAATAGTGGAAGAGAGAAGCTTGGGGCTGGGCTCGAGACAAGGCGTCCGAGCGTTCCTACGTATCCCATGAAGATGGGAATCAAGCCGTACGTAGTTCTTGACATGCAGTTTAACGTCATGCGGGACGAGGGGCATCTCGCTCGGGGATGTGTGCGGCATGGTACATGATCCCAACGTGAGAACGTAGTCCTACAATGTACCGTACAATCCCGTAAGAGGGTGAGTCGGAGAGACACGAGGGGGGCCTGGGGCCAGACCTCGGTGGAGACGGGGCCAGGGGCCTAAAGAGGCCGAGGGGCCTGAGGCTGAGCCTCGGTCAGGAAGAACTGACTGACTTGCAGTTTAACGTCTTGCAGTGAGGATGGAGATACAGTTTAAGGTCATGCGGGACCAAGTCGCAGTTTAGGGTCGTGCAGGACCAATGCAGTTTGATGTCATGCAGGACCAATGCAGTTTAATGTCATGCAGGACCAATGCAGTTTAATGTCATGCAGGACCAAGTCGCAGTTTAGGGTCGTGCAGGACCAAGTCGCAGTTTAGTGTCATGCAGTACCCTCTCGCAGTTTAGGGTCATGCAGGACCATCTTTTGCCCTAGGCAAAGTATCGCTTGAGGAATCTGGCATTGGTGGGGGGGGGGGGTTACACGCTCTCCATCTGTGGTCACCAAGGAGTATGCTCCATTGGGGTAAACCTTATGGATGATATAAGGCCCTTCCCATTTGGGTTCTAACTTGGGCGGTTTCCTACCGGGAATCATTGGCGCTCGCAGGGCCAGCACCAGGTCACCCTGTAGAAAAGAGCGGAGACGAACCTTCTTGTCAAAAGCTCTTGCCATCTTGTCCTGATGCCTTTCCAGATTGTGCAGGGCACGAAGCCGGTTCTCGTCCAGTGCCTCTAACTCAGCTAGACGGATCTCGGCTACCTCATCTGATGTCTGGTGATCATAAACTGCCGTGCGTAGCGACGACAGTTGGATCTCAATGGGTAGGACGGCCTCAGCTCCATACACCAGGGAATATGGGGTCACCTGGGTAGAGTTGCGAGTCATCGTCCGGTAAGCCCAAAGGGCGTTGGGGAGCTTGTCCGGCCAACTCTTCTTGTTCTGACCAACCATCTTCTGCAGAATGTTAGAGAGGGTCTTGTTGAATGCCTCGATCTGTTCATTCGCCTGTGCGTGGTAGCGGGAGGTATGGTTTGACCGGATGTCGTACTTAGCGTACAATTTCTTCAATTCAGCTGCTCGGAAGTTGGTGTCGTTGTCAGTGAGGACGGCGTGAGGGACCCCAAACCGGTGGATGATGTTGGAGCTCACAAAGTCGACGACGGAACGGGCCTTGACCTCTTTGAGCGGAACTGCTTCTGCCCACTTGGAGAAGAAGTCTGTAGCAGTCAGGATGAACCTACACTGGCGGGCTGTTGCCGGCGGGTACGGTCCCACTACATCGAGTCCCCATACCGCAAATGGCCAAGAGTACTTGGTGGGGTGGAGGGGTTCTGGCGGCCGATGCAAGAAGTTGGCGTGCACTTGGCACGCGTGGCATCTCTTGGCGTATCCAATACAATCGTGGATCATGGAGGGCCAGAAGTACCCTAGCCTCCGGATTTGATGGGACAGCTTCGGCCCAGCTTGATGGGCGCCACAGGAACCGGCGTGAACCTCTTGCATAACTTGAGGTATCTCTGCTCCTTGGATGCAACGGAGGAGGACACCATCAAAACTCCGTTTATAGAGGGTCTGCTCAAGACTGGGGCCGCTCTGGAGGGTAAATTGAAGTGCGCGGCGTCGGATTCGCTCGCGCTCGGCCCGGATGTCCGGGAGCTGGCCATTTTGGAGATAATCGACAAAAGGTGCTCTCCAATCGGGGGTCGTTTCAACCACTGCGTCTGACGAACCTGGGACTCCTGATACGGAGGGTCCGGCGGTGAGATGACTTACCCGTAGGCTATCACGGTCCTCTTGGGTGACGGGAGAAATGACTCTACGGTGGGCCACGTGTATGACCAGATCATCTTGCTCGGGTTCTACGAGCGATGCGGCTAAGCCAGCTAGGGCGTCCGCTTGGCCGTTCTGCGACCGCGGGACATGGGTAACCTCTGGCCGAGGAGAGAACTGGGCCATTAGGAGGAGGGTGTACTCCAGCAACGGTGCAAGCTCTGGCTTCCTGACGACGTAGTCGCCATTAACCTGTTTGATTACCAGTTCAGAATCTCCCTTCACATGTAGATGGGGTACATGGATCTCAAGGGCCAACTCGAGGCCGGTGATGAGAGCTTGGTACTCTGCCTCGTTGTTCGTACAACCTTCTGACAACAGGAAGGAGTACGGCAGGACGGCTTGCGTCGGGGTAATGAAAACAATACCCAGACCCACTCTGTTGAGCCTGGGGTCGTTGAGCCTTCTACCAGTGGGGCTCTGGGAGGCGCCGTCGAAATGCATTTGCCAACACGGGACAGCGTGATCGACCGAGAGGATCGTCTCGTCGGGAAAATCCAGGTCCAGGGATTGATCCGCGGAGGTTGGATGGGCAGCTAAAAAGTCTGCCAATGCCTGTCCCTTGACGGCCTTTTGAGGCACAAACCTGATGTCAAACTTCTGGAGAATCACCGCCCACCGTGCTAGCCGGCCGGTCAGCATGGGGCGGTTCAGGATGTACTTCAGCGGATCCACCCGAGAGATCAATTTCACCTCGTGGTGTTGCAGGTAGTGTCGCAACTTCTGCACGGCGAAGACGAGCGCAAGGCAGCTCTTTTCGATAAGGGAATATCTGACTTCCGTATCGAGAAGCATGCGACTGAGATAGTAGAGACTGTTCTCAGTGCCCTCGTTATTCTTCTGGGCGAGCAGCGCGCCGAGGGATCTCTCCAGGGCGGTCACATAAAGGACCAGCGGCTTTCCAGAGACGGGTGGCATCAAGACCGGAGGTTGGAGCAGGTACTTCTTGATTTCCTCGAAGGCGATCCGACACTCCTCATCCCATTCGTAGGCGGCGCCTTTCTTCATGAGCTGAGAAAAGGGCTTACACTTGCCGGCCAGGTTCGCAATGAATCGGCGTATATAGGCTAAGTGGCCTTGCAAGCCTCGAAGCTCCCGAATGTTGCTCGGGGGAGGCATTTGGCTGATGGCCTTGATCTTCTCCGGGTCGATCTCGATACCTCGGTATCTGACAACAAAGCCCAGAAACTTCCCGGAGGTGACCCCGAAGGCACACTTCAGTGGGTTCATCTTCAGGTGACGGGAACGGAGGAAACCGAACACTTTCTCAAGGTCTTTGAGATGGTCCTGGCGCTGATATGATTTGACTACAAGGTCATCCACGTAGCATTCCACCAATGTCTCGAGGATCGGTTTGAATATGCGATGCATGGCCCTCTGATAAGTGGCACCTGCATTTTTCAAACCGAATGGCATTACCCGGTAGCAAAAGGTGCCCTGGGGAGCCCTGAAGGCAGTGGACTCCTCATCTTCGGGGGCCATCCAGATCTGGTTATACCCGGAATACCCATCCATGAAAGAGAGGGCTTGGAACCCGGTCGTGGCGTCAATCAACAGCTCTGTCACCGGGAGCGGGAAGTCATCCTTTGGGCAGTGGCGATTGAGATCGCAGAAGTCGATGCAGACTCTAATCTGCCCATTCTTCTTCTTGACTGGCACAATGTTGGCGAGCCATTTGGGGTACTGGACCTCTTTGACGAAGTTGGCCTTGATTAGCTTATCAACTTCGGCCTCAACCATAGCGCCATGGGAAGGGTGCATTTTCCTGGGCGGCTGCTTAAACCCACGATGTTTTACTGGGAGGCCCAGACGGTGGACGACCACTTGGGGATCCAGCCCTGGCATCTCATCGTAACTCCAGGCAAACACATCGCGGTGCTGTTTGAGGAAGTCTACATACTGCTGCCGTTCCTCGAGGGACATGGCCGCACTGATTAATGTGGGTCTCGGATCTGCCTCGCTACCAAGGTTCACCTGTACCAGCTCATCGACCGTGGTAGAGACGCCCTCCTCAAAGGCTGGGGGAGCATCCTCCAAGTCTTCCTCCCCAGCCGTGGGGGGATTTCCCGTGACGGAAGGTACTTCTGGGCTCTCGAAACCCGAGGGGCAGCTGGTGCCGGCTTGGGCAGCAGCGGTCATCACATCAGGAGACTCATTCGTCGTGGAGACCATAGCAATGAATGCATTTGACCCTATCCCATCCGGCCTTCGGCCTAAGGGGCCACGCTTGATGATATCAAAGTAGTGGTGACGTGTCGGCCAGAGTCGGTTGATTCCGGCCCGGCGAAATAGACACGTATGGCGCACCGCCGTTGTCATGAGCTTGACATCCCGGTACCGTACAGGGGTAGGAGATTCCGGGATGACCCGAGCCTAGTTGATGTAGGAGTACGAGGTGATTTTCCGCCGTCGCTTGGACGCGGGAACATGCCTTCCTTGCGTACCCGAAACAACGAAACATTGTCCCATGTCGGGGGTCGTGGCCTCCAACCGGTGGATCGGGAGGATGTAGGTGTCGTCCATGCTCGCCCAGGGATCACTTGTGATTGGGGCGGGCTCATCCTCGCTGACCAGGATCTGCTTGTCCTTACTTTTGTAATAACCCGCATCCAGATAGCGGGCCTCACAAGAAGCGAAAGGGGACGCGTCTCCTTGGAGCACGCCTACTCGACCGTTGAGCGAGTACTTAAGGCACTGGTGATATGACGAGGGAACCGCTGCATGCAGATGGAGCCATGGCCTGCCCATCAATGCGTTGTAGGTGGTGTCCTGAGAAACAACCATGAACTCGGTGCTGGCAATTAAGCCACCGAACTGGGTCTTCAGACGGATCTTGCCGACCGGGGTTTGCTCTGTCCTGTCGTACCCCTGAATCTTGAGGTCAGAGGGAGTCAAATCACCTTCGGACAAACCCAGCTTTCGCAGCGTCCGGGTCGGAATTAGATTGATTCTGGAACCGGTGTCAACGAGGCAGCGACGGACTTCCACACCGTTAAATTGGCCAGTGATATACAGTGGGAGAATGTGCCCCTGTATAGGAGGGTCTTCATCTTCACCAGAGAACGAGATAACCGCCTGACATTCGGCGTTTTCAATCGTCTCGGTATGGAAGGCCTCCGCGGCTGCCACTTCCGTCTCGAACTGGAGGGGGCTCCTTAGGGCCTCGGCAAGTGCCTCGCGCATCTCGGATGACAAGCGCAGGGCCTCAAGGATGGAAAGCCTTGCCGGAATGCCGGCTAGGTGCTTTAGGACATCAAACTTGCGTGCCAAACGCGAACCTCTGCTTACATGGGGTTTTTCGGCATTTGGAGGCATAGCGGGTCCTGCTGGTTGAACTGGCGGTCGGCTAGCACTGGGTACATCCTGCTGCCTGCTAGTAGAAGCCTGGAGATTAGTCGCCGGGCTAAGATCGAACAGCGGGGGCTGGCCCGTCGCCGGGTGAGACTGGCTGTGATACGAACGAGGCGGCTCTCCCTGATCCAGCAACACGAACGGCGGTGGAGGTAGAGCCAAGGGCGCTGGATGGGTCTGCGCGTGCTGAGATCTGCGCTAAGCCTGCTGCCTGGTTTCGGTAGCGTGCACGGCTTGGTCACAAGTGCCTGCTGACATACCTCGGTGACCGGCGCGATTGCGATTCCACTGACGTCGACGTCGGCTGGGAACGTTGGGGCGGTCTGCCTGGGGTTCCCCCTCGTCGAGGGTCATATAGGGCTTTACCAGCTCCACGGTGTTAACCGAAGCGTACCCTTGACTGTCACTCGAAGAGTCATCCACCGCTGGGCGGATTCTGGGGGGAATGCCCATTTCGGGAGGCATAAAGTCACCGAGAGTGTGGGATGACGACGGCACTGGCGGTGCACGTTGCTTCTTCTTGCGTCGCCGCTGCTTGCCTTTTTGGGCAGAGGTCGACTGTGAAGACGATGTTGAGGCGCCAACTACTTCTTCTGAAGGTTCCGACTGCTTCAGGCGTGCCCGGATGATACCCTGGGCACGGACGACAGTTTTTCGAGCCATCCAGTTGTCGTATTTCTGGGACCCGCGGCTAGGGACCTGCTGCCACTCACCCTCGCTGTCACTGCCGATTTCCGATCCCGCAAAGACGCCTGCCACCTGCGCTGGCGCTGGGCCCAACTTGACTATGTTGTTGTTGACCTGGTCCTGAAGCCAGTCTTTAAACACATAGCATCGCTTGATAATGTGCCCCAGGATCCGATGATAAGGGCAGTAGTTGGGGTGATCAGTGAGATGCGCCTCTGCCGGCCTCCTGCACTCAGGCAGACGCACGATCCCTTGCTCTAGAGCACTTCGGAAGTAACCAGGGACCTGATTTTCGTTAAACGAATAGGTATGGTACTTTCTTTCCGGGTAAGGAGCCCTGGGGGCCTGATCCTATCGAGGGACCGGAGGGGCCTGCCGAGGGGGCGGCGCCTGGTTGTCTCGCCTAGGTGGCGGTGGCGCGTTGCGCGGGGGAACCTGTCGGTTCTGAGGCGGTCGCTGCTGGGCAGGAGCCTGTGCTTGAGGTGGAGGACCTCTGCGGGGTTGCGGGGGTGGTGCCGCCGGTAACAATTCCAGCTGCCTCGGGGCTTCTATTTGAGCCACTGCGGCGGGTTCAGCCCTGGCGGCCCTCCTGGCTGGGATCATAGGGGGCAGCAAACGTGTCTGACTAGCCTGTTGCAGGGCCTCCTCGAGGCGCTGGGCCTTATCCGAGAAGTCTCTGAACCCCCCAGGGTAGTTCTGGGTAATCAAGGAGGGTACCAGCTCTGTCTTTACGTTCCCCACACACATCGTCAGTAATTGCTCCTGAGTCAGCGGCATGTCGAGAGAATACGTAAGTCCTTTCCACCGGGCGATGAAGTCTGCAACCCGCTCATCAGGCCTCTGTTTGCACTTAAAGAGGTCCGCGATGCTGGTCTTCCGCGTGGTGGAGCTGAACTGGTACAAGAACTGCCGGCGAAGATCCTCCCAGCCGGTCACTGACCCGATGGGGAGCTGGCTGTACCAGACGAATGTCGGACCTTCCAACGTCTGTACAAAACATCGGAGCTTAGCGGCTTCTTGCTGAGCCGGGGTCCCCAGCATGGGGCCACACCTGGAAGAGAAATGAGCCAAGTGCTGGGGTGGGTCCCCTGTCCCGTTGAAAGGCGAGAAAGTGGGGTTCCCAAAACCCGGAGGCGCGGGCATATCATCCACCCACGCGGGATAAGGCTTGCCATCCGGTGGGACCGCCACCTGCCGTGTCTCCAACGCCTCGAGGCGGGCTGTGAGTGCCGCAATAAGGTCCTCCGGGTGGGGGTCCCTGTCTTGATGGGGGTCCCTAACCACAAGCGCATTGCCAGGTTCTTCAACACGGTAGACGGCTTCTGCTGCTCGCGGGTTGACTGGTGGGACGACCTGTTGGACGACCGGGGGAACCCGGGTTGGGTTCTTCAGATTGCCCCGTCGCTCAGGGGGGTTTGGCGAGACGTATCGCGCCCTCTTGCCGTACGTTTCGGCTTCCGCCCTGTCCGCGGCAGTAGCATGATCAGGGTTGCCCGGAGGCATCTCACCGGGGGGAAATTCTTCCTGCCCCTGCTGTCCCGGCCTGGGATTACCGTAGTCGGGTCGTCGCTCTGCGGCGCGTTCAGCCAAGAGTTCGTCGACCAGCCTCTTCTGCTCAGCAAGCTGCTGGCGCAACGTGGCCTTCTCAGGGTCTTCGTCCGTTTTCTGCATGGAGGCGGATGGATCGGAGTGCCTGACTATCCCGACATGCTCCTTACCCTTGCCAGTGCTTCGACCGAGTGCCAGTGACTCGGTGGGTACGGGGAGGCCTAGCAGGTTCCTTTGCTGACGGGTGACTCTCCCTGATGGGTCGAGCAGTGGCGGTACGCCTTCGGATGGTAAGTCCCCATCAAGGAACTCAAGCTCATCTTCCTTATCCACAACGTCGGCCATGTGGACTGTGACCCCTCTTGAGGGCATATCCTCAATGTCGCATAGCGAGTCGGGCTGTCGTCGGATAGGGTCGAAGAGGAGAGCGGCATAGCGTCCCCAACCACGGACTTGCACATGGGGGGTGGCTTCCCTGACGATCTTGCGGAGTGCCTTGAAACTCTGGACGCATTTTCGTTGGAGGGCACTCTGGTGATCGGGCGACTTGGGGTGCTGGGCCACAAGGAGCGCCGCTGCATCAACTAGGCGGCACTGTTTGCCAATCTCCTCAAAGTTCTCTCGACTCCTGGGGTACACTACCCGTTCCCAACGGAGGCGGAAGTGCGTCGCCCACAGGGTCCGACAAAAGCATCCCACTTCTTCAGGGGTAAGCGACTCGGGTACGCGAAAATTTAGCGTCGCCGTGGGCCAGAACTTCTCTGGGAAGTAGTCTGCTGCAAGAATACTCCAGAAGCTCCTTGGTTCGTCCTCGGGGTTCGGCCCTACATTTCCCCACTCATCAACCGGGGGTGTCTGAGGGACCGGTAGCGGTACCGAGACGGACCTCTGGGATAGCAAACTCGGCGGTGGAGAATACGGCGAGCGAGCAGACTGGCCACCGTACTCTGGGCCCTCCTCTGAAGAGCGAGGTGACCTGACCACAATGTCACGATAGGACGTGCTAACAGCCACTGCTTCGGGTACGGGAATTGCCGTTACCGGTGTCCGGTCATGTCGTGGCTCTACCACCGTTGACTCCCAAAACAGCTCCTCGTGATCCCGAGTAGAGGTAGAGGGCGCTTCGGGTGACGGTGGCGGTGACTGCGCGGTCGAAACCTGCGGAATTCCCAGGATTTCTTCCTCCTGGATGTACCTGCGGAGAGAGACGGGAATCCGGTGGACCTCAAATTCCGGGAGAACGAGGCTGACGCGTCTGGTTCCTGCCCCCGTCCTTGATACGGAGGAGCTGGGAGAAGGTTCCATCGCTGAATCACATTCCGCTTCCGAATCGGAGAAGCGGGCAGGTTTGATCCCCCCCTGGGCCTTCCCAGGATTCTTCTTGTGGTGGCGACGACCCGCTCTTCTGCCCCTGGGTGGCTCTTCGGGACAGGGTTGACCCCTATCAGGCAGCCCTGGGGCGGCACTAGCGCCGTGGCGGAGAGGGCCCCCACTTGAGACAGCCGGGGTGCCGGGGGCACCAGGGCAAATATCAAAGGGTACATGGGGAGGACCTCCATGAACAGTACCCACGTGGGCGGGGCCTCTATTGGAACCGGCAGGAGCATGGGGAAGGCCTCCATGGTCGGTGCGAGTGGAGCGAGGCTGACCTTCATTCCTTGAGTTGCTGGGGCGAGAAGGATCTTCGCCAGTCGCAGAGAGGACGTAGGGGGGGCCCACGTCAAAGGACCGGATCGAAGATGCCTTCAAAAGGATGGACTTCATACCCTGTACAGCGGGCGCGGGAAATGTTTCCGCGCTGAGCATCATTGCCCCGGGGTAGGTCTTCCTGCAGGATGGGGGCATCACGAGGCATGCCTCCACGACGAACCTCGGAGCGGGGAAGGCCCACGCTCTGTGGAGTAGTGGTACGGGGAGGACCTCCGTACGGGGTGGCATCACCGCGGGTTAGTTCGCGACGATCATCACTGGGGCCTGCAACCCGGAGCGTCAACCCGGCCTGCCCATGGGGCGGCTGGGGTCTCAATCTTGGTTGGGCGAAGGGGTGCCCCTGCTCAATGTAGGCGGGGGCTTCATAATGTACGTCGGCGGTGGATCGGGCCACTATAGCTGTCGATGTGGACGCGGCTAGGCGAGCGTCCTCAGCCCGGGCCCGGCGCTGACGTCGGGTCAGGCGGGCCGGTGCAGGTGGTGCAGGGACATAGTCTGCCTGTTCTTCCTGCGGGGCCGGACGGCGGCGCTGACGTGACCGGACGGGAGCTCTCGCCTGGGGGCCCTGGGTCGGGGCCCTGAGCGGGCTGAGCCGGACAACACCTGCCTCTTCAGCGTAAGGCGAAGAGTCGTCAAGGCGTTCCGGGGATAGGCTCCCGAAGCGATTGAATGTCTGGGTGGGGAGCGGAGGCTCCCTGCGCGGCCTGTTGGGGCGGCGTTGACGGCGGGGCCCGGAAGCCTCCAGGTCCAAACGGGCCATATCCCTGGTCGGGATGACCCCTTGTTCCTCATACCTGCGCACGAGGCTGTTGATCACCCTTCGTTGGATGACCTCTGATGGGGAAAGGGGACATGGACGTCCCGCATCCCGTGACGTGGCAGCCGTCGTGGCGGTAATGGCGCCATGTGGAGTGGTCGTAGTGGTGTTGCCCCTGCCCCTGCGCGGGCGAGGAGCGGATGGTGACCGCATCTCTGCAATAGCAACCTGGTTCCTGGCAAACGAAGGGATCAACTCATCAGTACTGAGAGGAAAAGGATTGACAGCCAGTGCCCCAGCGTTCCTCCTTCCTCCATGTTTGTGAGAAGGATCCACGCCAACACGCTGCAGAGCGGAGTGCCCCACGTTCTACTACCCCGACCTCTGGTGAGTTCCACGACAGGCCCGCCATTTACTTGGCGGGACCAGGCAACGGATATCTGAATCCAGTGACACGTCAATCTACTGGTGTCTCGAACGCTACTAATCTCCATGCTGAGGAGAAGACTTTCACGTCGGGTTCACCATTTCTGTTTCCGACGCTTTCGCCGGGGCGCGCGCGCATCCGTCCGCGGGGGAGGGGGACGCGCGGCTTTGTTGCCCCGCATTCCTGCTTTCCAAAGGCGGGCGGAATTCGTTCCTTGTTCAGGTACGTCTGCTCCTTGATCGAAACGGGATGATGGGATGTCGGTTCTTCCTCCTGTGGATTCCTCCTCAGAACTCGTCACCTAGTCCGGGTCTCCCTTATAGATTTAATACGTAGTTCGTGAAACTCTTCCCGGTGTCATGTTTCCATGGACGCCGGTTAATTACACTGCTTCTGTCGGGACATTCCAAAGGGTCCAGTCAGGGCAGCAACCTTCGGTCAGGGGAGTAATCACGTTTGAGGCATCAGTAGCGTGTCTGGATGCTGGGGTACCTGGCATGTCTGTCTGTTATCCTCAATCATAAGGCTTCTCGAGGGCGTGGAAGCCCGAGGCATCCCACATCGAGCGCAGGGAATTACATGTCATAGACACGTATCTGAGGTTTTCCTCAGCTTCCCATGTTCAACACAGGGTATGTTGCAAGATTAACGTCTAGCAGAGACGGTTGAGAATGAAATGGGACCATCGTAGGGGAGACGGTGAAGTTGGGCTTGAGCCTTGAAGAGGCTTCCTACGTATCCCCGTGGCAGGGAATCAAAGTCCGCGTAGTTCAGGATGGTGCCGGTGAACCGACGTGAAGCTGGACCTTGGTCCGAAGAGATTTGGGCTTGAACCTCTGGGAGGATTCCTACGTACCATGCCTTGACATGGATCAAAGTCCCCGTAGTTCGAATGATACAGTTTAACGTCATGCGGGACGATAATGAACCCTGACGTGAATAAACGACGGGTGGGCTTAAACCTCGTGGAGGCTTCCTACGTACCATGCCTTGACATGGATCAAAGACCTCGTAGTTCAAGTGGTCACAACGGCTTACCGCTGGACTGGAATGAGACCCGACGTGAAAGAGCGACGGGGGGTGTGTCGGTGAACCGACGTGAAAGCAGACCTTGGTCCACTAATGGTGGGCTTGAACCTCATAAAGGCGTCCTACGTACCATGCCTTGACATGGATCAAAGACCTCGTAGTTCAGGTGAAAGTAGACCTTGGTCCACTAATGGTGGGCTTGAACCTCATAAAGGCGTCCTACATACCATGCCTTGACATGGATCAAAGACCTCGTAGTTCAGGAGAAAGTAGACCTTGGTCCACTGATGGTGGGCTTGAACCTCATGGAGGCTTCCTACGTACCATGCCTTGACATGGATCAAAGACCTCGTAGTTCAAATGAAAGTAGACCTTGGTCCACTGATGGTGGGCTTGAACCTCATGGAGGCTTCCTACGTACCATGCCTTGACATGGATCAAAGACCTCGTAGTTCAAATGAAAGTAGACCTTGGTCCACTGATGGTGGGCTTGAACCTCATGGAGGCTTCCTACGTACCATGCCTTGACATGGATCAAAGACCTCGTAGTTCAAAAGAAAGTAGACCTTGGTCCACTGATGGTGGGCTTGAACCTCGTGGAGGCTTCCTACGTACCATGCCTTGACATGGATCAAAGACCTCGTAGTTCAAATGGGGAGTCGCAATGGCTTACCACTGGACCAGGGTACAGTTTAACGTCGTGCTGGACGGGGGTGAAACCCGACATGAAAGACGGGTGGGCTTGAACCTCGTAGAGGCTTCCTACGTACCATGCCTTGACACGGATCAAAGACCTCGTAGTTCAGATGAAAGTAGACCTTGGTCCACTGATGGTGGGCTTGAACCTCATGGAGGCTTCCTACGTACCATGCCTTGACATGGATCAAAGACCTCGTAGTTCAAATGAAAGTAGACCTTGGTCCACTGATGGTGGGCTTGAACCTCTTGGAGGCTTCCTACGTACCATGCCTTGACATGGATCAAAGACCTCGTAGTTCAAATGAAAGTAGACCTTGGTCCACTGATGGTGGGCTTGAACCTCATGGAGGCTTCCTACGTACCATGCCTTGACATGGATCAAAGACCTCGTAGTTCAAATGGGTTTGTCAGGGTCGGTGCTCACTCTAAGCCCACGTGAGTCATGCTCGGTGTGAGAAACAAGAGGTTGCAAGGACCTGACGATCACGTCGCGAAGGGTGCGTCCGTGAGAAGCGAAGAGGGTCTTACGCGTTGGGCGGCCCATGGTGTAGGGACTTACTCCAGGATAGAGGCCCATGGTGCGACAAAGCGCGGGAAAGATGGACCTTGGTCCGACAGTGGGAGGTGCCTCGTTCCATATCACGTTCCTCACTGACCTTGGTAGTGGGGGAGTACCGAGATGCACGGGTGCAATCATCCGTACCAAAGGTTAGGGATTTACGCTCTGAGGCGACCCTTCCCCTGCGAACATACACCACTCCGACAAGGAGGATCTCATTCCATGTGCGGAAGAGTTCCATTCCCGTGGAGACGAGCGGTGTAATGAATGCTCGAGCTGGGGGGGACCCTTCGTGAGGGAGACGAGGTTGGGTCACAGTTTAACGTCATGTGTTGAGGACGCGGTGCTTGGCAGTTTAACGTCCTGCAGCTCGGACGAGGTGGGTTCACTCCACACCCCTAGGGCTTACATAACCGGTACCCTCTGGTCCTTGGGGAAGGGAAGGTACCAGTAAGGCCATGGTAGAGGGGGGTCGAGGGAGGAACCACCGAGGGGTCCACGTTAGCGTGGCTATGCGAAGAAGCAATAGCCGTTAGCGTGCCTATGCGAAGAAGCATTGGGCGAAGCAACGCTACGGGAGGTGTTGTCCACGGGACTTTGAAATCACATCGTGCAAACCTGGAGGGTCGCACGGGAGGAGGAATCGCTAAGCAGAGGAGTGTGCTTTGCGAAGTGGGGTGCCTTGGCCTTAGCATGGGGCATAGGTGGGAGTGGGTGGTGCTTCGCGAAGTGGAACAGTGTTCGCGGAGCACTGCCTCGCGAAGAAGGAGTGGTTCGCGAAGCAGGGTCCTGCCAAGCAATGTGCTTCGCGATGCATAGTTATCCTGCCTTGGCATAGGGATTACTAGCATGGGTTGGGTGTTTCGCGAAGCACGAGTGCCCCGCGGCTGCCCGGGTTCCCTTGGGAATCCCCTTCCTTTGCGAACGCCCTTGGGCTTCGCGAAGGGCATCCCTCTCGGAAGAGGGGCTCAGGACGAAACAAATCAGAGTCGTCTCGCGAAGTAGAAATACCTCGCGGAGCTCATGATTCCCGGGGCAAAGCTTGCTTCGCGATTCGGGAGAGGAGAAGCCGAAAGGTCAGGTTGTCCGTCCCCCGGGACTCAGGGGGAGTCGAGTATTTATAGGGAAGGGGCGCTGCGATGCAGGGCTCGCGCGCCGCCTTCTGGGCTTCGCGGCGGCTCGCGAACGTCAAACCGGTTCGCGGAGGATTACCGCCTCCGGAGCTTCGCGGCGGCTCGCGAACGTCAAAAGGATTCGCGGAGGATTACCGCCTCCGGAGCTTCGCGGCGGCTCGCGAACGTCAAAAGGATTCGCGGAGGATTACCGCCTCCGGAGCTTCGCGGGGCCGCTAAGGTCGGGACGCTTCGCGGCGGGGCTCCGCGGACGGGCTCCGCGGCTGTGCTTCGCGGCTGTGCTTCGCGAGGCAGCGCGCCGGCTGCCTTTTTCGTTCCTTCCTTTCGGGCCATATTTTTGGCGCCAACACATGTCTAACACCCCACGTCCCATTGGTGTTGAACTCCATGTCTAACACCCAAAATATCCATTATTTAATAATTCAAAAATTAATTAGTATAATATATTAATTATTTTAATAATTAATTAAAAAAGTCAACATCATATTAATTAACATGAAAATTGATTAACCATTCAAAATCTCAACAATCAATATTTAATTAACCAATGTATAATTATTCCTCAAAAAGACAAAACATAATAATTAAATCAACATTTAATTATCCCGATTTTTCAATCATTTACATTGATAATTAATTCACCAATTCATTATCCTTATTTCTAATTTAAAAATAGAACTCAACCATCCCTAACCCGTAATAATTAATTATCACTATTAATTATATTATTAAACAGTCCCTAAATGTAAGAACATTCTAAATTAAATAATTTACTGCATTAATTAATTCATTTATAGGTCTCAATTTCAATAAAAATCTACCAGTCCTTCAACTTGAATATATGAGAACCTAACAAAACTATGGGATCTAGAAAATACGCCACCTATGACAAGAATGGTGATGAAGAACACTTTTCAATGAATATCAAAAACAATGAAACTCAAAACAAAAATAGAGTCCCTAGAATCCAATCTACATCATGATTGATTAAATTTATAAATAACAGGTTTGCAGAAGAGAGGAAACATATCCGCAATGAGATAACACAATGAGATCGCACACTATAAGGGTATTTTCAAAATCAATGGACACAAAGAAGAGGAAATACTTCTTACCTAGAGTGATATAACACAATCATTATGAAGACCTAGTGACAAATTCACTTATCTAGTAGGTGTTCAGTCTCTCAAAAAGGCCTTGGGACTACTATAGGCCAGAGATAAGGAAAAAAATGAAGCGAATATATAAAAATAGAAAATACTATATTTAAAAATTTTACATCGGAAATTTCATGGTGTGAAACCCAGTTACACAATGTGAAACCCCATAGGATCCACATATGCCGAAAACTCATCACCCTAGATAAAAAAAATGTTTAAAAATTCACATTATTTAAGTCACATTAATGATGTGTAACCCTTCACAGTGTAAATTATTTAATTTGGGAATATATCAAGAAACTATTACAAGTTGTGTAACTTAGTTACACAGCGTGTAATTACTATGTACCCTAGGAAAAGATGGGATCATACAATCTACCCACTTTATAATAGATCATCCCCGAGCTGCACTCTGAAGCCTCTCTAAAATTATATGTCAAAAAGATCGGGCGCCTAGCCTCACATATTTTCTCCGCTTCCCATGTATCCCTCTTCACACATCCATGTTTCCATAATATACATAATATTAGCATGATCATTCCCCCCAACACATTCTCAGTGTGATCGAATAGACGAATCTGATTCTCTTCATATGATGCATCTATCTCAAGGTAATCCTAATCCACACAGATCACATGAGAAGGTTCAGGGTGATAATTTCATTGTTTCAATATGTGGAAAATATCAAGAATAGAATTATACATATATGGATGAGATAATTAGTATGCCCCTGGCCCGATTCTCTAAATAATTTCATAAAGTCCTACAAACCTGGGTGCCAAATTGTATAGCCATTATATCCTATTGTGACCCAACCTAGTAGAAACACAAAGGAATAAAAAATCACCCTCGATAAAATCAATGGGTTGTCTCCTTCTATAATTATATGAATAATGACTACTTTAAGCCATCATCATATGTTTCTGAATCAGTTTTACTTTCTATGATGTCATTTGAATGAGACTCGGTCCCAACAACTCTGACTCACCAGCATCCAAAAAACATATTTTTTATAAATATGGCCTACAATTTAAATCCATGTATAGTGAAATATGCATAGTTTTAATATAAATATAGTTATAGGCATCTTCCATAAGAGCCATGTGTTTCTCCCATGACCCGCCAAAGAATAAAACACATTTCTATAGTATATCTTCAAGAAAATATACAGTATATTCCAACATCCCATATGTATTTGGGTGGAAATTTATACACAATATTACTTGTGTACCAAGTTATTTTATCAAGCCTTTCCAAAAGAGTGATAAAAATATGTGAATCGCAGTCTCAAACTATGATTTGAAGAACCTCATGTAGGAAAATTATCTCCCGAACATACAATTCACCCAATTGTTAGACTATGAAGGTTTCTTGTATTTGTATTAAATTTCATACCTTTTTCAGTTGTTCTAAAATAATACATATAAGATCATTATTCCTCAGTGTATTTAAAAAAAGACACAAAAAAATCCATGATCATGTAATCCAACATATATTCTGGAATTGGCAATGGATGGAGCTGACATCCATGAAGATGATGCTCCAGCTTCACTAACTGACAGGTGTTGTATCGTTTCACGGACCCTAGTATCACCATTATTTTTCCTAGAGATAAAAACTATATTCACATGTCATGGTACATTTTGGTCACTCCTAGATGCATTTCCCCCTTTGAGGCTTGTAACTACCACATGATATTGTTTCACATTCTTAGAGGTAAAACAACTTAATTCTTCACGTAGATGATCTTGTCCATATCAATCAACCAATTTGATGTTTTCTCCCCACCATCAATGATTTCCCTCAATTATAAGAACTCTGGATCCTCATACCATCTATCCTTGATCAATCTAAAAAGTTTTGAGACCATAAAAACAAAATTGAGAGTCATATTCTCCTAACTCTCTTGAACCAAAATGTTTATCCTAACTATGAATGTTATCAACATACACTAAACACTAGATTGATGAACTCCCTATGTCTCAATTTTTCCACTCAAAGAATCGACCATACGGTTCCCCTTCCCAGTGTATATTCCATCTCAAAATCAAATGATTATATATACTCAACCCATTTCCATTGTCAAAAATTCAAATTCTATTGAGAGAATATATAAATTTAATATCTGTGACTGGTAAAGTCCATAAACCTATAAACCAATAGATAGCGCTACCAATACTTCAAATCATAAAAAATAGTTACCAAATAAATATTTTTCATATGGTAATACTGTTCTTGTGGCCTCAACTTCTGAGACCCATATGCTACAACTTGATCTCCCTGCATCAACATAGCTCAATTTCCAATACCCAAAGTGAAAAAATTCACCTTTTACTCATCACCTGACTCTGGTGGGATTAAAATTGGTTCCAACATCAACTTCTTTAGTAACTCCAAAAGAAAATTATCACAATATTGTAACCATTGAAATCATATCAACTTTTTGGTCATTCATGAATGTGGCATTTCCAAATGAGTAATGTCTTGGATGAATCTCATATATTTTTCATTTATCCTAAAAGGATTCAGATATCAAAATCATTCTTTGGAAACTCTCAGGAAACCACAACCAGAACCTTCTGTTGGTCTAATGACGCACCTTCCTCTATGATGATTTTCGGCAAGTGAGTACATGGTCAATCCATAACTGACACTTTGATATCTTGATGTATAGTTTATTCTCTCAACTTTTACCTAGGATGATGTCAAGATGTTGGGAACGATCGTTACAAGTATTGGAGTACAAAAATGATTCATCCCCAAACACCACCACAAACTGGTCCATGAATGGATTGAAGATCTAGTTCAGGATGTCCATAAAAATTTCTAGTATATTTGTTTACCCTAAATGCATTAGAGAAAACCTATATAGGACATAACTTCTTAGAAAATTAGTCTTCGGTCCGAACTCTCAACTTATGATACCCCACGTCAATTCGATCTTGGAAAACACGCAATATCCCTTCAACAAGAAGAAAAGAACATTAATATGTAGAAGCGGATATAGGCGCTTTATAATAATCTTATTCAAATTCCTTTAATAGACAAAAAAATGTACACTCTTATCATCTTTCTTTGTGAACAAAATGGGTGATCCATTTGGTGACTTAATTGTACAGATAAATACTTTATCCTCCAACTCTTTTAGTTGAGTCTTGACATCTAAAAGTTCAGTATGTTCCATTATATATAATGAAATAGATACTAGATCATCCCCTAGAATGATCATAATAGTGAAGTCCAAATATCTCTCAGGTGGAAGAACTAAGAAATTATTAGGAAAAACATCCTAAAATATTTTCACTACGGGTGGAAGGGAATCTTTCCGCACACCATCATCATTTAGAAATATAAAAGAATCATGGGGCGTTAGCTCTCCCTGTTACTGAGTAATTGGCCATAATCTTCCAACTTAGATAAACCACTATACCTAGTGAATGTAAAGGTAACCCTTAAGAGATATAAACATAAACCTCATATTGTAATAGTCGATGTTGGATCGTTATATGATAGGTCAATAAATACCTATAATTAAATCTAATCAGGCCATATCAAGAATATAGAGATCCCATATATAGTGATACTCCCCGATATTAAGAGAACATCTCTTTTACAAATGTTTTACTCTAGAACCTACTGCCAAAGTTGTATGTATCATCATAACCCATCTCACACACTCCATCTCTGGGCATAAACCATTAACATGTTTATAATATATAACTGAATGCAATGCACCTGTATAAAACAAAGCACTAGCTAATGTAAAAGATACAAGACTATCACCTCTCAGTATCGATGGTATATCCTTGCTATCCACATGTGTACGATTAATCCCATGTAATTGTTATTCCCCTCATCCATATGATATTTTCTGACACCCTATAGTTTCACTTCTCTATAAAAAGGGAACACAATCCCAGAATCTCCAATTTTAATACCTTTACCACCTTTCCATATATAACTCCAATTGATAGACTGGTAAAGTGCAGAAGGCCCTATTCCCGCACTCCAGTTTTGTTTATTTCTTCAATTTGTACCTCAAAACCTTAGATTCCTATAAGGCCTCTCTAGGTATCCCATATTTCCATTTTCTTAACTCTCTAATGGATAATAAGAATTTTTTTCAAAAGTGTCACAGCCTACCACATTAGTGGTAAAACACAATGGTAATAACTTGTGTAACTGATCCCCATGACTACACACTCTAATTACCACTACATTGGATGAAAATTTCATAAAGTTTCTTCCCTCTCTCGAATGTCGTATCACCAGACCATCTAACTAGAACCACTTTTCGGCCAATAGAATCCTCTTTTAGGTTCCCCTTGGGAATGGGAGCTTGATATACAACATTCATTAATATCATTATCCTAATGATTTTAACCTAAGAATTAATTTCACATTTATGTCCATATTGAAATTTTCTTCATGATTTTGTCTCATCTTCTAACAGTGCTAGATAAAAACATTGTATGATTGTAATTAATCTAGTATAGTCCATCACCAATAGATTCCCTTGAGCCATCATCCTGAACATAGCTGTTATTTCCTACCCCAAAATCTCTGAGTAAAAGTTATCAATGAACATATCCTAAAATTCCATCAACCCCTTAGTCTCTAGTTTTTAATACCGATATTGAATTTTCTAAAAATGCTTCACTTATCTTTGTAACCTGTTAGCATCGTTCTTGACTCTCATCTTATTATAAGTATCATGTATTTCATTATAGTTAGGATAGACCAAATCCAGAACATAGCTCCCTCAAGTCCACCCTCTTCAATAAATGTTACATGATTATGCCACTGTAACTCCATCATATAGTCATACATTCTCTTCACAACCCACGCAAGGTGTCTTTCCATTAGTTTCATGATCATATAAAATTTCTCTCAAAACTACTCTCTGACTACCTCGAAAGGAACTATTGGTGACCCTATTTCCACTACTAGAAGATCATCCAACACAATGTCCTCTGGTCATTCCATCCACAAGAATCATTGTTGAGAAATATTTCTACAATTTCGAACATACATTGTTGGAAAAAACACATAGGGTTAATAGATTTATTTACAAGGGAATCACAATAAGTTATTCAAACCATTTTCCCTATGTCCCACCATAGATTCAAAATAGAGGAGTTATCACTTCCCTTAAACACCTTAACCCTTGGTCTTGATTAATAAGGGTAAAAACATTATCACATTCATGTTTCTAAATTAAATATATAATTAATATTTCCATGAATAATTTTTCAATTTAATGTTTGTCATCATTTTCATTTAAACATCTCAATATTGTAAAATACTTTATGTTTAACAACTTACCCATAAATAGTTTTCCCATGTGTCATTAAAATGATGCATGTTATAAATAATGATGAGTGCCTAGAATACTAAATGAAAACCCAAATCTACTTCCATTCCAGGGATTGATTCAAAACACAACAATTCTCAGAAATAATAATCATATCAAAGAATATATGGGTCGCCCAAGGTGAAATAACATTCAACTATAACAGTAAACAACAATAACAACAACCCCACCCAGAGTACATGGATTTTTCTCCATACATGGGTTTTCAACTCCCACATGAAATCTCATTACCATGCCCTAACTCATCCAAGTATACTATCTACCTTTCCCAATATTGTAAGACAAAAATAAGAAGAAAATAAATCCCTTATAATACAACTTTGTAACATGTCATCCTAGGTTACATTCACCAGTGTCCCAAACCAGACCACCACATGACCTCAGGCACGCCTCCCCATACACCAAAGGCTTCTGACTAGCAGTGAAGATCTGGTAAATGAATCATGGGGTGACAATGCTATCATTTATTAGATTAAAACTGTATATAAAATAAATATACATTAGGATAAGCATATATAACAATACCAATATCTTAAGATTCCCAAAGAAGGAAAATAAAATATCCTACATAAATGGATGCACTCCATGCCAAAGTAAGTTCCCAATTTTAAAAAATAAAATAGAAATGAAAGACAATAAAGAACCCCATGAGGGTCCCAAAACACATATGGTTCCCTCATCAAAGATTTACCCCCCGAATCAGAAATCTAATTCAAAGCCTTTTCCCTTAACTTATACTGCAACAATAAATTCTTTTCAAGTACCAATCAGGATTCCAGAATAGTTTGTGAGTACGACTCAATAATCCACCACAAATAGTGTTTTAAAAAACCAGTCAACACAAAGTGTAAGTAGTTGTATAATAAAAATATTAATAATTCATAATTGAATTTTTATCACACTATCAATTAATATTTATATTCCACTTAGGCAATCAGGTTTGAATCATGCCACCCATTCGATTCAAAAGTTTTTTATACATACTTATCTTCAGTGTAAAACACCCTGTCTAACACTTAGAATCCCATCAGTGAAGAATTCCATGTCGAAATCCCAAAATACCGTTTATTATTATTTATCATTGGTGTAGAATTCCATGACTAACACCCAAATTCTCATAAATACAGTTATATCTATAATCATTGGAGATTACAATGACTAAACCCCAACACCCCGTTGGTGTTGAAATCCATGTCTAACACCCAAAATCCTATTTATTTATTTATATTATTGGTGCAAAATACCATCTTTAACACCTCAAATCCCATTGGTGTAAAACATAATTTCTATCACACAATATGTCATTCATTTATTTTTATTATTGGTGCATAATTCCATGTATAACACCTCAAATCCCATTAGTGTAGAACTCCATGTGTAACACCAAAATTCCCACTAATTAAATAAATAATTAAATAATTATTCTAGTTTGTTAGTTAATTCAATAATTAATTCCCAACATCAAATTCATGTTAATGAAATATAAAATTAATTAACCAGTCAAAATAACAACAATAAATAATTAATAAACCAATTAATTATTCTTAAAAAAACAAAATAATTAAATTAATATTTATTTATCCTAATTTCTCAACCATTAACATTGATAAATATGTCAAAAATTATTTATCCCTATTTCCCATTTCATAAAACAACTTGACCTTATGTAAACTATAATAATTAATTCTCACAATTATGTATCTTATTAAACAATACCTAAATCCCACAATTTCACATATTTCATAATTAATTATTTTCCAACATTAATTAATTCATTTAGATTTGTCAGTTGTAAAAAAACCAAGTAATCTTACAATTTTCATATACGAGAAAAAAACATGACTGTGGAATTTATAAGTTAGACTACCTACCTCAAAAAATGTAATGAAGAATGTTAATCTATGCATATACCCATAAAAACTCAACCAAACCAGGAGAGACTCTAGAATCCAATCCATATCAATATTGATCCAATTTAGAAGACAAGGTCCAGCTAAAGAGAAGAAACATACATACCTCAAAAAATAACTCCTTCCATACAACAACCTTTGATGAAAATGGCATCTATGATGAGATCAAACAATGGATCTTGGAAGAAAACAAGATAAAACACCAACATAACCAAAAGAATATGATAAAATTCCCTATGGGTGATGTCGTGATCAATAGCCAAAAAAGAGAAGAAATATTTTATACCTGAATAGATTCACTACAATCACAATGATGATCGAGTGTTGAATGGATCAATCTAATAGGTGTTGAGTCTCTCAAAATATATTTTGGACTACCTCTGGTTAAGAGATGTGAAGAATCAGTGATTGGACATAAACAAAATAGCCAAAACCTTTATTTAAAAATTGTATGTGGGTTGTTACACTGCGTGTACCCCATTTAAGCAACATGTAATCCCCCACAATCCACCTACAATGAGAAATCTATCACCTCAAATTAAAAAATAAACTTTTAACAACTCAAGTATTGTAAGTCACTCTCATGATATGAATCCATTCACAATGTGAATTATTCTTCCATACATTACATCCAAAAACCATTACACATTGTGTCACATAGTTACACGACATGTAACTTCTTTTAAGCCATGGAAAATATGGTATCATATAGGTAGTGACCCGATACTTTGTTGGTAGTGGGATGAAAATGATGTAATTGATGTACATGGGAGAGTTATAGTCTCCACTACTATCTAGGAATAGATGATTAGAGGCTTTCATGACTCTATGTATCATGTTCATCCTAGAGTGAAAATGATATTAAATGACTGTAGAAAATAATTTTTGTGTCCAAGGATGATGAGGGACACTAAAGGATTCATTTTTTATGCCTTTTCAAGATGACCATAAAAGATAATAACCAGAATCATAGTGGATTGCTTCATGAAATTATTTTGTCCATGTGGATGTTTGTGGATGTCCCCTTATAATTTTTTATGGGTTTACAGGGACCTTGATGACATATTATATTGTTTGGTTGAGTTTTTATTGTCTAATTAATGTTTTTCAATTCATACTAGTTGGGGATACTCACTTAGTTTAAGATATAAGAATGTTGTACGTTCGTGAGAAAATAAACATCCATGGAGTTCCCATGAACATTGTCTACGATAGAGATATGAATTTTACATCATAATTTTATTAGCTATTATATAAGGATTTAGGTAATTAGTAGCGTTTGATAACAATGGACCATACCTCGGCTAACTGATAGTTGGATTGAAAATTTTCGATACTCGATTATTCCATTTTGGAGTAAATATTACACTTCATCAGAGCATGGTATGATTATAAACCTATGGTTTATTTCACATAATAAAAAAATTTCCCTGATTATATTAAGGTGTAACCATATGAGGATCATTATGGAAGGATATTTTTTTCACCAAATTATTGAAATGAGGCTTGTGAGGTAGTTGTTTTTGGTCCTAGTATTGTATAAGTGACCACTGAGTGAATAAAATAGATTCATTGGAGGAAGATCAATTCAAAATGTTATAAAAATTATTATACCAAAAACATTAGGAGACCATTAGAAGTTTTTTATGTTATTTGGTTTTTATAATAGCGACTCCTCAAATAGGCCCCCAATTATTAAGAATGAATGGGGAGATAGCTACATGGTAAATTGTAAACTATGAGTCAACTGAGTGTATTGGGAGTGTAGAATACTATATGGGACCTTCTTCTCCGGATATAGGCATGCATGACGTGATCCAAGTGTATTATCTAATTAGATAAAAGATTTTTCATTTTCATATTATCAACAATGGATACGTTTACATGCATCCTAACATATAGTACAAGTAGTTCTTAGTGCATATTTTAATTTAGAGGAAGAAAACACTTGATGTCAAGACATAACCACTTTACTAAATACAATGATGACTTAGATGGATCCAATAAGAGAATTGTAAGTGGTAGGATAATGTCAAGTCTCAGTGGACTAAGTCTTTATATATTATATTTAATGGTACTTCTCACGGATGAAAAGTTTATAACGTGGTGAATTATAACATCATTATTTATATCAATATATGATATGTTCATGTTTATAAAATTCCGCATTTCCCTTTTTCATTTATATTATTGGTTTTAAAGTGGATGGTTTCTAGGTTAAAAGTATATTGAAATAGATGGGTTGGTATTTTTGTAATCGAATGTCAGTTTGGTAGTAGTAAATATATTCCATCCAACTAGAGGATTCTAATTTATCATTGGTGGAGTTTTTATTGGTATAGAAGAAAACAAACACCCCACTATCCCACTGGTGTTGTGCCAAAACCCAATTCGTGGGATTTCATTGACATGCATGTCATGTTGGAAGAACCTACATGGTTATTCAAAATACACTAGTGAGCATATGGTTCTAACCAGCTCAGTATTGTGTCTAGGATGACAGTGTATTAAATACACCATATTAGTTTTAATTTTATTACATTATTCACCATTATTAATATGATTTTATAAATTAAACCCCCCTATTTTGAATAATAAACCCTCTCTCATTACATAGAAAAATCACATTTAACTACCATTGGTTCCCCAATATTGGAATGGCCTGGTGATGCTCGAATGATAAATTTTCTCAATAATTATACAAGAATTCTCCATATTTATTGAGATATAATCATGTATATGTTATTTCTACAATGATATTACTATTAATGCTTCATTTATTCATAGATCAGTGAGGGGTCTAGTGATTTGATGATGTCTTTTGATCAGATCGATATCATCTATCCATTATATATATTCTATACGTATGAATTTATTATTCATCTTACTAAACTGATTATTGATGTTTTTTATAATACTATTAGTCCATTATGATCCCTGGAAAAATCGGTGGTGGATTTAACATAGTAGTGACATATATTGATCAGATATTGATCCCTCATTAATGGTGGATGATTCTGGGAATGTTTCTATAGATTGATCAACATTAAAAAAAATTTAATGTATCACATATTCTATTTATATTATAATGATATTTTCCTGGAGGATCAATTTTCATTTTATACAAGAAAGACGCTGTCATTTTTAAATGAATTTAATGATAAGAAAATAAATGCAAAATTATCTATCAAGAATTATAATTATTTCATTAAAATAATATATATATATATATATATATACATTATAAACATCATTATTATCAGTTGTGAATGGTGGTGATATAAAACTTATTACATCGGTTTGCAAGGCTGTAGTCCTCCGTACACATGAATAATGATATCCTGTCCCGTATTATGGAATAAGAAAAAGATATAGTTTATTAAATTAACATAATAAAAGAGAATTATAACTAATTTAATTTTTTCATTATTTAATCAGGTTTGAAGAATATTCCAATGATTTGGATGAAGAAATAATACAAAAAGGTTCGGTTATGAACCATATGCCTTCTTCGGAAAACCTATTTAGGTTTAGACTTAATGCCTTTATAGCTAGGTTTTATAGTCAAACTATGTACTATAAGATGTGGGTATGGATTTCAGTAATTGTTTTGGTTTGGTTTCATATTTTAAAATATAGTTTTAACTTTAGGGGTTGAATGGAGAAGAAATGGGGAGTTTTTTTATATAAGGGGGGGGGGAGATACACATGGAATTTTTGAAATAATTAAATTATATTAATGTCTTTATAAAAGCCATTTCTTATAAAAATATTCTATTTATGAATATTATATTATATAGGTTATAAATATTCCCATCAAATATGTTTTAGATATGTTTATAGTTATATAATCTCTTATCAACATAGTTTAATAACCAAAAATTTTTTTTAACTTTAACTGTGTGATAAATTATTAGTATTTTTCTATTAACTATGAATAAAAATTAAGAAAACCATATTTATATATAATAATTATTATGATTAAAAATATTTAATACATTCTATCAAACTAAATTCATTGAAGTGTACATTTTTAATTAAAAATCAAACCCATAAAACCCATGGAAGAACAGTATTCAGAAACATTCATTTATAAGTATATAATTTTTTTCATACCAAATTAATGTATAATGTTGTCTCAGATAACATTTATTGTATTTTTTAATCAAAATTAACAACATAAATTTTAAAAGTAATTAAAACTAGATTTTAAATTTGTAAATACAGGAAATGATAAAGAGGGTTTCCAATAAAAATTATTGTTTGTAACTATTAATTAAAAAATGGTACATTTAAAAGAATTATTAATGATTTAAAATAGAATAATTTTTATATGGTGAATCAAAAATTTATTTCATTTTATGTATTAATGATAATATATTTTCAAGAATAAAAATTTTCAACAAAAATATATAACTCATGAATACTAAATTAGAATTGAAATTATTTCATTTCTCTAGCCTAAAAAATTAAATAATATAATATCAAAAAATGTACCATAATAAATTAAAATTAATTAGTATTAATAATACATGAAAATGGTTTATCATAAAATTACTTAATTTGTTACATTCTTCTCTTTTTCGGAAATTCATTCCTTGTAATTTTATCTCATGTTTGATTGAAAGGGCCAAAATCATGTTTAAAATAAATTCCATGGAGTATAAGATGAATCATATAGAATTGAAAGTAACAAAAATTAATATTTAAAAATAAATTTCTTTAAAACATAAATTATAAAAAATATTAAAAATATTTCTTCCTAAAATAGAGAAATTGGAATATATATGTCGTCTGGAATATCACATAATTGGGTGTCTAAATAAGGTAACATCAACGGTATGTGAAAATGTTTACATGGTTGAATAAAATAATATCAAAATAATTATAGAAGGTAAAACAAAAATTGATCCAAAGAAATTGAATGATCATGAGAAAGTGAATGGCCATAGTAACATAATCCAATTAAGTGTAACATACTAGGTAAATAAAGAATATGACATTTTCATATTTTTTAAAACATGTGAATTGAATATTAATTTTATATTAATGGGGAATGCTGTGTTATATGGCGTACCTAACACACAATAGTCAGTTTTTCCGAAATCTTATGTTGTAGAAAAGGTCGAGTCAAAAAGAGGGAAATAATAATAATATAGTATTATTATTTTAAGTTATAGTTAACACCTAGCCATTGTATTCACAAGAATGAAAAAAAATATCCATGTTATGATTAAACATGTTTGTTAAATGTTTCTACATTTATCCAATAAAATTTAGAGTCTTAAAAAGAGAATGAATCTAATTTTAAGCTTAAATACTCTAATATTTTTTAAATGTAGTTTTACCGCCTTGTTTTTTCACTTTTATATGTTCAATTTGAAAAAATTAATTTTTTCATTATAAGTGGGTCATCAATATTTAATTTGGGAATTTTTTTTAAAATCTGTCTGATAAAATTCATATTTTAATGAATAGTAAAATATACTCTATTTTTAGTAAAAATGTCTTTTCATATGATTTATTTATTTTGTTAAATTATCTTTGTAATTGGTTTTAAATTTTAATTAGATTATGTTTTTACCATTTAATTAAATGTTGTTCATTGGAAGTAATTTCAGTTCTTTTATTAGACAAGAACATATGTTAATCATTTGGTAATTATTATTTCTTAAAAACACACTTTCTTATTTTGACAAAGAGAATTAATTTTAAATTAATTTATTCTAGTTATCTGTTTTGAGTTTGATAAATTTGATTCCAAATTCATAATCACGAGGTCCATATTGTTTAAATAGGATTGTTTTATTTTTAGAGATTACGAATTGTAACTTTATTATGTATTTTATTTACCACGGTTAAAAGGAAAATCTTGAAAATAATGGTCAAAAATAATATTATAATAATATTAACTAACCCAAAAACGTGTTCTAATATTATTGGATGAGATATTTCTGAATATGGGCATCCTTGCGTCAATTTTAGGATACCCATGGAGCCACTTTTGTGTGACAATGAAATTAAATTACTTTTAATTTAATGTTAAGGAATATATATCCTAAACATGTATATTTTTCGTAAAACAAATTTATATGAGGTTATATATGTTATCATTTAAACTATAAATACTCATTAGAAAAATAATATTATTTCCTAAATCATGGTATTTTATTTATAATTTTTATTATATTAAATGTAATAATTTAATTATGTCACATTGATGATTGAGTGATTGCTTCATTAATAAAAGATACTAATAAATTATATTATATATGTTAGAATTAATATAATTTGGTTATTTTAATGTCATCCACGAATTTTTTTGATTACATATACATCAAATTTGTTGTATTAATAAAGTTTTTTCAAATCAATCAGGCTGTAATGGAATTTTTTTTAAATGCCATGATATGAATATTTTCAAAATTTACATAATTCATTTTTTTAAATATTAAATATTTTATTAAATATTATAAAATTCCAAAAAATATAATATTATGAAAAATAGTTATCATAAGACTAATAATTTATTATTAACTCTTTAATTAGATATTTCTCTTATTTTGGTAACTATTTTGATTTTCAAAGTGTTAAATTCTTGATAAAACGGTAAGAGTAAAAAAAGTTAATTTAAAAATAAAATCATTAAAAAAATATAAAATGCTTGTTTAATTCTTATTGGATGATTTTATTTCAACTTATATTCATATTATTGTCGAACTAACTGAGTTTTTACTCATTTATACTTGAAATAGAATTTATAATAAAATAATTAATCAAGATATTCTTTAACTGCCCATCCTCCCACTTAAAAAAGGACATCACCTCCAACCCATTACACACACATATCAATCCCCCCTGGCTCACCCAAACACTTCCCAAATAATCTCCAAATATCCCTATCCTCCACATAGAAGCCTTCCCTTAAGAATAAGGCAAATCAAGATGGTCATTTAACTTAAATCAAAAGGAGTAACCCGATTTGAGGTAATGTTTTCTATCAAGATCCCTTCCATTTTTTCCTTCTCTGCCACATATAATATTCTTATTCTTTTTTTATATAATTAAAACATTATCCTAAATAAAATAGGTTTTTTATGATAAGTATTAACACTACGCTGACACACACCTCAGTCTAATGGGTATAGAACATACTATTCTTGTTGACAGTGAACTACTGCCTCACGAGATGAGGAATGTTCAATAATCTCATACCACCACTCATGGTGGTCATTATGATGGATCTTTAATTATATATGATATTTATGATAATTATTTTATCTCTACGATTCTTTCATTCTCATTTATATCATACCATTTTACTTTTTTTGTGGTATAAAAATGATAACTTTATTTGAGGAAGTGCAAACTACCTCTCCGTCAAAGTGATATGACTCATTCATGATATGCATGGAACATATAATGGATGAAATTTATGTTCTAATTTCAAATATATAATATAGATATTAAACTAGGATTATAATACACCTATTTATCATTTTTTTTCATTCCATTAAAAATAAAAAATAAATGACTGTAGCATTCATGTGTACGTATGACTTATTGTGTAACACCCCAAGAATTCATAATGTGTTATTTCTTCAAAGTAATTCAATAACTTGCACTACACGCAACACTGAGTTCACTTGCACAATGACTAACCAAAAATCCATTCAAAATAGGTTATGAATAGTATTAAATAAATTTTAAACTTTATATAATCCTTATAATTTTTCCATATTATGAGTATCTTAGACATAATGCAAGAACAAATTCATTTTCAGTATTGCACTTTTATCAACTTTTAATAGTGAACCCTTTTTAAATACAATATTTTAAACTTTTTGACTAAATGGGGACATCAAAAATTTAAAATGAAACATCCCAAGCTTCCACGGTACGTTTTCTTTGAATAATACAGTAGTGTGTGTTGTACGCAACCTTGAGTTTTAACACACACCACAACCAATCAAACTAGCCATTATGAATAGTAATACCTAATTTTTGAAATTATATATATTTTATATTTCAAAATGGACTTCATTTTTGGATTCGGAATATCGAATTTAGCCTAAGGTGAAATTTTGGTACATTTCGGATAACTTTCATATTTTGATGAATAGTGAAAATTACTAAATTTTAATTAAAAAGAAATTTTTTAATCAAAATAATTAATAGTGATAAATTATGAATTTGAGTGGTTTTAATGTATATTTAGAATATATATTTACCATTTAATATAATTTTGGTCATTGGACATAATTTTACAATTAAACCGAACATAAACAAGTGTCAATCTTTTGATAGTTATTATCTCTTAAAAACACGCTTTTTGTTTTGACAGCGGGAATTAATTTTAAATTAATTTCTGCCACTTTTGTGTTTTGAATTTAGAAAAATGGATTCCATATTTGGAATCATGATATTCAAATTGTGTAAATAGGTAACTTTTATTTTTAGACATTTTGAATAATTACTGCGGTAAATATTTTATTTACCATGGTTAAGGGTAAATCCGGTAAATAAGGGTTAAAAAAATAATATTATAATAATACTAAATTACCCTAAAACGTGTCTTAACCCTATTGGTTGATACATGGTCGACCATGGGCATCTTTGGGTCGATTTTGGGACCCCATGGATCCACTTGTAAGTGATAATGACACTTTATTTTAATTAAGTTAAAATGAATACAAAAATGACACAAGCATATATCTTTTAGAAAAACAATTGTTACATAGGGTTATATATGTTTTTTTTAGATTATAAATATTCATTAGAAATACAAAAAGATTTACTACATAATGATATTTTATTTATAATTTTTAGACATTAAATAATATATTTTATTTATGAAATAATGATGATGCAGTAATTACTATAATAGTGAAAAATTAAAATAATTGATATTATAAATACCCAAATAAATATAATATGAAACTTTTAATGAATTAAACTAATTTTCAAGGATAATATGATATATTATGATTGATGTAATTGACTTATTTCGAAGTAATGAATCTGTTATGAGTTTCACAAAAATCAACTATTGAATAGTGTCAAAATTGACATAAAAGAGTTCTTAAAAAATATATTATATTATTAATTGATATTAAATTCCTAAAAATCTAAGGTTCGGGAAAGAGACTTATATAATGGTAGGTTCATCATTAATGGACCACTTGGGGGTCTCTTGTATGTATATAGTACGTTTATTAACCATATTATATAAAAATACAATGAGACATTGTAAAAGTGAAACTAATTAACTTAGAGTTAATACTTAAAGATAAGGTTAATATAAGTACCCAAACCTATCTAAATTCTATTGGTTGAGTGGTTTTCGACCTATCCCCAACTTAAACTTTGAATAATCAACTTTGGAGCCATTAGAAACCGAATATGAATTTATTATAAATTAATATTTCTAGCTTTTCCAAAGGTGCCCCTCACCCCTCTTATAAAAGGGCACTCCTCCTTCTCATTTCTTCACACCTTCAAAGCCTTTTGGTTCGGCCAAACTCTGCCCAAATACTCTCCCAACTTCCCTCACTACAACCTAGGGGCCTTAGTTTGATCATAAAGCCCACCTACGGAGCCCTTTTGATCAAATCAAAAGGAAGAACCCGAAGAAGATGTAATGATTTCACCACCCTTTTCATGTTCCTTTCTTCGTCCACTTCTTCTTTCTTTGTTCTTACCATTATAAAATAATAACTCCAGTATCTCACATATACTGTGATGTTATTAGAAATATGGTACAACCATATTCAGTATTCTATCCACCCTTTGAATAACATGTCACCATACATGCGTACGTACGGCTTACCGTCTCCACGTTGTGGTGTAATTGTTTTTCAATATATTATTATTTGGATGGGTATAATAATGATGTGTAACTCATGTAAATAATAAATATAATATGTTAATGATTCTGTATATATGATATAACATCCATTTATATATTATTTTAATATCAAAAGAATGATATTGTCGCTCGTGCGTACGTACGGACTACCGTCTCCACGAACGCGATGAGATTCATTCTCCATCGTATCCATTCAAGTATAATTATCATTTGATGATTTAAAAATGATGTTAAGGACTTGATATCGTTATGGATATGAATAATATACAACCTATCCTTTAAAAAAATGTCTTACGTAACAAAACATATAAAAGAAAACAAGTAAGTTAACACCCGAAACAACGATAATACTAAGATATTATTATAAATCGATATTAAAAGATCATATATGATATCATATTAATGTATATGATTCTTGTATAATTTAGTAACAATTATTTCACCATTATATAGGAGGTTAACCTACCCCAACCAAGGAAAAGTACAAGGTAAGGGTTTACTTTACAACCTCTTCATTATCCAAGGTTGTTTATACGTAATAATCTACTGGGATCTCTTTATCATCCACATCCATGTTTCTTAAAAATGTATTTCAAAACATTTTTACTATTTACTATAATATGAGTTAAAGTCATTTATACCCTTTTTGACTTTTATAAGTGGTTTATAAAGGAATCTTTCGGTCGTTTTCAAAACAAGGTCCTTTTTAACCTTTTCGACAGAATTAAGGTAAGAATGTTTTTTTTAACTTATACGGCGGGTGCGGCTATTTTCCGCCGTTATAAAATCTTAAAAGATTCCCTTACAAGATTATAAGAATATTTCAAAGAAAATGTTTTATTTTATATGGATCTTAAATGATTTCAAAATAAAAGGAGATATTTCTTTTAAAAGAATTTTGATTTCATTTATGTCAACATCCTTTAATGGATTTTAAGATTATTTGAAGTTGATTTATTATGATACAAAACTTCTATATTGTATTGAAGGTTTTGTGATATGTTTGACTGTGGATGTGCTATTTTTATACCATTCATAGTTTATGGTGAAAGTATTGACATTTCGTATGCTAGTTCTAATACGAATGTTTATGTTATGTTTAATCCTTTTCATATGGGAATGCATTGGACTTAATAAGTGACGGGTGGAGCTCGCTATAGCTCCTCGATGCATCGGTAGGTCTCATGAGACAAACTAGTGTCTTGGCACAAGGCCTTGGAAAAATCTTATTTGTAGTCTTGGCACGAGGCCTTGGCTATGTGGTTATGATAGTCTGGCATTATGCATTCCAACATTATGAAAGTGGTTTTTGATTTTTGCATGTTACTATTCGATTAGTAGAATATCCATGTGAATAAGTAAATGGAATTATTTCATTTTATTTATGCCGTACCATGTTGAATGTTCATGTTTGAAAGGCTTTTGTTTTAGTTATACATTTCCTTAAATGTTTATTCTTATTTATGAAAGTTTCCGCTATATTGTTATCCTTACTGGGCATTTGAGCTCACCCCTTTTCTATGTTTTATTTTTCCCAGGAAGTGAAGAAGTAAATTATGAATGACCTGCAGGGATATTATGTGGGGATATGAGTGTTGATTATGGAGACATTATGTTGTTGTAGTAGTTTTTTTTCATTTTATGATGTAATGTAAAACTTATGAATATATCTAGGGTTTCCAAGGCAACTAAACTAATCGGTCTTTCGAGATTTGATCTTTCTTGTGATCATGCCAATGTTATGTAATAATGCACCGACTCTGAGTTACTAGGGTCGGGGCGTTATAGTTGGTATCAGAGGAAGTTTAGTACAAACCTTGGAAGCTAGATTTAGATAAACTCTGATTAGAGCACGTAGACCTAAGATGAACTTTGATGATTAGTATAGAAGAACTTCCTAGAATTTTGGTATTGTAGTGATTTTGTGAGTTTTCCGAGCAATACATCCCTGTCTGGATACGAGCAGGTAGAGGCGGCTCTGGCACAGATGTACCTAGGGGTAAAACCCGAAAACACCGCTTTGAGCTACACTCGAACGAGAACTGGTGCATGACAACGGGCCTTGCTGCACTCTTGGTTACGACACTCCCGGGGGATATGCTTAGGATAACTCTCATTTTCTTTACAAATAATTATTAAGTGTTTATGAGTATATACATCCTCAAAGGAGACATTTTTATGATTATGGATTATATCCATAAATAGTTCAATTTATGTTAAGTGTTTTATAAGTATGGGATTATGTATTTTGATTCATAAACTGATCTAGTGTATGCCATTGTTAAGAAATGGCGCCCAGTAGAAGGAATGAGAACTCCAGAAATGCACATGATCCAAAGAGAAGGAAGGATCATATCTTTCATGGTCTTAAGCTATAATTTATAAGAGAAATAGTCTCCCATGTATTATCATCATATGAAGAAATAATATCATCTGTTGATAAGATAAGTAAAGAGTTTACTGAGTCCTTTGGCTTTGAAGGGAAGCAAGAGAAGAAAAGGATGGAAGAGAGAAAGATGGACAAAGGGAAGAGGGAAAAGAAGAATTTTCCCATATGTGGTAACTGTAGAAAGAAACACCCTGGAACTTGCCTGAAAGGAATGGGAGTTTTTTTATAAGTGTGGAGGAAAAGGGCACAAAGTACGTTGCTGCAAGGGTGAGAAAATGGTTTCAAATGTACAATGCTTCATTTGCAAGGAGTTTGGAGACTACGCGAACCTATGTCCCAGTCATCAGACTATGCTACAAATGATTTTATTGTATAATAATCAAGTTATGATACTACCACAGATGAAGAGGAAAGATTAGAGTTCTTATGTTGATTATGTCAATTGAGTGTTGTATCAACAATGTACTTGTTATAATAATTATAGAGTATATAAGGATTGTACTGCAGTACTATTTCATTAAGGACTTGAGATTGTGTGGAACAAATAAAAGTGACTCAATAGCAGGATAAATTTTTGGAAAATATATGGTTGAGAGAATGATAAATCATAATATAGTTCTGATACTGAGGTAGTGATTTTGGAATAATATGTGATTGTTTTGGATAAATTATATTGGATATTCATGACTACCTTGGAACTGATTAATGATTTGTATATTCCATTATTGTTTGGGTTTAAAACATTTTTGGATTAATGAAGTATATCCAGCATTCTATATGGAATAAGGGAGCATGAATGTAATCAATATGGAATATGGTAATACATGATGAAGGTATTCATATGCTATTACGGGGTAAAAAAGATCTATATTAGGTTTACCTTCCTTATAAATATTAGACTATGAGTTTGGACAGAAGTGTTTTGGATAGTTCTAGTTTGGATAATTTTGGATTTCCATAAAAGGACAACCTGGAGGTCGGGCGACAACCCGTCGCGTCCGGCAAGGCTGCGAGACTTGAACCCGCAACTGAAGGGCGACAAGGGTGTATCACCTACCACTGGCCCATGAGATGTCCTGGATTAAATAATGTAGTTTTTATTAAAATATCATGTAGATGAATTATAAATTCGTTTATTTTGGAACCATATACGAATAGTGTAAATATAATTTTTTTACATTCTATTATCTTTTAGAGTGAAAGATGAGTATGTGGTAGAAATTTATTAATGGATAAAACTCTAATTATAAAGTAAGTATATCTCCTTATGATCTTAGCCAATCTCATAAATAAATTCCACAACATTAAGAAAAGCAACTTAGAACAAAAATGTTTTCCTAGATTGTACCTTAAATCATCACTAATTTATGGCTTTGGGATTGTTGGCCTTTTCATATCCATGTTCTCTACCACTCTCCATCAGATAATTGACGGTTAGATTTTTCTTCCATATCCATATTTTCCTACATGGAACCCTAGTAAGTGTTATTTTCGGTAATCTTCATACTTTCGACTCTTTATTTTAAATAGAGGCCTCATTAATTCATTTTTCGATATAGGATTTCAACTAAGATATTTTGCAACGTCAAAAATGTGTTATCCTAATACCCTATGTTTTGTTGAACCGATGGTATTTCAAATCATCATAGATTGATGAATTTAAAGACCTCAATTTTACAATTGTTTGTGATTGATGACCTCAATCACTACCTATAAATATTTACATTTTTCCTCCAATTATATGTCTCTAATTGCCACCAATGTTCTCCTAATCGAGATCATAATTTGGTGGTGACCCTTTGATTTCTCTTTTCCTCATATTAAGACTAAATTTTAGTAACCCAATTTCCAATGTGGGTTTTCCCACAAATATATTTTCTACTTTCAACCTTTTATTTTTGAAGAACAATTTCAAATTGCGAGGATGCAATTTATTGAAGGAGGGGAGAATGTAACACCCCAAGAATTCATAATGTGTTATTTCTTCAAAATAATTCAATAACTTGCACTACACGCAACACCGAGTTCACTTGCACAATGACTTACCAAAAATCCATTCAAAAGAGGTTGTGAATAGTATTAAATAAATTTTAAACTTTATATAATCCTTATAATTTTTCTATATTATGAGTATCTTAGACATAATGCAAGAACAAATTCATTTTCAGTATTGCACTTTTATCAACTTTTAATAGTGAACCCTTTTTAAATACAATATTTTAAACTTTTTGACTAAATGGGGACATCAAAAATTTAAAATGAAACATCCCAAGCTTCCACGGTACGTTTTCTTTGAATAATACAGCAGCGTGTGTTGTACGCAACCTTGAGTTTTAACACACACCACAACCAATCAAACTAGCCGTTATGAATAGTAATACCTAATTTTTTAAATTATATATATTTTATATTTCAAAATGGACTTCATTTTTGGATTCGGAATATTGAATTTAGCCTAAGGTGAAATTTTGGTACATTTCGGATAACTTTCATATTTTGATGAATAGTGAAAATTACTAAATTTTAATTAAAAACAACTTTTTTAATCAAAATAATTAGTAGTGATAAATTATGAATTTGAGTGGTTTTAAAGTATATTTAGAATATATTTTTACCATTAAATATAATTTTGGTCATTGTACATAATTTTACAATTAAACCGAACATAAACAAGTGTCAATCTTTTGATAGTTATTATCTCTTAAAAACACGCTTTTTGTTTTGACAGCGGGAATTAATTTTAAATTAATTTCTGCCACTTCTGTGTTTTGAATTTAGAAAAATGGATTCCATATTTGGAATCAGGATGTTCAAATTGTGTAAATAGGTAACTTTTATTTTTAGACATTTTGAATAATTACTGCGGTAAATATTTTATTTACCATGGTTAAGGGTAAATCCGGTAAATAAGGGTTAAAAAATAATATTATAATAATACTAAATTACCCTAAAAGGTGTCTTAACCCTATTGGTTGATACATGGTCGACCATGGGCATCTTTGGGTAGATTTTGGGACCCCATGGATCCACTTGTAAGTGATAATGACACTTTATTTTAATTAAGTTAAAATGAATACAAAAATGACACAAGCATATATCTTTTAGAAAAACAATTGTTACATAGGGTTATATATGTTGGATTTTAGATTATAAATATTCATTAGAAAGATAAAAATATTTCCTACATAATGATATTTTATTTATAATTTTTAGACATTAAATAATTTATTTTACTTATGACACAATGATGATGTAGTAATTACTATAATAGTGAAAAATTAAAATAATTGATATTATAAATACCCAAATAAATATAATATGAAACTTTTAATGAATTAAACTAATTTTCAAGGATGATATTATATATTAGGATTTATGTAATTGACTTTTTTAGAAGTAATCAATCTGTTATGAGTTTCACAAAAATCAACTATTGAATAGTGTCAAAATTGACATAAAAGAGTTCTTAAAACAAATATTATATTATTAATTGATATTAAATTCTTAAAAATCTAAGGTTCGGCCACGAGACTTATATCATGATAGGTTCATCATTAATGGACCACTTGGGGGTATCTTGGATGTATATAGTAAGTTTATTAACCATATTATATAAAAATACAATGAGACATTGTAAAAGTGAAACTAATTAACTTAGAGTTTATACTTAAAGATAAGGTTAATATAAGTACCCAAACCTGTCTAAATTCTATTGGTTGAGTGGTTTTCGACCTATCCCCACCTTAAACTTTGAATAATAAACTTTTTAGCCATTATAAACCGAATATGAATTTATTATAAATTAATATTTCTAGCTTTTCCAAAGGTGCCCCTCACCCCTCTTATAAAAGGGCACTCCTCCTTCTCATTTCTTCACACCTTCAAAGCCTTTTGGTTCGGCCAAAATCTGCCCAAATACTCTCCCAACTTCCCTCACTACAACCTAGGGGCCTTAGTTTGATCAGAAAGCCCACCTATGTAGCCCTTCTGATCAAATCAAAAGGAAGAACCCGAAGAAGAGGTAATGATTTCACCACCCTTTTCAAGTTCCTTTCTTCTTCCACTTATTCTTTCTTTGTTCTTACCATTCTAAAATAATAACTCCAGTATATCACATATACTGTGATGTTATTAGAAATATGTTACAACCATATTCAGTATTCTATCCACCCTTTGAATAACATGTCACCATACGTGCGTACGTACGGCTTACCGTCTCCACGTCGTGGTGTAATTGTTTTTCAATATATTATTATTTGGATGGGTATAATAATGATGTGTAACTAATGTAAATAATAAATATAACATGTTAATGATTCTTTATATATGATATAACATCCATTTATATATTATTTTAATATCAAAAGAATGATATTGTCGCTCGTGCGTACGTACGGACTACAGTCTCCACGAACGCGATGAGATTCATTCTCCATCGTATCCATTCAAGTATAATTATCATTTGATGATTTAAAAATGATTTTAAGGACATGATATCATTCTGGATATGAATAATATACAACCTATCCTTTACAAAAATGTCTTACGTAACAAAACATATAAAAGAAAACAAGTAAGTTAACACCCGAAACAACGATAATACTAAGATATTATTATAAATCGATATTAAAAGATCATATATGATATCATATTAATTTATATGATTCTTGTATAATTTAGTAACAATTATTTCACCATTATACAGGAGGTTAACCTACCCCATCCAAGGAAAAGTATAAGGTAAGGGGTTACTTTACAACCTCTTCATTATCCAAGGTTGTTTATACGTAATAATCTACTGGGATCTCTTTATCATCCACATCCATGTTTCATAAAAATGTATTTCAAAACATTTTTACTATTTACTAGAATATGAGTTAAAGTAATTTATACCATTTTTGACTTCTATAAGTGGTTTATAAAGGAATCATTCGGTCGTTTTCAAAACAAGGTCCTTTTTAACCTTTTCGACAGAATTAAGGTAAGAATGTTTTTTTAACTTATACGGCGGGTGCGGCTATTTTCCGCAGTAATAAAATCTTCAAAGATTACCTTACAAGCTTATAAGAATATTTCAAAGAAAATGTTTTATTTTATATGGATCTTAAATGATTTCAAAATAAAAGGAGATATTTCTTTTAAAAGAATTTTGATTTCATCTATGTCAACATCCTTTGATGGATTTTAAGATTATTTGAAGTTGATTTATTATGATACAAAACATCAATATTGTATTGAAGGTTTTGTGATATGTTTGACTGTGGATGTGCTATTTTTATACCATTCATAGTTTATGGTGAAAGTATTGACATTTCGTATGCTAGTTTTAATACGAATGTTTATGTTATGTTTAAACCTTTTCATATGGGAATGCATTTCACTTAATAAGTGACGGGTGGAGCCCGCTATAGCTCCTCGATGAATCGGTAGGTCTCATGAGACAAACTAGTGTCTTGCCACAAGGCCTTGGAAAAATCTTATTTGTAGTCTTGGCACGAGGCCTTGGCTATGTGGTTATGATAGTCTGGCATTATGCATTCCAACATTATGAAAGTGGTTTTTGATTTTTGCATGTGACTATTCGATTAGTAGAATATCCATGTGAATAAGTAAATGGAATTATTTCATTTTATTTATGCCGTAACATGTTGAAAGTTCATTATTGAAAGGCTTTTGTTTTAGTTATACATTGCCTTAAATGTTTATTCTTATTTATGAAAGTTTCCGCTATATTGTTATCCTTACTGGGCATTTGAGCTCACCCCTTTTCTGTGTTTTATTTTTCCCAGGAAGTGAATAAGTAAATTAGGAATGACCTGCAGGGATATTATGTGGGGATATGAGTGTGGATTATGGAGACATTATGTTGTTGTAGTAGTTTTTTTCATTTTATGATGTAATGTAAAACTTATGAATATATCTAGTGTTTCCAAGGCTACTAAACCAATCGGTCTTTCGAGATTTGATCTTTCTTGTGATCATGCCAATGTTATGTAATAATGCACCGACTCTGGGTAACTAGGGTCGGGGTGTTACATATTGTCTCCCTAAACGGTGCTTTCCATTTCTTATATTCAAATGTTAGGGACTATTATAAATACATATATACTGGATATATATGATATATATTAGTTCTAAATCTATAATATAATTATGGATATAATATACTTTTGATGACATGGACAATTTGTAATTATAACATGTTCATTTCCGACTCATGTTCCGAACATCGACACAATGTCTTATTTGAACTCAAAAAATTGACTAATTGTTTTAGAAAGGAAACAAGTGATTTAAAAGGAATAATAAATTTTAAAAGGGTTATTAATAATTTATAAATTATCTAATGTTTTTTATTTCAGAAGAACAAGGAACATATGTGATAAGTCAGACTTGAGGCAAGGGATTTTGTCTCAATATTTTTTTATCAAGACATGTTTAGATAATATAAACCTCCTTCTTTTAAATGGTGTATAATAAAACTATTTGAATTGTATTTTCATTATAAGGGAATCCTTTTTCTATATATAATTTTACTAATAGACAAAAGGAATGTTTTTGACATACGTGGCGACAACGACCTTTCTGCCGGTATGAGCATTATTTGATATTTGGATGCCATAACATTTCGTGATATTTTTTAAATGAAAATAAATACCGTATAACATTTTTATATATTTCTAGAATTGAAATTTTTTTAAGGTGGATTTACTATTTCAATATCTTGAAATTACTTCTTGTGTTTTTATGATTGAAAATTTGATATTTTCAATATTTTATGTGTGATAATTATATAATGGTACATGAACATTTGATGGGTGGTTATGTGATAAACCAAATGGATGGTGGTTCTATGATAAACCACGGATGGGTGGTTATATTATAACATCCAATAAATTGGGTGTGGAAGTCGGTCGTATGGAAATTCCATTTGAATGAATTATTTATGGAAGTTGACCATATTTTTATTCAATTTAAGTATGATTATGTCCCAAGTTTACCTTTTATATTCTATATTTTGAATTATATGGGTTTTATAGTAATATTTTTGTTAAAAAATAAGGTTAAGAAATCAGAAGAAATTTAGCATTGTTTTTTCTAATACATTAACATGAAAAGTATTACTTTATGAAAACCTACTCATGGTTCACATGTAGTTTTGAAAACTAATAGTTTTCCTTTTTAGTGTGTCCCTTACTGATCTTTTTATGACCATCCAATGTTTTTAAATTTTTTTCATCAGACGTAAGGTGGAATAGGGTCAATGATGGGATTGAGTAAAATTTATGCTATTTATCACATAGAACAAAACATGTTTCATTTATTTTATGAAAAAATTAGATACAAAGTAAAAGTGTATAAATGTAATATTCAAGTTGTTTTGAATAATTTATGATCTAATTTATTAAAGCTCTAATCCTTAAATGACCCCCAATGAGAATTATTAACTCAATTTATGATTATGTAATGTTTATGTTCAGGGCCTTATAGTTGGTATCAGAGGTCAGTTTAGATAACTTTAGGAGTTTGAATTTTTGTTAATAGAATATCCATAAATATTTATAATTTATGGTAACATTGAAATGATATAGAATTTAAAAGATAACTTGTTACATCACCTAAGATATTTCTAGGTCTATAATTATATGAAATAGAGTAAACATGGAAGCTATTATGGAACAACATCAATAGGAAAAAAACCTTTCAAATAAGAAACCTAATATCATCAGAATCAGAATTGAATAACTTTTTGCAATGATGGGATAGTTTAATCAGTCTATACATAGTGGTGGAATCCAGTCATGAGATTTTCTAAATCAACCATAGTGGAAAATGTAAATAATGGAGAATTTCATGATGAAATATCCACCATCATTGATTGCATCATCTGACCCTGTTCAAACTAAAGGGAAGATCAAAGAACTGGAGAATATTTTCAATGTCATGGGTTATACAGATAATCAGAAGGTTAGTCTTGTATTTTATCGTTTTGATGGAGAAGAAGATCACTGGTAGTCTATGGTTAAAAATATCTCGGATAGTGAGGAGACTGATGCTCCTTGTTGGGAAGAATTCAAAGTTATGTGTCTTAAGAAATATATTCCTAAAGAAATTCGACTAAGGATGGAAAAAAAATTCATATAATTGAGGCAAGAGGATGAATCAGTGGAAGATTATGAAAAAAAGTTCAATTGACTACTAAGGTATGCTCCAAATTTCATATGAGATCTTGATAATAAGATAAATCTATTTTAATTAAGACTGAAGCTGTGATATCAAATAAAATTAGATTGTTGTGAATTAAAAAGCTATGAGAAACTTTTTAGATGTGAAGATAAGGTATAAATGGAGTTTGTGATGATCAGGTGTTCCAAGAAAGCATGAAAATGAAGAGGCCTAGTTGTTAGTCAAAGGGAATGAATTCATCAAATAATACTGGAGGTATGAAAAATAAATTTCCATATTGTGATAAGTTTAGTAAAAATATTCATGGAGAATATTTTTCAATGTCTAGGAAGTGATTTCGGTGTGGTAAAAGTAGTTATATTTCACATAAATATAATTATTATGGTCAAGAAGGTAATAAAAATCCATAGTTAACATTTTTTAGTTGCAATGAGTTTGTAAATTATGCCAATTTGTTTCCAATGTTGTTTACATAGAGTGAAAACCAGACAAATCAAATGGATAAAGGTGGGGGAAAATATTTTTCTACTACTACGGTTGATGTGGGTACATCAAATGATGTGGTATCAAGTACATTGATGGTTTTTTAGATTATTCCAATGTGTTGTTTGATTCAAGCTCTACAAATTATTTCATTTCTGAGAAGATTTCTAGATAATTGGGAATCCCATCTAAGATATGAATCCTAAACATGTTGTAAAAACACCTAGGGGAAATTTTTTGGGACAAAGAAATTATTTAAATATTAATATTCTTATTTTTGGAATAAATTTACCCAAAAACCATGTTGATTTTCTTTTACTACATTATTATTTTATATTGAGAATGGATTGGATTTATGTTTACCATGATAAGATTGAATATAGATCCAAATAGGGTTCTTTTCAGAAAGACTTATAATGTATGTACAAGAATGAACTCTCATCTCTGGTAACATATCATGAAGTTAAGAAACTAGTGATATATGAAAATTAATGTTACCTTGCACATATTTAGGAAAACAAAGGAACAATTAGAATTAATGAGGTGTCAATAATAAATGAGTATGTTGATGTTTTTATTGATGAGTTTCCTAGTATTATACCTGAACGGTAAGATGAATTTATTGTTGACACAGATCATGATGCTTATCCAATTTCAAAATCCCATTATCAAAAGGCTCAAATTAAACTTTTAGAGTTAATGAAACCATTATATGAGTTGTTAGATAAAGGTTTCGTTCAACCTACCACATCCCTGTGGGGTGCTCCTGTCTTGTTTGTTAAAAAAATACTATTCAATGAGACTTTGTAGTGATTATAGAGCCTTGAATAATATCATCATTAAGAAAACCCATCCTTTGACTCATATCAACAATTTGTTAAATCAGATGCAGGGAGCTTAGTATTTTCAAAAATTATCCTAAGGTCAGGGTACGATCAGTTAAATGTAAAGGAAACAGACATTCTGAAGACCATGTTTTATAATATATATGGCCATTATGAATTTGTAGTTATGAATATTGGGTTAACCAATGAACCATTTTTATTCATGGATCATATTAATAGAATTTTACATGAGTTCTTGGATGATATTGTAGATGTTTTTATTGATGAAATTTTGGTATATTCAAAAAGTAAATAGGAACATGAATGTCATATAAGGGTTTTCTTGAAAACCCTAAAACAAGTGAAATTGTATGGGAAATCCAGAAATGTGAGTTTTGGTTAAAAAATTCATTACATGGTCTCATTGTTTCAAAAAATTTAAAAACTGTTGATCCTACTACAACAAAAATATGATGAATAATGGATAAGACCTACAAATATTATAGATATTAATAGTTTTTTTTAGTTTTTGAATGCTATTGCAGAAGGTTTGTAGATAATTTTTCATATTTATCTAGCCTACTTAGTAAATTATCTCAGAAAGGTGTTATGTTCATCTGTAAAAAAAGAATGTGATGATTTTTTAAGAATGGAAATGTTCTTTGGTGAATGCTCCAATTTTGGCCTTGCCTTCCAGAGATGGTGAATTTTTTTTCTACAGTGACACTTTGTTTAAATGATGTGGTTGTGTCTTAATGACTAATAATCAAGTAATTTCTTATGCTTCACATCAGATGAAATTTCATTAGTAAAATTACCCTACACATGATTAGGAATTAGATTCTATTTTTTGCAATATAATTTTGGAGGCATAATTTTTGTGGCATAATGTGTAAAATATATATTGATCACAGAAGTTTGAAGTATATATTCATATAGTATGAATCAATCATGATACAGGAGAGATGGATAGAATTAATCAATAATTATGATTGCATGCTCAATTACCATCCATGAATGTAAATTAAGGGGCTAATTCTTTGAAATCAAAGAGTAATGATACATTAACTATGTTATGTTTGGAAGAAGATACATTGATTATTGATTTAACGAGCATTGTCATAGAAGTTGGTGGTGAATAAAATTCCTCTGTTTTGTTTTTTGTGTCAGTGAAGTCATGTCTATCAGAAAAAATTATGAAACCGTATAAGGAATACAATGGGATGTAGAAAAAGGTATAGTTGGTTCAGAAAGGTAAGCTCCCTGAATTTAACATTGATAATGAATGTATTTTGAGATTTGGGATGAGATTATGTGTGAATTGTGATTCAAAGTTAAAAAATGAGTTGTTATGAGAAGCTCATTGTTCTCATTTTTCAGTTCATCTTAGTAGTACGAAGATGTAATGAGATATCCGGGAGTATTATTGGTTGGATGGAATTAAAAGAGTTATTGTTGACTTTACTATGAAGTGTTTTACATATCAACTATTTAAAGTACAGAAGATGTTACTGAAAGGGATGCCTCATCATTTATCAGTGCCATAGTGGAAATGGGAAAATATATCTATGGAATTCATTATGGGATTACTGAAGACATCATTAGGTAATAATGCAATCTAGGTTGTTGTTGATTGATTTAATAAATCTTATCATTTTTATCCTATTCGAGATACCCTATCTCTAAATCAATTTTCTCAGTAATATGTCAAATAGAGAGCGAGTTTACATGAAGTTCCCCACTATATTGTATCAGATCATGTTATGATGTTCATTTCAATCTTTTGGAAAGCCCTTCATAATTCTATAGGTACTAAATATAATTTTAGTTAATATTTTCATCCTCAATCAGATGTGAAATCAGAACAAACAATTCAGGATTTAGAAGAAATGTTATGTGCTTATTCAGTGGATTACCAGAGGAGATGGGACTAACATCTTTCTTCGGTTGTTTTTTCTTATAATAACATTTTTCATTCTAGTATACAGATGGCTCCACAGGAGAAATTATATGTAAGGTAGTGTTAAACTCTATCTTTTTGGGATGATGTAGGTGAAAGAAAGTTGATGGGACCATAATTAGTAGAAGAGATGACAGAAAACATTTAGTTAATTCAGATGCACATGGGGACAACACAGAGCGGGAAAAACATTTACACAGATAATGGGAGGAAGGATCTTTTTTTTAGGTAGGTGATCATGTATATCTCAATGTTTCTGCTATGAAAAGTTTGATGCGTTTTGGTTATAAGGTAAAGATGATTTCGTGGCTCAGTGGAACCTATGAAATCTTGGATAATGTTGGATTTATTACCTACAAAGTTCCTTTAAATCCATGTTTATCCTAGTTACACAATTTTTTACTTGATTCAATGTTGAGAAAGTATATTTTAGATCCCTGTCTTTTTCTGAGTCTAGAGGTAGTTCATTTGGAATACAATCATTCTTACGAGGAACAACAAGTCCATATTTCTATCCAAAGAGAAAAAGTGTTGCAGAATTCGACAATTCATTAGTTAATGTTTTCTGGAAAAACTATATGGTTTATGAGGAACATGGGAATCAAAAAATTCAATGAGGGATAAATATACTCACTTTTTTGTTATGTGAATAAAATTGAGAGGACACAATTTCAAAAAGGTGTGAAGGCTATAACATCCCTGAAAATAAATAATAAGAAATTTTCATATTTATTAGTATTTTTTTAATTATAATATAATTTTAATTTAAATGGGATTCTATGTTTGATGGTGTATATGACACGCTATAATGGGTTTTTCCAAAATCTTATCTTCACGCAAGGATGCGTCATACTAAGGGAAATAATAATAATTTAATACTATTGTTTTTATTGGCTGTTAACACCTAACTATTTTATTGGATGGAATGAATAGAACTAACAATATTATGATTAATCATGTTTGTTAAATTTTTTTACATTTATCAAATAAAATTTAGAGGTTCAAAATGAGCATGAATCTAATTTTAAACAAAAATACTCTAATATTTATAAAAGGTAGTTTGATCTCCTTTTGATGGATAACCCATTCTAAATATACTTTTTGTCAATTTTATATGCTCCGTTTTATAAAATATACTTCATATTTATAATAAATACATAAAAATTTACTTTGGGTAATTTTTTGGTATTTATCATGAAAAAGTTCAATTTTAAATGAATAGTGAAAATTACTGCATTTTAAGTCAAAACTGTATTCTAATCGGATTTATTTATATGGTTAGACTATATTTATAATTGGTTTTAAAGGTTAATTATATTATTATTTTTACCATTTAATCCAATGTTGGTCATTATATGTTACTTCACTTGTTAATTAGACATAAACTCATGTCATCCTTTTAATAGTTATTATTTCATTAAAACCCGATTTTTATTTTGACAACGTGTATTATTTTAATATTAATTTCTGCAACTTATGTGTATTGAATCAGAATAAATTGATTCCATATTTGGAATCAAGAGGTCTCAATTGTGTATATAGCCAACTTTTATTTTTAGACATTATAAATAGTAACTTCAGTAAATATTTTATTTACGAGGGTTAAAGGGTAAATATGATAAATAAGGTTAAGTAAATAATATTTAATTACCCTAACACGTGTCCTAGTCAAATTGGATGAAATAATTCTAACTATGGGCATCCTTGGGTTGATTTAAGAACCCATGGTGCCACTTTTTTGTGAAAATAACATTTAATTACTTTTAATTTAAAGTTAATGAAAACAAAACTCAAACATGTATCATTTTGTAAAAAAAACTTCTATGGGGTTATATAAGTTATATTGTTGACTATAAAAAATCATTAAAAATCTATAAAAATTTCTTAAATTATTGTATTATATTTATAATTTTTATTAGATTAAATAAATAAATTTAATTATGACACAATGAGGATTTGACGAATCTTCCTTTTATAAAGGATTCAAATAAATGATATTATAAATGTTGGAATAAAATTAATTTGGTTATTTTTATGTAATAGAATAATTATATGGATTATATTTACATGTTATATCAGTATTATTGATTTTTTTTCAAATTAATCTTGTTTTTCTTGTTTTTAAAAAAAATCATTATATGAATAGTGTCAAAATTGACATTATTCATATTTTAAAATATAAAATATTTTCTAAAATAATATAAATTTAAAAGAATTATAAGATTTGGAAAAATACTTATCATAAGTCTAAAATTTTATTATTGAATATTTAATTGGTTATTTTCCCTGTTTTGATTATTATTTTGATTCTCAAAGTGTTAACTACTTGATAAAACGGTACGAGTAAAAAAGCGATAAATAAAAAAGATAACGATTAAAAAATATCCAAAACCTATATAAATATTATTGGATGATTTCATTTTGACTTATATTCATATGATATTTGAATTATCTGAATTTGGAATAATTTATACTCAAAATAAAATTAATAATAAAATAATAATTCACAATATTTCTTAAGTGCCCCTCATCCCTATTATAACAGAACACCACCTCGAACCCATTACACACACATCTCATGCCCCATTTTCACATCCAAACTCTTCCAAAGTAAAATCCCAACATCCCCCTATTCCTCTTAGAATCATTACCCTAGGCACAAGGTAATTCAAGAAGGCCTTTCATCATAAATCAAATTGAGTTACCCGATTTGAGGTTATGTCTTCTCTCATGTTTTTCTCCATTATTTTCCCTTCTCCACTCCATATGATCTTATTATTCATTGATTATATTAATACAACATTATAATAAATAATAAATGTCTTTTTATGATAAGGATTCAAAATACACTTACACACACCTCTGTATAATGGGTATAGAACATACTGTTTCTATGGACGGTGAACTACTGCCTCACAAAATGATGATTGTTCAATATTACCATACCCACACTCATGGTGTCCATTATGATGGAACTATAATTAATTATGATAATTATGATATTTTTTTATCCATATTATTCTATAATTATCATTTATAACATACCATTCTGATTATCATGTTGTATCAATAGGATAATATCATTTGTGGAAGTGCGGACTACCGCCCCCTCAAAGTGATATGACTCATTCATGCTATTCAAGGAATGTATAAAGGATGAAATTAATGAAATTATATAAAAAATATATCATATATATTATACAATAATTATAATATATATATGTATCATTTCTATCTCATTATTCTAAATATGAAAAATAAATTAAAGAAGTGTTAATGCATACGAATGGCTTACCGTCTCCATGAACATTGTGTTTCATTTATTATATCTGAATATAATGTACTATTATAAATACATATATACTAGATATATAATAAATATATTAATTCTAAATCAGGAATATCATTCTGGAGATAATATTATTTTGACCACATTGGCAATTTATAATTATAACAAGTTCATTTTTGAATCAAGATCTGATCTTCAACAAAATATCTGATATGAACTCAAATAACTAATTAATTATTTTATCAGGGAAATAAGTGATATAAAAGGAATAATAAACATGAAAAAGGTTTTTAATCAATTATAAATTACCATATGTTTATTTTTAGGGAAGAACATGGAATATAAAAGACAAGTCAGACTCAAGGTAGGGGAATTTGTCTCTAGGTTTTTTCATTGAGGCATGTTTTGGTAATATACACCTATTTATTTTACACGGTGTATAATAAACCCCTTTTAATTTTTTTATTAAATGGGAATATTTTTTCTTTTTAAAATTTTATTAAATGACAAAAGGAATGTTTTTACCGTATGTGGTGATAACGACCTTTCCGCCACCATGAGCATTATTTGATATTTGTCTTCCTTAACAAGTTGTGATGTTTTAAATGGAAAATAAATACCATATAAACATTTTACATATTTTATAATTGAAAATGGTTTTGAAAGTGGATTTACTATTTCAATATCTTGAAATAGTTTCTTGTGATTTTATTATTGAGAAGTTGATATTTGAAATCTTTTATGTGTAATGATTATATAATGGTACTTACACATTTTATGGGTTGTTATGTGATAAAAAAAATGATGTGTGGTTCTGTGATAAACCATGTATGGGTGGTCACATTATAACCTCTAATTTATTGGGTTTTGAATTTGTCCATATGGCTATTTTATTTGTAATAATGATTTGTGGATGTCGACTATACAATTATTCCATTTATTTAGGATTATGTCTCATGTCTATATTTTATATGAAACATGTTTTTTTATTTGGGTTTTATGGAAATATTTTGGTTACAAATAAAGGGAATGAAATGTGGTTATATTTAGTGAAGTGTTTCTGATACTTCTTTAAGGTTAAAAATATTACATAATGATAAAATATTCATGATTTACACGTTGTTTTGAAAACTAATAGTTTTCCATCTTTGTGTATCCCTTACATTGTTTTTTATGCTCATCCCATGTATTTGAAATGTTTTTCATATGACTTTATATGGAATAGGGTCTAGGATGGGGTCATGGAAAACTAATACTATTTTAAAAATGGAACGAAACATATTTCACTCTTTTAATTGTTTTAAATTTACGATAAAAATGGATACTAATTAGAAGTGTCTACATGTTATATTCAAGTTGTTTTATAAAATCTATGACCTAATTATCTAAAACTCGAAACATAAAAAATAACATCAATGCATATTATTAACTTAATTAATGATTATGTAATATATAATGATGGGGCCTTATATGAATGGTGAGAAAATAAAATCAATTCATTAGAAATGAAGGAAATAATATAAAATATTTATATCAACATAACTTTACATTACTTAATAATATACATTGATATCATAAAAAATAATATATATAATTATGCTTAAATTAAATGTATAACTTCATAAATTAATCAATTTCCACCACAATATCATGCTTTTCCTAAAACGATCAGCATTATTGATAAAATTTTCATGCCTAAAGTACTTAAATAAATGTTTAGAAGATCACATAATCCAAAATTATGTAATAATATATTCCTCATATCATCAGATGATAACTAACACTAACATTATTTTCACATGATAAATAATATATGAAATTTATAAACCATCAAAGGAATATGTAATATATTAATCTTTCAAGTTCTATAATAAAACCAAAATTTTAAATAAATCATTCCAGAAACAATTAATATTTTATCCAAATTAACACCCCACACCATAATATTAAAGAATGATTTAACCTATAAAGTTTCATTATATATTTTATCATAAATAAAAAAACAATTAATAGTATTCTCCTCAAATAATACATCATGTTAAGGTTAATGGTTATATATATGTCATTTGTTATATTTCATGTTTTGTATATGTTAACAATCCCGAGACATGAGAAAACAATCTGTGTGCAAAGATCTATTATAACATGATGAAATAATATAGAAAAAACATTGCAAACTTGGAATATAATTCTCATATATCTCTTATAGTAACTCTTATTATGGGAATAAATTATATGCTAAATTAAAATATATTGTTAGGAGAAACCTTCAACTGGTTAAATATGTCCATTTATCGATTTAATTGGACATATATATTGGATTATTCCATCATCATGAGCTATATCAGGCTCACCCATCATCATAAACAATGTAAAAGTATAATTACATAAAAATAACACATGAATGAATTAATTTTTCAAAATAATAAAAACCATTGCACTTTTACAGGTTTATTATCCAATTGGAAAAAATTGATAACATTAAAACTTCATTGAAACAATAATAACACATCCATATAAAATATTAGTGTCTTATAAATAAAATAAATCCCTAGGGGATAACAAGTAACATCATCTGTTGTTTTCAATGGTGAATAGAAATACCATTAAAATGTCACTAATAAAATTCTATTCGAAAATAACGTTTCTTCTTAAAAATAAATTTCAAAACATATTCATTTAATGAATATTCAGTAATTTATTTTATTTGAATATAAAATTGGTAATAATCAATGGAAGCTGTAATAAATAATATTCTTGACGGTGAAAAGAGTAATTAATGGGTTAAAGATTAATATAAAACATTTCATTCACAATTTCATAGAGAATGCAATAATATTTAGTCTGAAAGAATATAAAAAGACTACTTTTGAAAACCATTATAAATAAGTGCAAATATAAATGAAAATTAGCATTATAGATACTTAAATTTTAAATAATACTCTTACAGAAATCATTTTATAAATAAATTAATTGAAAATAATGATTCCCTATTTGTATGAAGATATGTGAACAATGTCACTTACAAACAACTTTAGGGATGATTCATTATTAAATAAAGGAGTAAATTTCAATTAAAATTGACAAAATATTAATAACCATAGGGGAAGAAAATATATATAGTTCAGTTAAATTATATAACATGTTCTCTCTCTATAGAACATTGATCATAGACAATCCAAAAATATGATGATATTGGATCATAAAAATACTTACCATATTGTTAACTTTTTATTCTTCACCTTGTAAAATAAATGGATAGAAATAAAAATTATATTACTATTAATATTAGAATATCCATTATATAATATTTTGTGGATAATTATATTAAACTCATAAAATAATATAGCTTTATGTAATTTAAATATTTCTCAAATAAAGAAAAATTTCAGATGAGTAATAAATAAAATATCCTACCATTGAATTAAAAATTAATTAATTGAGAAATTATGTGTAAAAATGAAAATAAAAAAGTTTAAATACATAATAAATAAATAATATTTAATTATACACATAATCATGGATTTTTAGGGTAAATGAAGATGTTATATTAACCAATAAAAGGAAATTGAGTTCAGAAACCACTTACTGCTTGGTAACCAAGATGTAAGATCTCGTTAAATGAAAAAATTTAAATTGAAATATAAAATAAAATTACTTATGAAGTATTTACTATAAAATAATTTAATGTATTGTATGTAATCCTTGTCAAATTAATTAGGTGAAAAACAATATAACATCCTTTAAAGAAGGTAAATTTAGAGAAAAACCCTTACGTTGAGTCAAAAAATGCTATGTATGTCCTTTAATTTCTGCAAAATAAAAATATATCAATTAAATAATTTCTTATAAGAATTAAATGTGATTAATATATTAGTGTTAAAAACAACTATTTCATTAATTTTAATGATATATTTAATTATATTGTCATGTAATTACACCTTGTGTGTTTTGAGGATGTTTAGTTCATGGTTACAAGACAACATCAGTATATTGACTGTGGTTAAGAAGTCATTGTTACATAATCTAAAAAAATCAATAATATTATAATTAATTTATTTTAAAATTAATTATTTTAATAAAAATAACTAGGAAATATGATTATGGGATATGAATTAGGTTTTAATCATTTTGATGGAGGATCATACATACACATGGGTAATGTTTTCATTTTCCAAAGTTTAAGAGGGGAAGAAAGTAATTTAAATTTTATAATCCAATAATAATTATTATATCATAAATATAATGTTACATATTTTAAATAAATATAATTATAAAATATAAGTAATGGGGGTATCCAAATCTTATAACATTACATTGTGGATGTGGAAATTCCCATATCAGAATGAAAAGCATTATCATATTTTAGAAGGTGTAAATGTATAAAAATAAAAGATATATTATATTTTTTGAATTCTAATTTTGATATGGATATTATATATATATAATTGATCATTTTTTCCATCCATGAGAGGCAGTGATGGAAAATGAATTATATCTGTTGGCAAGGTGATATACCATTGAAAATCAGAATGGTTGTCTCACTTCTCATTTTATAAAATTATAGACAGATATGGTTAGTTTAATATAAATATTAATGTATTAGTTTATGAAAATATATATTTTATTATTTAATACTAGTTGATGAATATTTAAAGGGTGTAGAAGAATTAATAAAATATAAAAGATATCACAAAAAACATAACCCTTTTCAGGACAATGATGATATGTTTGTACATAAATCCTTTAAAATTTTCATTTATGATCAAGAATAATAAAATAATAAACATGTATAAGTTTGTAATATTTATTTTTGTAGTACATTTCTGAAAAATAAAACCCAAAGTGCGCATTGTAGTGGACATGTGGTAACTTTTTATAAGTAAATAAAGGGAAGCAATTGATGTTTTTATGAAAATTAAAATATATTGATTTCATAATTAAGAAAAATGGATCCAGAAATGGACCATTTCCAAAAATCAGATGATATAATATGAATATATTTTTATAAAATTGGGTTTATAAATGTTTCACAAAATTTTAACCCATATAACTTCAGTTTAACCCCTCAGTAAATCTATTTTAACTGTAACCGTGAAGGTATATTTTTTCTATTTTTAACAGTTCATAGATCCATAAATTAATTTACTACTAGTAACTAATATTAATTATTATGAATAAAATTATAAAATGTAATTTAAAAAATTCAATATATAAAATTGGCATAATATATTTTAAAATAACCCTACAAAATATGATGAAAACAACTTTTTAGAAGAATTTATGTCGTATGCAAATATGTTTACTAAAAATTAAGTTATAATGTTTATTATAATAATAATAATTGGATTTATTTTAATAAAAATGATCTATTTAAATTTTAAAGAAAATAATAAATATAGTGAAACAGTAAATGCTTGGAAAAAAATATAAATTCCAAAAGAAATTTGTATTTTTTACTATTCCATGAAAAATAAATATTTACATAAAAGTACAAAAAATTCACCCTAAGATAAATTCAACATGATGAAATAATAAAAAATAATATAATTTTTAAAATTCACAATCTATAATTTTGAACTCAACCTTTTAAATAAATCAATATAAGGCATTAAATAGAAATATGGATACAAATAAAGCATTTTCATTTTGATTTAAAATTTAAAAATATTATAAAAATTAAGATAATGATATAAAATAAAATTAATTAATATTAATATGAAATTAAAAATATATATATTAACATTAAATAGTTTGTTAAAAACCATACATCCTTAACATTATCTTAATCGAAGACCTTATACTTTTACAAACTCTAGAGCTTGACCTCTCAGAGTGTCCTCCTATGAGTATTATTGCCATACTCTTCCACATTATATTGATTTGATGGACATATTTATAAACATATTTGGATGAAACCAAGTAGGTACATTGACATTGATCCTTCCATATAAAATATAAAATAATTAGTACACATAACATATGAAAAATAATTTTATGATTAATTTGTTAATTCAATTTTAGCTAATTTCCCATTATCTAACCAATTATAACATAAGAACACATCATCATGTTTCATGATCCTTTACTGGGTATTTACCTCATAAAAATAATCCCATCATTTATAATGATTGGTAAATATGACGGTCCTTATGTAAAATCAGAGGGTGACAAAAATTCTCATGTCTTAGATGGCCTCTCCTGTTCACAACAAGTGAAAATCACAAATTTTACTATTTATCTACCAAACCATGCATACTCAAAGTTCTTACATCCAATGTCTATTCAATTTGTCAACCTTCATTTATTACCACTTTTTTATGACCCCCTCCCTCTAAAAATACCTATCATGGGCCATCAATAGAGAAAGAGTGGTAAGGATGCATGAATCCAAGCTCAAATATGTGATCGATTGGTGGCAATTATGGAGTTTATATAATAACACATATAAGCGGAAATATGTAACAACATGAAATTTTATCCGATATAAAATGAATTTTTTTATAACTAATGTTATACAAAACACATGACATAAATTTTCCACAATATTTTAGCTTATGATTATTAACAAAATAATTATTAAACCTATACGATTGTAAATAAATTAAAAAGGGTAATTTTTAAAAAAGTTAACCTTATATTTTAAATTAATCAATAATTTTTTTTATTTTTTATTCATAAATAGATAAAACTAAATTCATTTTCATGTTAATAATAAAAATATTATCCTAAGATAAATTTTTGGTATTTTTATTAAATAATTCATTTTGTGAATAATAAAAAATATAAATATCCCCAACAAATAAAAATGTTATGAAATTATACTAGTAAAATAATGACATAAAGGTATTTGAAATATTATTCTATAAAATATATATATTTAAAATTAATTTGGTGTCTTTTTAATACCAATGAATATAATTTTTGAAATATAAGTAAAATCTTATGGTAAAAACCATATTTATAATTTTATATTAAAATTTATCTTCCATCACATGTATAAATTATATATATCATATGGATTTAATAGTTTTTATCAACATAATAATATTATATAATAAATTCATGTTAAATTTTGTGCATTAAATTATAATTACAATGATAAAAGATAATGATCCGGATATTGGAAAATGGTTATCTTCGCAGAATTGTTTTATTAATATTATATTATTTTTTTTATATTCAATTAAATTTTTATAGTTTAAATGAGGAATCAAATATAATTTTAAAAAATATATATGAATCACAATTATATATATTTAATTTTTATCTAATGTAATGTATGATTAAGAACCAATAATGGTCACTAAAAATGTTTTTGTAAAAAATATTTTTAATATATTGAAGATTATTTAATATTAATGTTAATTTTATATTGTTTTAAATATTAATTATATTAAATTGTGATAAATTTATTTTCATAAAACCTAAATTTTCCATAATATTTATTTATAATTTTAGTATGACTTTAATTACCTAGTTGAAAACTACATTCCAAGGTAAAAAAACAAAAAACTAGTGAATGCACAATGCAAAGAACTAATGACTTTCAAAATTTAAAATACATATTTGGAAAAATAGTTGAGTCTTTATCGACCCAATATTACCCCATATCCATTATTTATAACATTTGGATTTATTGAATCATTAATTGTGTAATTATATCATGGAAAATTGAAGGGTTTTCTTGAAACTGCACTTTTTGACAATTATAAAAGGGTATACTTCCAGCCCTTCATAAAAACCTATTATATCAACTTACATAGTGAAAATATGAAAATTTTCTCCTCATATAAACCTCTCCCACTATAATAATGTTATTTTACACTTATTTATCTTACGTCTATATTATCTAATGAAAATTTTTAGGGAAAACTCAGGCTTCTAACTTGATTATTTAATTGTACTAGTAGTTTACTTTTCTCGACCGATTCATAAATTATCAAAAAATAATTAATATTATGAAATAATTATCATCATTATACATAAATGACATTATACTAATATAATAATAATAATTTACTCCTTTCTATCCACATAGAAATATAAATGTATATTCATCTTGCATTTTGTAGACTACAACCTCCAGGAACTAACATTATTATTTTTTCATATTTAATTTATTTAATTAAAAATACATGAAATATGAATCAAAAAAATTTTATAAATAAAAATAATATAATTATTATTATATTATAACTAAGATATATAGTTCCTGATATATACTTACCCATCAAGATATTTTGTGCTAAATATTGGGAAGGTTTAACCACCCACATAAATAAATTATATAAATCACTATCATGGATATGTGAGGTAAATTAAAAAATATATTATTATATTTTAATAAGAATTGATTTTTTAAATAATTTTACGATTGGAAATAATATGTATTTATTTTATTATCAAAATATTACCTTCAATCACTAAAACCACAATAATAAGATGACACATATTCTACTATCATATAACATAATTTTTTTTATAATTACTAAATATTATATGATAAATAATAGTCTATATTAAATAAATAATATATTAACATTATTCATAAGTTTTTTTATAATAAATATAATTTTTTATTAAGGATTTTTAGTGTATGAACAAAATGAATATCATATAATTTAAGGGTCTCACTTCCGAATTTCTCTATTTCAGAAAATGTTTTAATTATCCACCTACCATAATTTAAACCATCAATGTCCTTATAAGTGGATATATTCTCTCATGGATATTAATTATTCATTACATTTAAACATAAAAGTAAATATATATATTTTTAATGGTGTTTTTAGTAAATCAATTATTTTGATATAAACTAATCATTATTCCATTGATTTAATAGATTTCTTCTTAAAGTATAGAGTTACAAATTCAATTTATTCTTACTAATAATTTTTTTTTATTTCCTCCCTATTTTATTTGTCTAAATTTTTTTTCATGAAACAACATTATGATATACATCATAACTTAGGTTTTTTTACTTCAACTAATAGTCCCTAGGTCTCAATTTATATTTCTGAAGGCATACATCTTATTATGAACAAATTTATATTATACACTTTATAAACTAAATTTTTTGAACATAATAGAATATTTATATATTATTTATGGAAATTTATGTTTAATTCCATGATTTATTTCCTTCATGGTATTTTATTTAAAAATGACTCTATCCAGAATGGTTTCTATTTCAAACCTCAATTTATAATTGAGACCTCTCATATATGATTAACCATTTTGAGAATTTTTATTATGTTTCATTCTAAAATCATAATCATTTTTCTACAACCTTTATCAGTAGAGTTATTTTTTATCAATACAATATTCTAAATTTGATTAATTATAATATTTTAAAATAATATGACTTTCAACAAAAAAATTTTAAAAATATATAGATAAAAAATATTTTACCCTAGTATATTATCATCAACCAAAAATTCATTTTATATATGTATAATTTATTCGAAATATGTAAAAGAGAATTTTAAACAACCATGAAAACAATTTATTTTTTTAAAATTAATACAATCATACATTTTCTGTTATGGGACATTTTTTGAGAAATAAACTAAATTCTCATTATTTCTATGTGAAAAAATAGTTCATACAACATTGTCTGTTCCAATGGAATCTCATTTATATGACATAATGGTTTATGAATGGAAAATTTTATTTTCCTTTATTAATATTTTTTTAAATATCAAGAATATCATTAAACAAGGTGGATGTACATTCTTTACATAAAAAATTAGTTTTACAGGACATCTAAAAGGTGATTTTCATGAAATCAATTTTTTGTTGAAATAACATACAATTGATCAATTATATTTATAATATTATACCATAAAAATTATTTCCCTATATAGATTATAGAATTTTAATTTATATCAAATATATGATCCATCAATTCATATTTCTTACAGAATCATCATTAGTGTCAAATAGAAATGTTTCTTCTGATTTTTCTCTTTTTGATCACTATATATTTATTTCCTATGATTTCAGGGTATTAACATAGATTTTATACATTTAATTTTTTAGGAAAAATATTTACATATCCTTATAAATTTTATCTTTACAATGAAAATACCATATTCACTATTATCTTTACGTAATGATATTTTCCATGTAAATAAATTCTTATTATTGGATACAAATTTATTTCCAAGGTATTATCATGTTATTATTATTGATCAAATAAAAAATGATTTAATTTTGTGAATAAATTTAAAAATAATATAAAACCAATTTCCTTTTCAATAGTCATTATGATTTGTTGAATTAAACCCATATTATCTTCATGAGTTATTTTTGATATTAACAGTAATTTTTTAATGGAACTCAAATGTATTGATGGTGATGAATGGGGTACTATATAACCCTATAATAAATTGGTTATTATATTATATCATAGAGATAAATATGAGAATTGAGTAATGAAATATCTACCCATTGTGTGAATCGTGTAATGATTTCTCACTCAACTATGAGAATCATGTCAGGATGTCTGGTCCACTATGTGAATGAGGAGGAGATGCATGATTCACAAGGAAATGATTTACAATTAATATGATTGTTTCAAAATGATGGGATGACTTCAATTATATGGTATTCTACAATTACATAGTGTGCAATATATTTTTGATTATTATCATTTGTTTGTTACGCTGTCATAACTCATGACTATTAACTCATGTTTTCACAATCCTTTTATTCATGATGTATTTGTTCTAATGACTTATGGATTATTATTATTTGGGTATAATATTATACATATCTTTATTACACCCATATACTTATACAATGAACTGTTATAATCTTAAATTTTTATCATTATTTTTTACCCAGAGTGATAATCAGAGCTCACCCCATTCTTATATTTACATTACATGAGTTATAAAGATAAATATAACTGATGAGTCCTCTAGAAAGGATTAAAATGAGACTTAATTGTGGAGATATGATTATAGGTTTTGTGAAAATATTATTTTTGAGTTAATCCTCAAATGAATAAAAACATAGGTTAAGCAGTTTTTGTGACAATTTTTTTGATGGAATGGAAATTACTATAAAATAATTAAATTAATGTATGCCACTAAATTGGGTCACCATAGTTGGTATCATAGGTTTTAATAAATTTTAATCACTAAATTTGTTAGTTTTAGTGATTAGTAATATATAACATTAATGAAAAAATAATTGATAAGTCAAAGGTATATGTCTAAGTATCAGATAACAAACCCAATTTTTGATAAAGAAAAGAATTATTGTTTTTCCTAACATTAATATTCATGTATATATAATGGAAAGTGCATGTGGTTCTAGAAAAAATTTACCTAGGGGTAACATCTTTTAAGAGGGTGCGTTGGGTATTAACTCAACCCTGACTTGGCTCAAGATAAAGAGGCCTTAATAGACATCTCAAAAGACACTCTTTGGAGATATACATGAGATAATTCAGGTGTTCTTCATGAATAATTTTAATGTAGTTGGAAATATTAATATTAAATTAAATCATTGGAGACTAATGATAAAATTACCACATTACACCAAAGATTAATTGAAGATAGGCTTTTGTAGATACAATTGTATTATATATTACAAAAAAAAGTTGTCATTATAGATGGAATGTTTAGATTCTCGATTTAATTTTCATATTTATTATATTTTCCTAACCATTTTGGATTTAGAATCTGTTGAAACAAGATAAAAATTTTATACAAAATAAGAAATATATATAGATATCCCCATGTATTATATCTAAATAAGGTAGAATAAATAAATAAATATATATATTTTCTATTCATGATATGATACAAATGTGTCTTATCTTGTATTACATAGCTTTCTAAGGTTTATATCATAAATAAATTAATATCTATGATCATGGCCAGTTTAATAAATGAATAGATATTTATGAAAAAATGGAATAATAAAAAAATTTATTGAGGATTTTTTAAAGTATATATGAATCTTTCTTCATTAGTTTGTCATTAATGGTTTGAAATCACAAATTAAATGGTATTAATAACCTTTATAATTGATTTTATGGTAAGGTAAATTTTTTGGAGATATCTTTTGAAAAACACATGTACAAAGGTTGGATGAGTTGTAGATTTAATATATGTAGTATATTGAGATCATAAATTGTAGGGTTATTTTTAAAATTTTGGTAATGATATATCTATATCCTTGTGATTTAAGATAATTCATGATTTTTATGATAATTTTTATAATATTCTTTGGGATAAATGTATATATTTTCTAATATTTAGATTGATGATGTGGTGTATATTCCCATTTGTTTCTTAATGATATAATTAATTATTTGAATAATATGTGATTTCACTAGGGATTTGTGACATGGGAAATTAGGTAGTTTTGGGAATGTTTTTCTCCGTAGAATATATTTTTACAGTATAAGGAATTGATGTTGTTTGATTAATGATAATTATGTTGATATTGCTTAAGATAGTACAATATATTTTTCATTAAATGTTATATGTAAAATAATAATTAAGTTATTAATGTCATCCCAAAATTATTTATGAATAATAAATAAATATGTGAGTAAAATATTTATTTAAGGATGTAGAGTGGAATAAAAATAGATTTTAAATCATCCATAATGAATTCCATGTTATATAACTTATATTAACATCAAATAAATATTATAATGTGCCAAAAACAATTGGATGATTATTATTAAAAAAAATATTATAAAACCTAAATGATATAAATAATTTATAAATATTTAATTTATAGGATAAGTGAATAATATGATTTAATATTGAAAAGGGCTACCATTAATAAAATAACTTAACATTATAAATAATGTGAAATATTTATCAATTAAATGAAATTAATATATCATTAATATTTAATATAGAACTATGAATTTAAAAATATACAAATTATATTAACTCAATTTTATTTATTAACCAATTATAAATACATTTTATAAAAAATAATGTTTAGAACACCCTTTTCTATAAATAAGAATTTTTTAAACAATTGAGATGTTTTAATTTAATTCAATTTTTTTAAATTTAAATTTATGAAATGTATTTTATATTTAGGTTGAAAAATAAAAATTTAGTTAATATAAGTTTTTTAATAATTTTAGGGAAAAATATATTACATAGTTATAAACTAGTAAAAAAGGTAAAAGTAAAAACCTAAAAAATTACTTCTAACATGGTTAAAACATGTGTATAAATAATTATTTCTTGTTTTATTAAACCCAATATCAACCAAAACTATTGTTTCAAATATTTATTTTGTTAACATTTAATAGTGCAATGATATCCTTAAAAAATATAGGGTTTTCTCAAAAGTTCACTTTTATCCACTTATATAAGGGGATAGTTTCACCCCTCTATCTCAAACTAATTACATATATTTAATTCCAAAATATCAATGATTTTACAATTAATAGAAACATCATTCACTTAAAAAATATTATAGAAAACCATATTTTCATAAGGTCTTCTACTCTAAGTGTTTTTCCAGAGATAACATACTCTTCGGACGTGTAATTAAATTATCTTATTCTTCTAATTTAAATTAATCTTTCCTAAATCATCTCAAGAATTAGTAATACAATTTACTAATTATCATTAATAAAATAAAATTTTATTTTTCCAATTGAAGAATAATTATTTTCTCCTTTCTGTCTAATTTGAAAAACAAATTACATTAATACCTTATTTTCAAACTACTTCCTCCATGAACTAGTGTTTTTACTTTTCATATTAATTTTTTCACTTAAAATAACACATAAAATATTATATATAAAATCCTAATAAAATAAAAATAATATCATTATTATCATTTTATAATGATATTAAAAGCTTCCCTAAAATGATAACCCATGATATATTGAGTGGTCATATTGGGGTTGGTTTTACCACCTACTAATATAAATCCTCTCAAACATTATCTTTGATGAATATAAGAACTTAAATAATAATTATATTATAAGTTAATAAGAACTTTAGTTTTCGTTTATGGTTTTCTAATGGTTATAATAAATATTTTAATTGTTATTAAAAATAGTGTGTTGTATTCATAATCACTAAAATAATCCAACATAGTTTCAACTATTATAGAAACAAAAGAAAAAAAATAAAAAAAAATAAATATAATAAGATAATAAATTTTATATATTAAATAAAATATTGACAAATATGGTTCATAATAAGTTATATAAAAACATAATTTTATCATTAATGATGTTGATCAATTGTGTAAAATGATTCAAGAAAAATGTATGGGTATCATCTCAAAATATCCTTTTTTGATACACATATATCATTCTACAACAAATGTCATATAAGTTGTTTATATAAAATATAGTGGATATATAAAATCAATAATTATAATAATTATTTTTATTTTGAAAACAACATAAATCTAATTATCTTTCAATGGGTTTGGTTATAATATATCCAGTGATGTAAGGGTTTTTGTTAACCCAAGTTTCCTCTATTGAGTATAAAACCTTCTTCTTGAACACTATTGTTCCATGTATGAATTATTCCGTAGAATGAAAAACAGAAATATCATTTCATTTTAATTTTCATTGGTTATATTATTATTCCATTTTACCTCTTTATCAAATGAATTTCATTAAAAGATTACTCCTCATGTAATGGTTTCCTGGTCTCCATTACTATTTAATGATACATAATTTTTGTTATGGACGAATTTATTTTATATAGTCTATATACAGACATTTATCTTATTATTACATGATTTATCCTTCATTAATGATATGTTATGTTCAATTTACATCTACTAGGACTTAATGTATTTTTATTATAACATCACTCCAGCCACATGGTTTCTATTTGTGGCCTCATTTTAAAAATTTAGACACCTCAAATATAATTACCCAGATAAGGAATTCATAAAGTGTTTCATTCCATGATCAATATAATTTTATTACGATTTTTTACCCATGATTGAATTTTTTTCCCTTTAAATCATTTTAAATTTTATGCTTCATTATTTTTTAAATCGATATGGTTTTTAAGAATGAATTTAAAAATATATAAAAAATTAATACCCTTTTATGCTAATATTTTATTTCTCACTACAATTGTTTTTATATATCCCTATATTTTTATTGAAAATTGAAAAATTAAATCTTTAACAATGTTTAATTATCATTGAAATATTCCAAAATAAAATGAATTTAATGATTTATTTTATGGTCATTTCTTAATAAATAATTCATTATAATGTTTTTATTGTGAACAAATATTTCCGCCATCATTTATGTTTCCTAAGAAAAATAATTTCTTTGAATTAATGGTATTATAAAAAAATAAATGATTAACCTATATTTATAAAAATATTACAATTTATACAAATGTTTTGAAGAGGGTGAGAGAATTTTATTCATTCGAGAGAGATTCATCTTAAACACCCTAATAATGATTTTCATATGATTCATTTTTCATTGCAATATCATATGATTGATCAAATATATTGGTAAAATATTATTATACACATTATTTTTATGTATAGATTATGAATTGTTATTTTCTGTGAAGGATATAATCTACCACTTCTTTTCTTTTTCATAATAGTCCTTAGTGTATAACTACAATTTTTCTTCCATTGTTTTCCTTTGTAAACACTATTTATTCCCTTCCTCGGGATTCAATATTGTTGACCCAAATTCCATTCAGTTATCAATTTTTAAAAATTATTAATACAAACTATACCCTTTATTTATACATTTTAAATTCAATATTCCAAATTTCCATGATTAAATGGTATTTACATAGAAATCTAATTGATGTCAACGGATAACCAATTATATTATATGGGTTTATCATGCTATGATTTTTTATGTAATTATGAACTATTTCATTATGTCATTCCAATGGAAAATGACATGAAAACCTTTTAACTTCCTTTTTAATTTTTTATATCTTGAATGAATCCTAGTTTATTTTTATGTATTCTTTTTAATAGTATGAGTAATTTTTATTATTTAACACTAATACCTATGGATAATGATGAGTGGGATTATGCGTCTCCCATCAATTAATATTTTATATCCCATTAATTAACTATAGTAATTGAGAAAGGATTGTTTTCTCCACTATAGGAATCATATATGGAAGGCTTGAACGAGAAACATAATCATATATGGATATCAGCTCAAATATAGAAATTAGGTGGTCATGCATAATCTATAATGAAATAATTACCTATGAATATGGTTGTTACCTAAATATATGATGGTTTTGATTACTTATTAAGATAAATTTCCTTGTATCTCTATGATTTTATACTTATTCTCATTCTTATGTTATGCTCTCACAGATTATTTACTATCTCATGTTTCAAACCAATTTTGATTCTTGTATTTTTTTATGGAATAACTTTTGATCAATGGATTACTTAGTATATCTTTATCTTGTGTCCTTATTATAACCATTTTCTCATCTTATGAACTCTTATGATATTTATTTCTTATCATTTATGTTTACCCTTAAAGGTCATTTGATCTCACCCTTTTCTTATTCTTCCATTCCCCATGTTATAAATGTGATAATAAGTTATGAGATGATTTTAAGGAAAAGTAATGATGCATAATAATGGGGAAATTTTCACAGTTTATATAAATTAATGTTATGTAATTTGTACTAAATTACAATAAACCATTCATTCTCTAGTATTTGTGACTATTTGTGAGATGGATTGATTGTTTTTGTAAAATAATGAAATATATATTCGTTTTTGTCATGTGTCACCCTACATTACACTAATAAAGATGTCAGATGTGATGGAAAATAAAAAAACCCACCAAAAATCACCTTCTCCTAAAAAATTAATAATCAATAATAACTCATGATGTGATTACAGACATTATTGGACACAAATAAAATGAAAATTATAAAGAAATAAATCTTAAATAGTGACCACAAAGCCCCAAAGATAATTAAAACTCTAGGAACTGGTGATGTCCTTATAGATCACCAACAAACTATGGTAGAATTGAAAAGGTGTGTACATATATGTTGGGTGAGCAGAACATGTATACTCAGTAGGATCTACCTTGAATCCCCTTACGACAATTATGAATAAAGAATACTTAATCCCATTGAGTAAATAAATGGAACTCACCTATCACCTAAATATATATACTATTCTTTTCTAATCCTCACCATAGCTCACTCACAAAATAAAAAATAGAATTATAACCACAAAATTTATAACATAGATATATGTATATACACACTACATGAAAAAGGGATAATTTTGATATGTTAAGTACGACAAAAAATGACCCATAACAAGTTGTCTAATAAATAGTCTAATTTAAATTATGAAAGATTTCCCATTTCAAAGAAGACATTTTTTCTTATTATTTACGATGAGAAAAGATTAATTTGGAAAATTTCTCTAGAAGGAATACATTTCATTCAGTGATAATTATTATTTTGGATGGAAATAATTTTCCCATCAAAAATATATTCCACAAAAGGTTATTTATGATGTCAAAAATATTAATTTTGTATATAATGAGTCAGTGGGGGCATATCTACGATAAGACTCATCACACTATCTTTTTATATTGCCAATTTTTTCGCTGGAAAAAGTTTCAAATAATAAGTTGTCAGAGATGTATTTTTGAATGGTTAAATCACATATAATTGTTGGCAGATATGTATTTGTGATGGAGTCCATTGCAAATACATTTATATCGCTCCCATATTTATTTATGTTAGGATCTATTTTCAATGAATATCCCAAATACTTTCAATATCACTTCGATTTCTGATAGGATCCATTGGAACTAAACTATTTGTGATAAAATATATTATAGAAATACTTCATCTCAAATAATATATGCTATATATGAATGTTTCCGAGTATAATTTTTACACTACAATATTTTCGCTCATCTCCTCTATTCTATCTGATTTCTCTATACAAAAATTTTAATTTTATTAATAACTTTACTCATTCACGATCACATAACTATTCTAATTTAAATAAATCATTATTTTTATATATTTATTTTAATATTTGTAAATGTTAAAATTTTTTATTTTATATTATAAATAACTAATAAAAATTGAAGTGATTAGATGCAATTAATAGTAAGTAGTTGAAATTGACAATAATCATTTGTAATTGATAAACAATTAGTAATATATAAATTAGGTTCTTAGGGAACAATTAAATTAAACACACACACACACTACACACACATGCCAAAAATGAAGGCTATAGCCCCGCAAGAGATATCCCACCAATCAAACATTATTTATTTAGTACATGACCCGAAATCCTAGTGGCCTTGAAGAAAATTACATGTCTCAAAGGCCATCAAATTGGCATGAAGGCTTAGTGCAATGTCATTCCAACATCATTAATGCATCACTAGTTTCTTATCTCATGCTTACGTCACCACCTGCATTGGTCCTTCTAGTGTCACTGTCTGCCAGCAGAAATTCGCTCCCTCCCAAATTCAAATATTGGTCTAATGCGGGATTACATGGAGCCTTTACCACTCATATAAGTCCCCAAATGATAAAATTACTAATAATTATTAATGTTTTAGAATAATTAATATATGATTATTAATGATTTTCAATACATAATAAATAATATGAAAAAATTACCAATAATAAAAAATTTAATATTAATTAGTATTAATTATAAATAACTAAAAATAATAAATATCAACTAATAATTATTAGTCATAATTAACAAAAATTTGTAATAATTTTTAACAAATTGTGGTAATTAATAATAGTCAAAAAATTACTTATAATTAACAACTAATTAAATTTTGTAACAATTTACAAAAATATGTACCAATTATTAAGAATTATTAATAATTAGTTATAATTAGTATTAATTTTTTAAAAATATTAATAATCAATAAATAATAAAAACATTGGTAATAATGAAAAATAATTACAAAAATTTTGTAATAATAAAAAACAATTAAAAATAATTACCAATGATAAGTAATAATCTATTATAATTATTAAAAATTAGTAATAATTATCAACAAATTCAAATAATTGGTAATAATTACTAATAAATCATGATAATAAATACTAAAAACCAAAGAATAATGATAATTATAAAAAATTACCAATAATTACAAATAAATAATGAAAATTATTAATAACTGAGTAAAATAATAAATAGTTAATAAAATTAGTAATAATTGTTGGAAAATAGAAATAATTAATATAAATTCGTAATAATTTACTAAAATTATTAATTAATAAAAAATATTAGTAATAATAAGTTTTAATTAAGAAGAACTTTTAATATTTGGTAATTATTTACAAATATTAGTAATACTGTATAAAATTGGTAACAATTACTAATAATTTTTATCAAATGAAATATTTAGTAAAAATAGTAATAAATTGAAATAATTAAAAATATAGAAATAATAATTAAAATTTATATTTATTTTGTACTACTACAAAAATATTAATAATTGTTAAAAGGTAGTAATAATAAGTGATAATTAAAAAAATAGTATTAATTAACAAACAATAGTAATAATTAATGTAATTATTAGTAAATAGTAACAATTAATATAAATTATAAATATTTAACAATAAACAAAAAAATTTGAAATAATTACAATTAATTACAGATATTCAGTAATAATTACCTATAATTGGAGATAATTACCAATAATTAGACATTATTAGTAAAAAATAATAATAATCAATAATAATTACCAATAAATACAAATAATCAACAACAATTACCAACAGTTGGTAATAATTGATAATAATTAACAATAATTAACGATAATTTCCCATAAATAACTATATTTTCCCATAAATAATAATATTTCCAATATTTAATTTTAATAAAAAAATCGAAAATAATAAGTAATAATTAAACATAATGAGTAATAATTATGCATATTTGTTAATAATTAAATATAATTTGTAAGGATAAATCATATGGATTATTACAGAGAAATTTATATAAATAATGAATAATAAGTTACAGTAATTAGAATTAATTAACAATAATTATAACTAATTAGAAATAATTATATTTAATTAACAAAAAATAATAATAATAAAAAAATAATTTGAATTAATTGACAATAATTAGTAATAATTAGTAGTTAAAATAAATAATTACAAATAAACGTAGTTAGAAATTTTGTAAATTTATGAAATATATTGTATTTCATCTTTAGATTGTCATCCCCAAAGAGTAATTTCAGATGAAAATTTCATTTTCATTTGAAATTATTATTAATTATATATTTATTTATATATTTCTATAACATAAATTATTTTCAACATTTGTCATGTTCAAAAGAAATAAATATATATTTTTCAAACAAATAGCCAAAACAAATGGTGTTAGAATGAATCCAAATATTATGGAAGGATGAATAACTAGTACTAATTTAGTTAATTTTATCACCATTTTTTCAGTTATTTTTTATTAATTTTTTTTTATCTAGGTAATTTTCATAGATATTTTTCTTAAAGAAAAATAAGATATCCTGTGTCTATTGAAGTCTTTTTGTTTTGAAAATAATGTTCTCTTGAATTGGATAAAATTAATGATGACAGTTTCTTATCAGTAGGAATCCAAGACAATTAAAGAGAAACTCTTCTTTAGAACAAGAATAAATTTTTTATCATATTAGGATAAACCAAAACTCAATATGAGTGGTCAGCACATGTTCTTGATTGATGCATTTTAGTTATTAAAGATCTGTTAAGTTGTTGTCATTCAGCATTGTGGTAGCACATATAGGGTCAACATTGTTATATATAGATTTTGAGGACTATCTAAGAGCTTATAATGGGATTATAGATAGCCTTTTTATAGAGTTGGAGGATCATTGTCGATACCAGTAGTAGGTGGAGGAGCATCAGCATCGATGGATGGAGTGAAATCACAATAAGATGAGGGATTATTTTCAAGGAATATAACGTCCTGACCAGGATGCTACTAAACTAATGCTCCAAGATAGTTCTCTATAAGGCCTTTGGAACACATCTTCATACAATAGAGTTTCCAGTATATTAGTGATGGAATACAATGTTTTACAGGAGATACTATTCCATAATATTGAAAAAATGAAAAATATAAATAACTAAATATCACCCAATTAGTAAATAAAAAGATTTCAGAAGATGTAAATTACTAAAATATAATCAAGATGAAATAATAAATGAGATGTTATAAATGCACGATTGACCATGTTGTACACAAAACAGTTGTCATAAAAAGGACCAACCATACATTCATGAGTAAAAATAAGAATCTAAAATAAATGTATAGGAATATACATAAAAAATTTATCCAGGCCAGAAACTCGATATCCAAATACTTATCGAAGAAACCCTACTTGATCATTCTCACACCACCACCCTACCTATTCCTACAGCCATGATGGGGTCCTCTATGGTACCCTAAAGCAATTGAATCCTAAAAAGGTGTGAGTAAAAAACATAGTAGGTCACCACCAATGCGGTACCATAAATATCTAGTAATATTTATTGTATGTTCATGTGAACTAATCAAAATGATATCAATAGTAATAATAGAATAAGTAATTATTGAAATTAAAAGAAACATGACCACAATTGATCATTGGTCTTTGGATCTCAATCTTCTAGACATAATTTCCCTTACAGAAGAATATATTTTATTTTAAATTTATATATCCTCATATATAAATAAATATATATATATATATATATATATTCTTTCATATATAAATTTATATATTCAATTAAGTAAAATATAAAAAACATGATCCACAATAGATCAAGGGATCCATGATTAAAACAATTGTACATCCTGTAAAAATGTTGTTGAAATGTATGCTGTGAAATTCATGACATGTATAATCAATTCGATCCTTGGGTACTTCATCTGGATTGATAATTAAGGATTGATCAAATTATAGAAAAATCCTCGAGGAAGCTACATCACCAAAAATGGATACATGTTGTTTTTTTGGGTTCACTCGTTATTACATATATTCATTATAATAAAGGATACCATATACTAACATACAATCTTGAAATTGTTTAATATAGCTAAAATTACTAAAACTCAATTCACATGGAATCTAAGATGGGTAACTATAAATTATGGTAAGAAAAAACAATTTCTTAAATTGTGTAATTGTATATCAGACCAACATGGTCCCAAAACCAAGGAGTAGAAATGTCCACAGAATTCATCTAAGGTGGATCATTGGAGTAGAAATTTCTATGAAATAATTATATGTATTTTACACCCAATTTAAGGATTATAAATATCCATGTAATCCTAATAAGTACGATCGATGGAGTAGAAATGCCCCTGAAATTTATGTATTTCATGTAAAATTAGTAAACCAGATCAAATGGATAGATATTTCTGAGCAATCATAATGATTAATGTAACTCATGAAAGTTAGATATATGGATTATAAATTTCCACTTCATCCTAATAAGTCATGTAAACTGGGTAATCAGATCTATGGTGAATAAATGTATAAGGAATCCTAATAATTCATTGGTGTCATACAAAAAATCCCCAATTGTCATCATAACCAACACATTCATTTTTTAATAAATAATTTCATTACTCCCCAAATTTATAATTCAATTATTATCTTCATTATCTAGATCCTAATTTGTATCATGGTAAGTACCTTTGGGCATCCATATCAAATAGTTCATCACATCAGGATCATCAGCCACCAAACCGGATGCACATCTGGTAATCACCAATTCTTCAGCAGTAAGTAGGTGAATCCATAAAAAGAGTGAGGGTTATTGATGGCCTACCCATCAAAAGTTTTTATATCCATGTGGGAATTCATGATTGGTATGGGTTTTAATGTGACACCTACTACCATATCTACCCAAACCCATATCACACTAGCTTAGGATCAGTCCAGAACTAGGGAAATCATGGGTCTCCTAAGTCGTATCACTATAGAGGCACCCTACATAAGATGCATACAGTTCATGGTAAACAAATGCATACCACATAGGGTCCCTTATGTAATATATAAGTTAGACATCCCTCTCGGGATCCTATATAGTAATAAGTGGTAGAATATGGTAGGGGATCCTTGATCTAGGACGCAACATCAATTCATGGGATGAACCTAGTGCACTGGGGTTGTTCGTGCCCCTTAGAATTTATGCCAATAACATTAATCTATTTCATTTAATTAAACAAACCATAAAAACATATTTCATAAAAGGGAGATTCACCCTTAGGGATGATCTTGAGAATTCATATAATAATAAAAAATGCATAAATTCTTATCTGAATGGTATGACTGACCATCTATATTAAATTAGTATTACATATAATTTCCAAGGGCCTAAAAATGGCTACTAAGGTATGTCCAAGCTCAAACATGTTATACTAGACCACTATCTACAAAATAATTTTTGAATTAATTAGTTAAAACAAAATTATATTTATTAATGAATCCATAAAAAAAATATAAAAAATAAAAATAAATTTATTCTAAAAAGTGATAATGTTTAAAATATCACAAGTAGATATTGTCATACTAGAACGAAGAAAAATAATTAACCAACAATAAGCTGTACAAAAAACATTTAATCAAGTAAATACACCATGTAACATCCTCTAAAAGACATTTAAAAACATTAATTAATATCTTTTAGAAAATAAAAACTTTCCGTAATGATATACAATGATGAAACAATGTGGGGTAAACTGCTGAGGACATCTTGTGTTACACACATCTTAAGTAGATTGAATCCCCCATAAAATTAATATTATTAAACTATGCTATGGTGGAATGAATACCAAACTCCCTAAACATAAAAATATATGATATATTAAAATGTGATCTTATCCAACTAAGACTAATTGTCATGAACCAACCCAGGTCGACCCTAAACCGGTCACCCGAGCGGGTCCAAGACATGGCACGCGAGGCTTTATCGATCCTCCTGGGCTAGAGACAAGCGCTAGGGAATCAGCAGAGGATGTGGGAATTATTTATCCCAAGAGAATAAGATAAAAAGATAAACAAACCTGGCGATAAAGATAAAAACTGGGAGCGGAAAGAGAATAAGACCAAACAGACCCCCTTGTGATCTCTTAGGTCACCGCCCAACTCAAGACGACACTGATCCAACATTGGGCAGCTGATATAGGAACCTTCATGAGAAACTAAACCTGTAACTAGAATGATATAATGTGCGTGAGCACCGAGATGCTCAGTAGGGATGCCAAGAATGAACCATAGAATCCATGCATTTTCCAAATTCCAATATAGTCCAATAATACTAGTTTGAACTAAAATTATAAAAAGAAGGTTTTCATATTAACACTTTATTTCAATAACTAATAATCACAATTCCATTGCCCTTATAATTCAAAACAAGGAAAAAAATAAGGGGCTCACAAAAACTTTTTCAAAAATAGCTACTTTAAATGTCATTTTAAAACCAACCTTATGAACAAAACATTTCCAAGAAAACACCGAAACCAAGTTCAAGGTTATGATCCCACAAACAGCAAGGGAAATAGTACTAATAGTTCTTGTATCAAAGGATCACGGAAAACCTAGGAACTTCGAGGAATACCAGAACGTACTATAAATGTGACTCATTCTGAAGGCATGCCTACTCTCGATGATGTCATAACACCCTAATGCCCGATCATCGCCCTACCTGGTCTGATCAAGGGGCCCAATCCCATAAAAATAATAACAAAACACCTCTATGCTATGTGCCACTAGCTAGTGCATAATCTAAACTAGTGCAGTAATCGTTCTCAGTACACCCCCTTGATATGCTATGTTTCCGTGATATGTTCACAAAGAGGTGTGCCATGCATTCAAATAACAAGACATATATATATAATAAAGCATGCGACACAAACCGGAACCACCCCAATCACCTGAAGGTTAGTCCCATTCCATAACTTAAATATTCTCAAAAGGAGGCCCATGTCGAGGACTCTCCTGTCACATGATCGAAAGACAAGGCAAGGGGCCTAACCGTAGTGGTGTTTTCCAAACACACAGTTTCAATGATTCCAAACGGGCCTCATACAATTCAAACATATCCAGGCTTTTGTAAACATCCAATCTAAAATTCATAATGGGCCTTTATCTTTACAATGCTTAACCTTTTATCAAAACAATTATTAACCCATTAAAAACAACCACAAGTACAATCTTTATACCAACATGGCCAAAATGCCCCTTAAATAAAACATTTACCAAAAGCCTTTCCAATTTCACATTAAGTCATGTTAAAACAACAAAACCTAAGAATGTTCCAAATGGGATTTGACATCCCCTTTCACCCAACACACCCCTACATTTACAAACACCCCTTTCATTTTCCAACAACTCACCCTAGCATGTTTCCAGGGCCAACCAGGTCAAACCAAGAGGAACACTTCAAAACTAGCCAAAAATTTTGAAACAAAATTTTATAATTACACCCTTTTCTTTCAACCCAAACACACCCATATCACTCACTTATCAAATATCACACAAGCACACAATCCAAAATCCTATTTTTAGACAAACACAAAGCCATGACCAGGGAAACCACCACATTTCATACACGAAATCCAAAGCATATTTCAGGCCAATTTAAAAAGTCATTTTTATGGGAAAACCCCACCCAAGCATCCAATTTCATGCAAAAAGAACAAGTAGAAATATACAAACACAAAAGGAATCCTATACAAGGTCTAAACCAAGATTCATGTAAACCCTATCATTAACAACACTAAATAATTTTAGAACACCACAAAATGCTTTAAAGAGGTAACATGAAGATGCATAACAATATAATAATATAAAAAAAGCCTCAAGAATCATTGAAAAGCTATGGAATGTAAATTCATGGATTTTCATACTGCAAGGAAGAACTGGGTCATGTCGAACACTATGGAACTTAACAGATAGGGTGGCGACCACTCGAAATAGGCCCACACCTGCATGCACATACCTATATATATACAAACATATATCCAAAATCTAATGCACGTATTCCCCGTGCCATGATGGAGTACTTCCTTGGAGGATATATGTATATTATATATATTTATTTATATATATATATATATACCTTTGTTGTATGTGTGCACGTCCTCGGTCGTTGGCCACAAATTCACTATAACAACAAAATATACCCAAAAAGAATAAGGAGGCAAGGACCAACGCACCCCTAAATGAATTATTAAGAATCCATAAACACTATACACAACCAAATTTATTAAACCAAGCCACCATTTGAAAACAACACTTTTATAAATCCCAATGGTCTTTAATCACCATGTTTTCTGGGACAAACAACGTTTGAAAACCCAAGACATACTTCAAAAAAATTTACAAAAATATTTCAAAATGGAACGACATCACTAAACATCGAAACCTCATAAAGCAACCCAATAACAAGATTAAAAAAATTAATAAGAATCCCCTAAAGGTAAACCCCCATAGAAAACATTTAACAAATCCATTTCCCCAACAACTTCACTTATCTAGATTCAATTGCATAGACAAAAACACATTCATGAATGGAAGGACTTTCCAAAACCTATTTTTATCATGTTAAACCAACAATAATTCATTACCATAATACAACTAAGATTATAATAATAGTTTGAAACATATGTTAAGATTTAATTAAGAGAACTCATAAATTAACTGAAAAAACAAGGGAAGGAATCATGTACCACAACCTGTGCGAATGCAACCAAGATTTAGCAGAAGGATGAACCATGCTTCACGGTCCCTTTTCACACCCGATGCGGAGCTACACGTCAAATAATAGGAAACTGGGATGGTCGCGTAAAATAAGGAGGCTTTTGCGCAATGGGATTGGGAGAAGGGGGTTCGGGTTCGTAGGAAACACGCCAATAAGGGGAGTCGGGTTCAGGCAGTGGGTGCCCGATGGGGGCATAATGCCAGGGTGACGCCAACCAGATGGAGTAGGGAGGGGGCCGCAGACAGGAGGGTGGAGTCATGCTGGTTGGAAGGGGAAAGGGAAGGCACAGCCTCGCCAGACCTGGGAAGAAGAGGAGGCCACTAGTAGGGGCTGGCGGCACGAAGCACAGACGGGAAGGAAGGGGCGCGGTCACGCCGGACTGCGGAAAATTATCAGTGAAGGAGGCCTCTGGGAAGGGGGTGGCGGCGTCGCGCAGGCTGAACAGGGAGGGTGAGGGCCTGGGCAGGAGGGGGATCTTGGCACATAAAAGATAATGGTGTTGGGGGAGATGCAGGATTGCACCGGTGTAGGAGAGGGGCGAGCGGGTGGCGGAGGCCTGGAGGAGAGGTCAACGACGCTGTAGATGGGGCGATGTAGGAGAGAGAGACCGGGAAGGGGGGGTTCGGCCCGCGGCTAGAAAGGGGGGAAGGGGGAGATGTGGGGTAGGGTTTGGGTTTAAAAAATAACAATAATATAATAAAATAATAATACTAATAATAATAAAACTAATAAATTTTAATAAAACAGAGAATAATTATTATCATTTCATTTCCCTTTATTTTGAGAAATAATAATAATAATAATAATAATAATAACAATAATAATAACAATATTATAAATTATTGTTATTATTATTTTTAAGAAGTTTATAAAAAATTTTAATTCAATTTATTCTTCTAATGATATTATTTGTCTAAATAGTTGGGCAACCACGCACTCACTAGGTCCGAACGCACGATCGAACCGAATGCGCGGTGACCACACACCCACCCGGACCAAATGGGCGGTGACCGCTAGCAGAACGATGACTATGCACTCACCCAAGATCCCCTGAGAACATCAAAGATTCAAAAAAAAAAACAAACCGGACCCAAACCCTACTCTACCTAGAGTCACGGGACCGAGAAAAGAATAAAAACATTGCCATTCGTGGTCGGGGTCTGACAATTCTCCCCACCACAATCACATTATTCCCGCAAAAAGTCTCCAAGAGAACAATTGACACAACTTGAGTCCATGACCAAACCAAACCAGAAAAAACCAAGAGGCTCGGGTGACCATTACCAACACACGTCACACACGACCGACTCATGAACAATCATTGCCTGAAGTTGAGGGGAGAACATGAGAGGGTTCTCCCCACCATAAGAATTTACAAAATTGGAAGACCTCGAAACTCGAACACACTACCCCCCCTGTGGGGCCAACACGAGAACTCCCAAACTAAACTTGTTCATTTTCCCAACATGAACCAAATAACTCACCTATGTCTTTGTCGGAAAACATGCTACAAAACAACCCACCAAATTAAGGATTATGAATTTACTCAACACCTCCCATAAATTTCAATAAATGAACACCCCCCTAACAAAAAAAGCTGAGACCAACTCAAAATCAGAACATGCCCATTCATTCATGGCCCACACCATTAAAAGAGACCGGACAGTTTAAAAACAACAGTGAGAGCAGATATGACCACTTGGATCATGGGGGAACGATCTCACCACACCCCCACAACAAGTATAAGAACACAACAACGACGAGAATATAATAAGGAATTTTTGGATATTTCCATTCCAAAGCTGAAAACATTATCCGAACCGAGGTCCCACACACCCTCAACAAATCCTAACTATGCGCAAGCCTCACCCCGAGGCCTGTGGCTAGGGCCCTGATGGCTAAAGCGTCTCCTGCCTCACAGTCAAGCATTTGCGCCCTCTATTACCTAACTCTTTCCTCCCAAATGACACTTCTTTCAAAACTCTCTCATGGGATTCGAACTGTGACACTGTAGGAGGACATCGGAGGGTTGCAACAAGGCGGCTTAGAATGCCTGAACTGGCCAGAATAGTCGCATGTGAGGGAACGATCCAACAACAAGGGAGTCAGTATGGACAAATATCATTGTTATATGGGTAACCTTAATAAGAGCCTACCCCACCAACTACACTAGAGGATCTCACGACAATGAGATATCCCACCTTCACTAGTCCAAAACTAAACCCTCTAATAAATTTGGGACAGTACAAACCTTAACTACCTTGGGAGTTCCCAAAAACCCGAAGACACACTATCTTCCCAAACTATATAGCTACCTCTAAAATACATCACTTACCTCGATAAGTAGGCAACATAAAAATAGTACTGGGAACTAGGCATAACCCACTAAAAACATTTGGAGGCTTTCAGGGCGGCATACTCATAACAACACGAAAAATACCATCGAAACCGGGATCATGCCAAAACTCAATCAAAGCAAAAACACAAGAAAAGGAGAACATGACCATAATCCAAACATATACAAATACAAGCATAAATCACTTTTCAAAAACCATTATTTCCTTAAAATTTTAAAACTCACCTATGACACCTTATGAACCGTCACATGTGCATTCATTAAATCTCGTCCACATCATCTGCAAAAAAATGACCCCACACACTCTCCATACATACCCAGGCACATGTGACCCTCCATAAGAGTGCCAAGGTTCGAACACTTCTTTTCCATACCAAATCCAAACACATACCATGTTTTTTCGAACCGATACATCTTCTCTTTAGATAACCACTTTAGTAAATTCATAAACAATTTGGAAGAAACACTTTTCCATTTAAAATCCAATTTCACTTTTAACGCACACTCACATCAACTGAGATTAAAATGAAACACCACCAACAACAACCCACTGGAATGAGGAACTAGTGTATACATCTGACCTGGTGACATGGTGGTGAGCCATGCCCCAAGTAAGGCCTAACACTAAGAGGACCTTGAGTCGACACATAGACTTCACATGGGTCACCACCCCATGTGATGAACAATGTGAGCTGATTCGACTCCGTTGTCATCCCTCAATCCAAAACAACCAATGACAAAAGACTAAAATCCCGAACTACCCCTAGTAAATCAGGTCTCGTTGAGAGAGGTGGTGATGAGGAATCAAAATGTAACCTAACTCCTGATCCCCGAAAGTACTAATCTCCTTATACCAGACCCCCCAAATAACAAGGGTATCCTTTGATACCATTTTGTCACAAAGCAACCTGTGTCGACCCTAAACCGGTCACCTGAGCCGGTCCGCGACATGGCCCGAGAGGCGTTCCCGATCCTCCCGGGCTAGCGACAAGTGCCATGGCATCATCAGAGGTTTTGGGAACAATTTGTTCCAAGATAAAATGATAAATAGATAAAAAAACTAGCAATAATGATACAAAATGGCAGCAGAATGAGAATAAAACCAAACATACCTCCTTGTGATCTCCTAGGTCACCTCCCAACTCAAGACCACACTGCTCCAACAATGGGAAGCTAACCCAGGAACCTGCATGAGAAACTGAACGTACAACTGGAAAGATATTATAGTTGTGAGCACCGAGATGCTAAGTAGGGATGCCATGAATGAACCACAGAATCCATGCAATTTCCAAATTCCAAAACAGTCCAACGATACTAGTTTGAACTAAAATTATAAAAATAAGGTTTTCATATTTATACTGCCTTTCAGAATCTAACAATCACAATTCCATTTCACTTATAATTCAAAACAAGGAAACGAAAACAAAAGAGGGGCTCACACAATCTTTTTCCGAAACAACTACATTGAAGTTCCTTTTAAAACCAAACTTACACACAAAATGTTTCCAAGAAAACACCGAAACCAAGTTCAAGGGTATGATTCCACACACAGCAAGGGCAATAATATTTATAGTGCATGTATCAAAGGATCACAGAATACCTAGGAACTCGGAGGAAGACCAGAATTTATTATACATGCGACTCATCCTAAAAGCATGCCTACTCTCGATGACGTCATAATGCCCTAACACCTGATCGTCGCCCTACCTGGCCTGATCAAGGGGCCCAATTCCAATGCAATAATAACAAAACACCTCTGTGCTATGGGCCACTATACAGTGCATAATCTAAACTAGTGCAACAATCGTTCCCACTAAACCCTCGTGCTATGCTATGTTTTCGTGCTATGTTCACAAAGAGGTGTTCTAGGAATTCAAATAAAAATCCACATATATATATAATCAAGCACGCGATACAAATAGGCACCACCCTGACCACCTCAAGGTTAGTCAAATTCCTTAACATAAATATTCTCAAAAGGAGGCCCATGCTGAGGACCCTCTTGTCACATGATCGAAAGGTGAGGCAATGGGATTAACTGAAGAGGCATTTTCCAAGCACCCAGTTTCAAATATTCCAAACGGGCCTCATAAAATTTACATATATCAGGGCTTTTGTATAAATTCAATCTAAAATGCCAAATGGGTCTTTAGATTCACAACACTTTCCTTTTATCCAAACATTTATTAACCCATTCAAAATAACCACAAATACTATCTTTATACCAATGTGGCCAAATAGCCCCTTAAATAAAACTTTTACCAAAAACCTTTCTAATTTCACTTTAAGTCAAGTTAAAACAACAACACCTAAGAAAGTGGCAACGGTCTTTGACTTTCAATTTCACCCAACACACCCCAAAATTTACAAACACCCCTTTCATTTTCCAACAACTCACCCTATAATGTTTCCAGGTCCAATCAGGTCAAAACCAGAGGAACACTTCAAAACCAACCAAAAATTTTGAAATCAAATTTTACAATTACACCCTTTCTTTCAACCCAAAAACACCCATATCACTCACTTATAAAATACCACAGACATTCATAATCCAAAAGCATGTTTTTAGACAAACATCAAACCACAACAAGGGAAAACACTATATTTCTTACATGAAATACAAAACATATTTTATATCAATTTAACAAGACCTTTTTATGGGAAAAACCCCACCCAAACATCCAATTTCACCCATAAAGAACAACTGGAAATTTACAAACACCAAAGGCATTATATACAAGGAATAAACTAAGATTCATGTAAACCATATCGTTAAGAACACCAAATAATTTTAGAACACCACAAAAAGAATTAAAGAGGAACCATGAAGATGCATAACAGGATAATAATATAGTGAAAACCTCAAGAATCAAAGACAAGAAACAGAATGTAAATGCATGGATTTTCCATCCTCAAGGAAGAACTGGGTCATGTCGAACACATTGGAACTTAACAGAAAGGGCGACGACCACTCGAAATCGGCCCGCGCTCGCACACACACACCTATATATATACATATATCCATAATCTAATGCATGTATTCCACACACCATGAAGGAATACGTACTTATAGGACCTATATATATTATATATATACATACCATAGGTGTATATGTGTGCGTCCTCGGTTGTTGACCACAAATTCACTATAATAACCAATGATAGACAAAAAAAATAAGGCAAAAACGATCAACGCACCCCTAACTGAATTATTACGAAACACTAAACACTATACACATCTGTCTTTAATAAACCATGACACCATTTGAAATCAACACTTTTAAAAATTGAAAAGGTCCTCAATCACCAAGTTTTCAGAGACAAACCATGTTTGAAAACCCAAGTCATTCTTCAAATAAATTTAAAAAAACATTTCGAAAGGGAACAACCTCACTAAACCATCCAAACAACACAAATCCACCCATGGACAAATTTAGAAACATTAATAAGAAGACTCTAAAGGTAATCCCCCACCGAAAACATTTAACAAAACTATTTCCACATTAACATCACTTATTTAGATTTAATCACATAGACCAAAACACGTGCATGAATGGAAGGACATGCCAAAACCTATTATTAGAATGTTAAACCAATAATTAATGATTAACATAATACAACTAAGATTATAATAATAGTGAGAAACATAAGATAAGATTTAATTATGAAAACCGATGAATTAACTGAAAAAAGGGAAAGGAAACATGTACCACAACTTGTGCGAACGCAAAAATGTTTCAGTGGAAGGATGAACCAAGATTCACGGTCCCTTTGCACACCCAATGGGGAGATGCATGTCGAAGGAAAAGAAATTGGGCTAGTCACGTGCAAACTAGGAGGCTGTTGCGCAAAGGGATGGAGATCTGGGGGGTCGGGTTCGCTGGAAACGCTCCAAAAGGGGGGGGGGGGTCAGGTTCGGACAGTGGGTGCCCGGTGGGGGTACGGAGCCAGAGTGACACCATCCAGACAGAGCAAGGAGGAGGCTTCAAATCGGAGGGTGGTGTCGTTCTTGATGGAAGGGGAAAGGGAAGGCGCGGCCTCACCGGACCTAGGAAGAAGAGGAGGCCACCAGGGGGGGCTACCAGCACGAAGCACAGAACGTGGATGTGAGGGGCGTTGTCACGACAGACCAGAGACAATTGTCGATGAAGGAGGCCTCTGGGAAGGGTGGTTTCGGTGTCGCGAAGGCCGAACATGGAGGGTGAGGGCATGGGCAGGAGGAGGCTCACGGTGGATAAAAGATAATGGGGTAGGGGGAAGATGCAGGATTGCACCGGTGCAGGAGAGGGGCGAGCGGGAGGCAGAGGCTGGGAGGAGAGGGAAGCAATGCTGTGGATGGGGTGGTGTAGGAGAGAGTGACGGGGAAGGGGGGGTGCAGACCTCGAGTAGAATGGGGGGAAGGGGAGATATGTGGGATAAGTTTAGTGTTAACAAAATAACAATAATAAAATAAAATACTAAGAATAATAATAATAAAACTAATAGATATTAATAAAACAAAAAATAATTATTATCAATTATTATCCCTTTTATTTTTATTAATAATAATAATAATAATAATAAGAAAAACAAAAATAATAACAATATTATAAATTATTTTTATTATTAATATTAAATATTTTATAAAATTCACTGTAATTCAATTTATTCTTTTAATTTTATTATTTTTCTAAACAGTTAGGAACCCGCGCACTCACCAGGTCCGAACACACGATCGAATCGAATGCACATTGACCATGCACCCACCCAGACGGAATGTATGGTGACCTCTAGTAGTACAGTGTCTGTGCACTGGCTTGAGATCCACTAAAATCATCAGATCTTCAAAAAAACAAACCCGGACCCCAACCCAACTCTACGCAGAGTCGCGGGACCGAGAAAAGAATAAAAACATGGGCGTTTGTGGTCAGGGTGTGACACTAACGACATAAAATTATTAACTAAAGGGTTTCAACTCTTTGGAAGACATCTGATTCTAGCAAAAAATAGAAACATTTTCTAGACACTAGGTGAAAAAGTGATGTGCATTTGGTGATGGAGAAAATAGAATTTGAGGGGAATTCTTATTTAATCCCCCTGACGAAAATGTTAAAATACCAATTTTTTAATGGTCTAAATTATTTTTCCACACTTATTTCCAAAAGATGTGCAGACCATGTGATTGGAAATATTTAATCACCACACCCCCGCACACGAGCTTGTTAAATGGTTTAACATATGAGGGTTCAGCTGTGAGACAAATCTATAATAAACAACACAAAACCAAAAAATTCAGTAGTCTTCCACATAGTCACCAAAGAAAATGATCTTGAGAAATATTGGCTTCACAGTCTGGTCCCATGGTTAGGACTATCCATTCACCAACTGTGTTCTCTCTATTTCACTTTTCCCCAAAACTCTAATTCTGGGTCCCGAACCCCCAAGATTCTCTTGAAATATATAAACTAAAAAACTAAGCCTCAATTACAAATCAAAATAATTTCTATAGTTATTCTATCCTTTTGAATTCCATTATGAATATCTGATCATGATTTCACCGACTCAGTAAACTGATAATTAAAATTTATTTTTATATTTCCAACTGGGAACAAGATGGGTCTTTAAAATTTCCCCATCATTGAATATTCGAACAATAGTAAACACTGGTTGAAATAAAAGTAAATCACTACATAAAAGGGTAAAATATTTTCTAATAATATATTTTTTTCTTTTTTAATTCCCCCACACCTCTAAGAGTCATTTCAAACATATAATACCTGAGTGGTGAAAACTAAATCCAACACATGAAATTTTAAATTAAAATACAATATGTTCCTTGTCCAACTGTATGATTGAACACAAGTTGTACCAAATTTTGTTGAATATTCTTGATAAATCCAGTCTTTAGTATATGAGAATCACTAAAGAATATATCAAGGGACTATCTTAAAGAATATAGAGATTACTGTGATCATTCAAACCAAATCTTGCAACTTGCTCCATATGATATCTTCTAGAAACACGTACCATTTTCCATAATAATTATTCTTCCACAAGCTGAACCAATACTCATTTATTATCCACTACACATGTATTGTTGTAATCTATCCCATATTAATTCATACTCTCTAACTCTTCCTGAGTCTATTTTGGAACCTACACCTTATATTCACTATGTAATCTAGAATGTACTCTATTCCATATATCCCCGAAATATAAAATCCAAACAACCACCCAAAAATAGGTCTCATCATCCCATTACCCCTCTCATTATTTGGTAAAATTTTATTGACTATCATCATACTACCCGTAGGATAATACTTATCATAATACCACTGAAAAAACATCTAAACATGAGAACATATTCCCCTTCCATTCCCAAAAATATGAATACTCATGGATAAATATTGTTGACACCCAAATGTTAATAAAAATGGTAAAAGCATCAAATATATCCCCTTAATCTAATGGTTTCACCTCAACCACACTAAATTTTGAAAAAATGGAGGGTAACCAACCTTAAATGGCCACAAGTGTACAACAAACCTTGTGGATCATATTATAATTCTCATAGAGTACAACCTCAAGCGGTTACATCATAAAACTAGGAAATATATCTAAATTGATCACTGTATAACCAAAACTCTCCCATCATACTTATTATGAAATAAATATATACAACATGATTTCATTTTACTAGGAGTACACTATGATTACATCAAAATGCATGTATATCCATCTTGATCCCCACTAAAATTAAATAGGATATATATTCACTTAGACAAATCCCAACACAATGATTCCTGACAATGCATGTCCAGTTACATCCATGAGTAAAATGCCACACAAACCCCCATTTATCATTAATATTTCCTCTACCATGGAAAAGAATTCATTCAACCAATACTCCCATGAAACCTTTTCCATCTAAAGTTTTTTGAAACCATTTTCCATTTAGGTCACATATTTCTAGTCACCAAATTACAATTTAAATGGTTCTTTACCGAACTAGAATTAAAATTTATCACATGAATCATACTACAACGATTACTTTGCTGCTAAATCCAAGATGACCATTGTAAATTCATTTTCATTCCGAAAAATATTGATGTTCACTTGGAACTCATATTCAATATTTCGCACCATAATCATGCCATAAATTATTCCCCAACCTTCCACCACCCATCGCCCTTCTAGTCAGGATCATCTACCAACACTATAACTATAAATAATATATTGTAAACCCTATTTTACTAGACCAGACACCCGAATAGTCCTACCAACTAATGATGGTCTTAAAAAAAGGACCATACATGATTTAGAAAAAGAAAAATGCATCATAAATCCTATATGAAAAAACCTGATCACTAATCATTCATTAGTCTTAGAAGTGAATAAGAAAAAGATCACTTCTAAAAATGGAATGCATAAGCCTAGGAATACACTAATCAAAATTTACCCTCAATCAAAAAGAGCTTCGAAATATGTTGGTCTGAATCAAAACAATGTTCCTCTTTGTCAGCAACATAGATCTACTAATCAAGTTTCATAATAGGTTATCAAGGTCAAACCATCAAACCCAACAATCTGACCCCTCAAATGGAGGTAACGATAAAAATGACCTATGAGGGTCAAAAAATCCATATCAGCCTACAAGGGCCCAATCCTCTTAGAGAATCAACATAAATAACTTATCCATTGAGTTCATGATTCAAACACAAAATATATATTGAACTAACACTAATCGAGCATCTTTATAAGGATACTCCTCATAGTGGATTAGCCTATAAGTAATGTCTCTATTCCAAAAAGAATCATTATCATTGATTCGACTAGATAACCATAAGTTAATGCTGGGTAAGTAATATTTTATTCCATGATATGAAAGAATACACGTTATAGGTTGTTACTCAAACTTTATGTTATGTAAATTGTGAATAAACACCATATCAATGGTTCAACATAGGGGAATCATGTTCTCTATGAACCTACTATGATCATTAAACCTCCAGAGTAGGAGGAATGAGTCATGAGACTCAACATCACATGTCTCCACATAGATCCAAATCACCATCCATTAGAATAAAATATGAATGAATGTTAGACCAATTGAGTGAAATTACACCAAAAACCGATATAGGACAACACCATTTTCAAATTTCGTTTTTACCCATAAAACAATTAGCCTATATTTTTTAAAAAATTATACACTATGAATCCTATAATATGTGAATCCTAAATCCCTATAAAATGCATGAGATGCCTATTTTCTTTGATCACAAAGATTCAAAATCAATTCCTGACCTCTTTTCATTCGGCTGAAATCCAAAGATCCTTAATAAATCAAATCATCTACACAAAATGTGCATATATAAAATATAAAATCATATACAAATATGACATCATATATTGGAAAATAAATCCCTATGACATTGGAATCCATGAATTATCACCGGAACATGTGTTCTTAATGCACCTATCCAATATCTATCATAATTTCCATAAAATTCCTTATAATCATATCTAACATATCCAAAATAATAATAAAAATGGAAAAGAAATAAAAATAATACAAAATTTTAACATCATGACCCATATTCCACTAAACTGGTTCACAGATCTGGTTCCCCACAAGGCCTCAAACATACCTCTCCATATTACAATGGTTTCCCACTATTAGCGAGGGATTAAGATGTGTCTATAGAAATATTATTCATTCATTTCAGAGTAAAAAAGATAATAAATATCTATATATCATACATTAGATAAATACAAAGACATTGTAAGAAATAAATATTTTAAATATAATAATATTTTAATAATAAATGGCGTACTATAGATTCCTAATAAACCATGACATACATACAATACTGATCATCCAATTGGATAAGAAATACATGTTGTCGTATATAAATGAAAATGAACTAAATGTACCAGTATATTATATTAAATATTTTCCTCACCACATACCAAATCTCTATATAAATTTTACAACCATCACACTTGATTAGTCTTGTGTCATGGTCCTACCTATCCTAGCAACCCGGTGAATGTCTTCTCAGGTACCCCTATACAATGGCATCCGGAGTAGTGTGTGAGTAAGAAATTATTTAGGGAACCACCAATGTGTTCACATAAATTTCCAGTAATATTAATAGAATTTTTATGTTAACTCCTTAGAGGGATACAAATAGCAATAAAGGAATAAATAACTGCAATATGTAATAGAAAGAAGCCCACAATTGACCATTGGGTCCGTGATTCTGACCATCTAGACACAATTCAACATTTTACCAATATAAATATATATATATATATATTATTGTATATTTATATATATCCCATAACATATATAAATATAAATTTTCTATCAAATACATTTATATAATCAAAGCAGACTAATATAAATAACACCAACTAGAGTACAACCATGGATATATAGTCAAGTCAACTAGACATCATGTAAAAAGGGAATTAAGCAATATGTAATATCTGTAATTCCAGGTATAATCAATTATATCCACGTTCAATCGTCCTAATAGACAATACATACAGTATCTAGTCATATAATTATCTTTGAGTAAGTTACCTCACCACATGGGGGTTTATACACTAAACTTGTGCTCACCCATACTCACCTCCAATCACTATATGAATGAATATATTATACCAAAAAGCAATCATGTAATTGTGGAATTGAGATAGATTTCATACTTCACAATCTACATGGAATATAGTAGGGTTAAATGTAATGTATTTAAGTAGCAATAACAATTGAAACCTTGTAATCAGAGATCAAGACAATATGGGATTGTATCCATAAAGTAAAAATATCCAAGGAATCTAATTTATTATATTAATTTGGATAAAAGGTTGAAAAATTTCTCAGGCATCCAAGTAAGGTTATTCTTAAGAGTACAAATTTTGATGGAACCCTAATAATTGAGTTCAACATTATCCCTATAGTATAAATGAAATAGGAATCCAAATAATTAGTACCCTTGAATAATTAATGTCCATGGAATCAATTTATGAAATGTAAAGAATTTAAACCATATCCACGGAGTAGAAATTTCCAAGGAATCCTATTGATTTATGTAACTCATGTATATCATATCCAAGATTAAAAATTTCCATGGCATCCTAGTTAGTCTTGTAAACCACGTAAATTGGATACAAGGTGTAAAAATGATCAAGGAATCTTAATAGGTCTTCAGTTCCATATCGTGAACCCTCCATCATCATACTAACTTGTAGTGAACCTGGCCGAATTAGGTTCATCTAAATTGGGTGAATCAATGGATCCCTTTTTAGGAATTTTTATCTAGTTAAATTAATCCTCTTGAACTTGTTAATGTTCTCAATCAACTAAACATTTTCTCTCAAACACTCCTTATGTTATGTTGTAAAATAAAATAGGGGATCACAGAATATTTATAAGGATTATAAATGAAATAACTTCTCCCAATAAAGATGATTATACTCCCTAAAATAGATTTTTAACTATCATGTAAGTAACTGTAGTTTATCTAGTAGTAATCAAGAGACTCCATTTTCATTTGGATCTAACAAAAAAAACTTCTTTCTCCCACTACAACCATGACTCTCCTCCTTCTATCTCCAACTAGAAGACTTAAACTGATCTCGACAAAAATAATAAGGCTTCAAATTTATTGTAGTATTTTGGCCATTATTGGTTGAACATTGATCTTCCTCCATTATATTATAGTATCTTAGTTTCTTGTGTACATCCTAAAGAACATCTATTATAGTTGTCTCGAGACTAATTCTTGATTTTGGGGAATTTTGGATCTCATTATTCCAATTCATGGGTATATATAATATCCATATTCATGAATTACCGAACATTGGTTCACTCAAAAAATTCATCTTTCACAATGGATGTAAGGTGTCTCCAAATGTTCTTGTGATTCATTATATATTTTAAATAAGATAAATTCATATATTCATAGAATAATATTTTTCATGCGAGTCTCAATAAATTCCAAGATTTCAACTATTATTTGAAATCTCAATATAATGATTTATTAATTTAATCATATTTAATTTCTCATCTACTGTATCCACATTTGGAATTATTCATTAAAATAAGGGAATTATTTTCTTCTATTTGAATCCCCAAAAGACATGAGTATTACCTATATAATTAATCCTTATTTAAATATTTGAATTTTTATGAATTTTTATTTTGAACATAAAATTAATTCTTGGGGTATTATTATTCTCACATTCCCTTGATAATGAAAAGAATTATATTGAAGGCATGAATTCTTTCGTTCTATTGTTTTTCTCATATACAAAACATATTCCATTTCATGTTATAAAAAATACCCACAACTCACCCTTGATATTAATCACCCAAAAGATCGAGATCTATCATTCATATAGAATCCTCAATATGACCAAATAATTGATTCTTTTTATTTAATGTCGTGAATAAAAATATCCACGTCTCATTGAAACATTTCCAGAATGAATATTGGGCTTCACCTTGATCTTGTCATGTGGATAAGTGTTCCTATCATGGATCATCTAAATGATATATGAGAATCTTTAGTGTTTATCACGTAGATATGAAGACTCTTCACATGTATCTTTCATTAACCCCAATAACCTAAGAAACACTTATTCGAAATTCATCACGTGGTATTTACAATTATTTTGTTATTAAATATTTTGTCTTTAAACAATCAAAATATTCAAGTTTCCTTCTAGGATCATAAACATGAATCCGTTCATGAATATATTTTTTCATCTAAATATCATAAAGAGTTAGGGTTCTGTATTCTTTACACATGGTATTCATTTTGAGTACTCATGGATCTACATCTCAGGTGTTATTGATATCTTCCATATATGGTCATTAATTAAATGAGTAGATGTATTAATGATCAATTTTGATTGAATCTGTGCTAAAATTTCATCATAAACATCATCCTATATTTGTAGCTTCATCATGCAACTATCATGCTCAAGGAAACCTGTACTCATGTATATACTTGCATGGATATCATGTGAAACATATATATCAAACTCACCTAGAAATAAATATATCATTGTGGACATCTAATGGATTTGGGGATGTTTGGTCATGATGATAATGGATGAAAAATGATGTGGACTCCATTAGAAACAACCCTTGAATTTTGATGGAGGAAGAAAAACTCCCAGTGTAACCAGATGGTTCAGATGATCCGTCTCATGCTATCTATGAAATGTATGACTTTCAAAGTTGTATGAACAATAAAATCTATTTCATAGTCAAAAAGTGAATCTGTAATCTATCATGGCGTGGTATGTAATGCAAGGACGATAATTAGAGGCTTATAATCCCATCCCCTATGGTATCACACCATACTGATTCCTCAATCATTATACATTGTAGGTTGGAACCTCCATGCCCACATGAGCTCTATTTGAGTTCACTCTTACAAGAATCATCACCTTTATAACTCTCACAAATAGTCCTACCTAGTCTCCAAGGGCACGTTTGGCCTCTGGGTCCCGCATAAGCTAATGGTTGAACCTGGAAATGGCTAGTTGTTAGTTGCCCAATTTTTTACGTAACACCGTAAATTATAACAAATTATAAATAAACATATAAAATTTAATTACATTAAAAATGACAATAAATCTTCTCTTCTCTTCTCGTCTTCCTCCTAATTTATTTTACAGGTAGAATATATTTCGAATTATATTTTTTCAGGGCCTTAAATTCACATCCTCATCCATTAAATCATAATGCATTGGATACTTTAGTTATTTCTTAATCAATTTCTTTTTTCAGGGACATCAGATGTGGTAAATATTGTTCAATCACGTTAACACATGTCATTGAAATTAAATATCACTTTAAACAATCATCATATTTATATCATAGATATATTTCCAAGGCAACATCCAATTTGATTAGATGAATCAATATAAATTATCAATATATAACCACTTAATCTTCACTCCCATATTTACTCCGTGAACATAGATTCAACACATGGGCTAAAAAATCCCTACCATTATATTGTTTTATAAATATATTTTCACATTATAAAATTCAATATAGAAAAACATCAATTCTACTAACTATTATTTATAGACAAATTCAAAAGAAAATTTTGGTTTACTTATCTTCTTATATTTCATCTCCAAAAATATATTCTCATTTTTTAAAAGAAAGAGATTATATCAGAGGATAATTATAAAATATTATTTAGCTCATAAACACTATGTTTAGTTTGGAAAAAAATACTATGTATGAAACAATATTGAAATAACGATGGTTTTCTAAGTTGATAATAACACATAATCACATGTGATATCATGACCACTGATTCTCAATTCTAAATAAGGTGTTTCCAATTTTAATAATTTTTGGTGAAATGAGAAATCGTGAATACATATATAAATAAATTAGAATTATCTCGTGCACAATAATAACTCACCATTTTTCATATCATTTTCATAAGTTATGAACACCCCCATATTCAATAAATTTATGAAATATAGATTATTGTGTGAATGGAAAACCACAATTCTCTTCCAAGATCCCCATATATGATGCACTCCTCATTACCATTATGGAAATTAATAAACTACAAGATGAAAGAAACTTATCCTCAAGTACCTAATGCTATCTCATAACATATTTAAGATATGTAAAATATAGGAACCTATTATTTCATTTAAAGGAAAAAAATAAATTTTTGAATTTTCTATCATCCATTCTTTATTCATCTTTCTAATATCATTACGGGACATTCTTTTTTTCTGGTTGAAACACTTCATATAATCTGTACATATTTAATTCCCATGAGTTTCCACAATTTTGGAATACCATTTCCACCTTCTTCATCACTATAACACCCTCTTTTTTATTGCAATTTTTTATTTTTTTCTTCAAAAGGAGTTGTTGTGAGTTCTTTGATTTTGGTACTCTATACACCATTTTTTCTCATTATCATTCTCCCATACTTTTCCCCTATTTTCGGGATTGATAGGCTTCTTTCAAGCATAATATATGTTCTAGTGTTTAATAATAGATGAGTGTCTCTATATGGATTCTTTATTCTTCCATGAATTTATCGAAGTGAAATTCATTTCTATATGAGAATGGCTGGAAGAAAGGAAACATTTTCATGAAATGGAACTACTCATTTGAATTATAAATGATTGAGATATTTTCAATGTTGGAGTTCATCCATCATTAGTGGTCTTATTTTCTTTGAAATACCTACTCATTTTGTTCCTAAATATCCCCCAATGAAATTATTTCATTTCTTTCTATCTTTATGGAATAATGTTTCTATATTTTTCATAGGTCAAAATATTACTTCCAATTTTAAATTTTGGGTCTCCCTTTTTTTCTACAGAGGTTGATATTTCTTTTGGAGGAATAATCATTTTATATTTAGAAGGTTTCATCTTTAACTCATGATATTTTATATTTATATATTTCTTTTTTATCTCCCTTTTAATTTTTTTATAATATTTTCGGAATGCTATTACATCATGTAAATTTTATCCATTATTGTGGTTAATATATTCATTGATTTGAGATTCAAGGACACTTATTAATTTATAAATAATATATTTTCCATGTTAAAATCCATCCTCATTTTACAATAAACATTATTTAGTATTCTCCAATGATCATCTCGTCATTTCATGAGAATTGATTTGAATAAAATGTTGTTGTTCTGATTTCATTCTCGATAGAATCACATTTCATTCTCATATTTATCTGAGGGTATGAAAGTTCAATTTATTGTTCCAATATAGGGTTAGATATAGAAATAATATAATGTTCATATTTTTCCTCGATTAGATAGTATAACTTATATGACAAATTCTTCACCTCACAGAAGGAAACAAGATTGATTTCATATCCACTCATTGGTTTCTTATCAAGAAAATTATATCATTAATTATAAATAATAACCCTTTTTAAATTTCTTGATATATGGGGAACATGATAATAGTAGTATTCATCATATTCCATTGTCAATTGTTTTTGGATTTTTAAAGGTGAGCAATGATTTAATTCAACTTATAGAGACCCCTGATGAATTAGGATCAAATAAGATGGGGATGAATCCGTGGTGCCATTTTTTTATAGTTTATTATTCATTTAAATCCATCCTCTTTAAATAGTTATGGTTTTTTATCCTCTCAATAGTTTCTCTAAATCTCAACTCATGTATAGTAGTAATATAAGAATGTGAGGCACAAAATATTTATATGGTTTGTGAATAAAATATATAAACCTTTCCATGTTGTCTTGAAACTCCAAATGGACTCTTCACAATTACAAAATTAAAAAAAATTACTCTAAATCTAACAAAGAGACTCTGTTATTTTTTGGGACCAAACAAGAGACTTCTTCATCTGAATCTATTCAAGATACGCCTTTACCTCATTGATCTAACCGGAAGACATAAACTGAGCCTGGACCCCACCAGAAGGAATCACCATTGTAGAAATCATTGATCCACTATATTTTGAGCTTTAATCATCCTCCATGATCTTATATGGTCTAATATTCAACTATAGTTCCTCAATAACATAAGATTTGATGGCCTCAATACTCATTCCAAATTTATTTCAATATAGATTCCATTTATCGAATTTATTAGGTACATGTAATCACCTACTTTAATAATTATGTAGATTTGGATAACTCTATGAATTCTTCTTGCATAATGGATGAAATATGTCTACAAATGTTCTGTAATTTTTACGGATATTTTAAATAACCAGCATGAACATATTTATACAAAATCATTGTGAATGTGAATCTCAATAAATTCCGTGATTTGAAATCTAATTTAAAACATCAATTAAATGTGTTATGAATTTAATCACATTTAATTTCCCTCCATTAATCTCTTCATTTTTAAAACATCTTAAATCATAGAAATTATTTTATTCATTTTGAATACACTAAAAACATGGGTATTCCCTTTTTCATGTATCCACTTTTTAATACCCGATTTTGTCGGTACTTTTCTTTTCCTAATGAAATAAATAGTCTCAGGGTATTCTTATTCTAAAATGGACTTTATTAATCCCCATATTATATAGAATAAATTCAACCTTTCATGTTTCTTATTTCCTCATGCACAACATCTATTCCTTATCAAGGATGGAAAATTCCACCTAATAACCCTTACTATTGAAAACGTGAAAGAATGGGTTCCATTATTCATGCAACATTATTAAAATAAAAAAACAATAATTGGGGTTTACTATTTTTTCACGTGGATAAAAATATTAATATCTCATCATGAAAATACAAAATGTAATATTGGGCTTTAGCATGATCTTCTCACGTGGCTATGTGTGAATGTTTTAGCTTATCCAAATGATATTAGTAAATCATTAGTTATCCTCATGCCGATATAAAGACTATATACATGATTTTATATGAACCTCAATGACATGAGAAATATTAGTTAAAACTTGTTTCACATAGGATTTCAATTTATTTGGGTATGAAATATTTCATATTTAAATACCAATAATACCAAGGTTTCCTTTTTTGATCACACTAGTCGCTCCCTCCATGCAAATATGCATGATATCAAAATCTCAATGATAAAGGGTTATCTATTATTCACAATGATATTTTATTTTCAACACATGTTTCTCCACACATAACATATTCTTGATATCATGAATATATTTTTATGCATGCACTATGGAGCTGCATGTGTGATTCGGTTTGATCGAATCTGTTAAACAATTTTAGCATAAACATATTTCAGTGTGTTTTACTTCCTTATGGGAACATCACACTACATGTTCCCTTTGTTCAAATATATATATATATATGCCTAAATATCATGTGAAACATGTTTATCAAACTTTTCAAGAAATCAAGAGAACTTTGTGGCCATCTGTTGGATTTGCGGAAGCTTGGCCATGATGTTCATGACACAAAAATTGAATGAGTATTCACTAAAAACCATTCTTAAATGGAGTTTGAGGGAGACTAATTCCCATCATTATGAGCAGCTCAGATGATTCACATCATGTGGTGCGGGAAATGTCTGACCATTTATGTTAGTTGAATAGTGTGTATTATTTCAGAGTCCCACATCAAATCCACCATCGATTGTGGTGATGGATGTAAATATACCATGATAATCGATGACCATAAATACCATACCCTATAAAACCACATAGTACTATCCCTTTCATAATTCCACCCCACATGGTGGCATCATCGTGCTCGATTTCACTCTTCATAAGCTTGATTTTGATGGCTAAAGCACCTCCCTAGTGTCTTCCACTAGCCCTTTCCAGTTTCTTAGGTTGTGGTGGTCCTCTACGTCCCACATAAGACCATGGTATTTATATTCTTAGGATATTGGTCAGTTTATGTATTTTTTTATAACACCATCATAATTAAAATTGAATAAATATATGTATCATAAGTAAATACATTAAAATGTCCAATCTGACAACTCTTTCCTTCCCTTAAAATTCATCATTTATCCATACTAAAAAATATATATATTATGTAATTTTTTATAATGTCCTTATCTTAAAATCACCATGAATTAAAACAAAATCCATGTTATTCTTCTTTTCTTATTCATGCGAATTATTTTTTTCGTACGGACATGACTGGTGCTAATCAATGGGAAAACCCCTTATCATCTGTCAATAAAATTAGATATCACATCAAATAATCTTTATAATTTTAAAATAGATAATTTTCATAGTGTTTTAATCCCATGCTATGAAATGAATCGAAAACCATTCTCTATGCGTCATTACTTAGTCTTCATTTTGATATTGGAACATTCACTGAAAATTCATCAATTGGGAATAAAAATTTCACCATTTCCCATTAATTCAATATCATCTGACATCATAAATGTCAATACGTTGAAACATAAATTCTTCTCCCCCTTATTGACAATCAAATGAAATGAAAAATTGGTGTGTCTTCTCATCTCATCATTCATCTTAAATAATTTATTCACATTTTTTTAGATGAAAGAGATGATAAAAAATTATACAATGAAAACATACATGATTATTTCATCTCTAAGGATTATTGTGAAAACATATTGTATAAAAAATATTAAAATAGACTATGTTTTTCAATTCATCCATAACACATACACACATGTGATATCTTGTTTATTGTTTCTCAATTATCAATAAATAGATTTCAATTCTTATAATTTTCAATGAAATGAAAAATCATTCACTCTTGAATAGACACATTATAATGTTCATGTTCACCAGAATAACTCCCACTTTTTCATACCGTCTTCATTGAATAATTTTTTTTTTAATATGTACAATTAATATTTAGGGATGATATTGTTATTGGAATACCAAAATACTCTTTCATTATCCCCCTCAGGTGATGTACTAATCATTATTATCATGGAAATTAATAAACACAATGAGAAACAAAAATTATATTTTTATTAGTTATATGTTATATCATAACACATAAAATATAGGTAAAATGTAGGAACCTCAAATTTATTTAGAGAAAACATTCAAGGTGAGATTTTTCTATCACCCATGATTTATACCTTTTTACAAAATCATCATGGACTATGCTTTCATTCCTATTTATATGATTCATATATTGTGCACATATTTTCATCCAATGAATTTCATTATTTTTTGGAAATAATTTCCCCACCTTCATCCCAGCTAGAACAACCTCTAATTTGTTTTTCAAATTAAAATTATTTTATTCAAAAATAGTATTTGTTAGTTTTTCCATTTTGGTTCTTGACACACTCTTTGTTGAGGACAATTTTTATTCTTCAAAACATTATTCTTATTTTTCAAGTTTGATATCCTTTTTTAACAAAAAATAAATTTTATAGTGATTTATTTCAGTGGAGTGTCTCTATATGGATTCTTTATTCTTTTATTCAATTATCTATGTGAATTTAATTACCATATGACCAAGGTGGGAACAAATTAACTATTTTCTAGAAAATTCATACCTCATCTGATTTCTTTATGTTTGAGATATTTGAAATGATGGAGTACTTAAAACATCACTATATTTATTTACATTGAAACACATACATATTATTTTCAAAATTAAGCCACAATAAATATATTATAGTTTTTTATCCTTTGTGGAATCATGTTTGTAAATTTGTTCATGGCTAAAAAAATCGCCCAAATTTAAAATTTTGGTCTCACTCACTTGCTACACATATCTAGATATATTTTAGAGGAATATTAATTTTTTAACTTTAGAGGCATTCATATTATCCTCACAATCTCTTATTTTCATGTCATTATTTTTCATATCGTTTTCAGTGGCCTTTGGTTTTAGAATTTTTTGGAAATCCCTTCTATCATGTGAATTTCCTCATCTAATTTGGTTCACATTTTTCTTAAGCTGTGATTAAAGGAAAATTATTATATCTTCATTATTTTATTTTATATTTTCTTATCATTGACCATTTTATAATAAAAATACTGAATTATTTTACATTGATATTATTTTTCATTGCGTGATAATTACTTGGAATATCAATTTGATGGTGTTCTTTCTTCATTTTGAGAATCACATTTATTTTTCATATTTTTTTGATTGTATAAACGAGTATATTTTTTTCAAAAAGAGTGATACAATCATAAATAATACTAGATACATATGTTAACACCTTTGGAGAGAACAACTTATGGAATGGCTATTATTATTATTAATAGAAAATCAATTTATTTCATCTACACTCGTTGGTATCCTCATAGTAAAATATTTTAATTCCATATTTATTTTACACCATTTAATATTCACTGGATGAATGGAAATTCCATCATTGTAATGTTAATAAATTTCACTTTTCAAATAATATTACAACATTATAGGTGACTAATGCTTTGGTACCACTTATATAGACCCAGGATAAATTAGGTTCTACAAAGAATGTGGGAATGTGTTGTGACCTTGTTTAATGAGTTTTAAACCATTTTAAATTCAACATAATGAACATGTTATGGTTCTCAATATACTACATAGATCATCTCAAACTCACCTCATATAAATTAGTAAAATAATATAGGGTAGAACAAATATTTACAAGGTTATAAAATGTACCACCTACTCCATTCCATTTTTGTTAGACACCTCAACATAGACTCATAAATATCACATAGGTGAATACAATTTCTCCTATTCTAGCAGAGTGAATTCATTTCCTTTTAGTTTCAACCAATGTACTTTTTACTCTAGATCAAACCGATAGAATCCTTCTGATCCAAGAAGTAATGAGAAGAATTAAACTTCTCCCAACATCAATTTTAATGATTAACCATTGTTAAAGGATTTTATCCCCTGTAGGTTAATCATTAGTATTCCTCTAAAATCTTGTAGGATATGAATTAATAATTAACATCATGAAGAACTTCAACTATGGTATTCTATAGAATCCATCCAAATTTAGTGCAATAATTATTCTCTTTCCTAAAACATTTTAGTACACATAATCACCAACATCAAGAATTACCATGATTTCACTATGTCTCAAAAATATACTTGTACAATGGATGGAAGGTGACTCAAAATGATATTTTTATTATGTACTTATTTTACATCACCCAATTGAAAGTATTTTTACAACTAAATTATTCATGTGAATCTTAATAAATTTCAGGAATTAAATTATAATTTAAAACCTATGTTAAATATTATAATAATTTAGACACAATTAATTTCCCTTCCTTTATCTCCTAATTTTGAATTCCATATTAAAATGTGGGAATTACATTCTTTCTTTTTATTACCCTATAAATTTGGGTATTCACTTCTCCATAAATCATAATTTAAATACTTGAATCTGTACATATTTTTATTTTTTATATGTAATAAATTCCCGATGGTATTTCTTATTATAAAGTGGATTTGATTGTACCATATATTGTCTCTCATTAATACATTCGTGTAATATTGTGTTTTATTCATGCACATCATCTCTTCATTATCACAGTATGTCAAATACCCAAAACCCACTATTTTTATTAAACACATAAGAGATTAGGATCCATAATTCACATAACATATTTAATATATATAAAGACTCTAAGCTTCCAATTTCATCATGAAGATACAATCATCCATACATCATCATCAAAATACCCTAATTATTATCGGTCTTCACCACGATCCTCTCACATAGATAAGTGTGATGATCACATCTCATCTGAATGATATATGTGAATCATCAGTTATCTTTACATGGATATGAAGGAACTCTTCATGGATCATTCATGCACCTCAATTACATGAGAAACATGGTTTTAAAATTCATTAAATAGGATTTAAAATTTTTTTTCTACTAAAGGATTCATCATTAAACACCAAAAATAATTTGGTTTACTTTATTGATCATACCCCCAGCTCCCTACTGAAAAATATGAATGAATCAAAAAATCCATTATAGTTTAGATTATCTACTCTTCACACTGGGTATCAATCAGTAATACTCAAGGATCCATATATCATGGATTATTGATATCTTCCATATATATTCATAGATGAAATATATAGTTTCATGCATGATCCATTTTGGAAAAATATATGTGACAATTTCAGAATAAAAAACATCAAGCATGTTTGGTATCAACCAAAAACAATCACACATTGGGTTCCCTCTTTTCTTACAGACATGTTGATGGATATCATCAAAAATGTGTGTCTTATAGTAGACTAGAAATTATCAGATCAATGTTGTTGTACTCTGTATTCAAGGAAGCTGAAACATGGTGTTTCAATCATAAAAATGATAGAGGGTCTCCAATAAAAAAGCACTCGAACACTAATAGAGTAGGAATATAACATAGCATGATCAGATAGCTCTGATGATTCATATCTTGCGGTGTGGTAAATGTGTTAATTTTTATGTCGAATGAAAATTTCACTCTTTTTCATAGTACCACATAAAAATAAAATATTGGGGTGTGGTATATAAATCATATGTGATAATCAGTGGATATATGTCTCATATAATCTAGTAACACATAGAATATGTTTTCAACCATTCCACCCCACACGGTGGTCCCACTATGCTCGCTTACACTCTATTTGAGAATTGTCTTATGGGCTAAACACCTCTGTACTACCAAAAATTGGACATGAATATATTAATAGGGTACTGCTAACCTACATGTCCCTCATAAGCTTGTGGTTATTCTTGTCTAAGGTTGGTTGTTGGTTGGCCATCATTTTTCATGACACAATCATAAGTAACTTAGATTAGATCTAGGTATCAAAAGAAATTCGACTATAAATTACAATATAACATCTATTATCTTCGCTTCTTGTACCTCATTTATTCTTCTTCAATAAAATATATTAATTAATATTTTTTTGGCCATCACTTCACATCCTTGTGAATTAAGGTATAATGTATGGTCTTCATCAATTATTATTCTAGAAATTTCTTTTTTTGGACTTCACTTGTGTATCAAAATGAACAAAAACCATGGCTCGTGTCATTTAAATTTGAGATCGCTTCAAATATTCTTTAGATTTACTAGATGGATATTTTTTCAAGAATGAAATTCAATTATATGAGATTAATCCATAACTAATATATAGGAATCACCACTTAATCTTCAAAAACATATCGACTCCGTGACTTAAATAAAACACATATGCAAAAAATAACTGATAAATTAATATTTTTAAAATAATATAATTATTAATCACATTAATCATTTTTATAGTCTTCTCATAATCAGACTATGAATCCAGTTCCCAAGAATTACGTCTAGTAATCCTTGTGAAATATTACATTTTGTTAGTCCCATCAATCACCAATCAGAAAGGACATTGGTGACCATCACTACGTCATTAGTAAATAGTTGAATATAAAAAATAGTGAGGGTTGTTTAATTCCAATCCCACTACTATTTATCATAGCCTGGTGGGATTTTACACTTGATATTGGTTCAAATTTGACACCTCCTTCATTATCGACCCAAACCCAAAATTCTCTAGCTCATGGAATATAAAGTAATGTGTCCCCCACTGGGTCCCGTAAGTCAAATATTTTTAATGTTATTCAACATGGGATCCTCGAGGCCCATGATAAGTAGATGAATCACTTTTATTTTCCCATCTGTCATTTAGAAGGAATGAATATGTTATTCGATTTGAGAAGGTAATAAGAAAAGGTATCCCATAGGGGATCCTTGATCAAGATCATAACCTCAAGTCACCATAGAAACCTTGGGCATTAGTGTATTTAGTAATCCCAAACATTTATCAAAGATAATCTACCCATTTAACTTCTTTAAACGATACATTATAAATAATTTATATAAGGGATATTTTCCCTCAATGATGAGCCCAGTAATAAATATAATACGATTAAGATGAATAAATACTAAAGTGGTTTGTATGATAGACCACCTTACTTTATATATATTTCAAAATTTTCCAATGGGTCAACAATATATGTTAAGGACTATATAAGCCCCGCCATGTCATATCTAACCCTTATCACCAAAAAATCATCTGAATTTATTAACAACAATAACATTATAATTAATTAATGAAAATAAAAAACTATAAACAAAATAAAAGAGAATAAGTCTCAAAAGCATGTCGACCGATCACATCAAACTATAGTGGAGACCTAACACTTTCTAACAATAATAAGTAGACATAAACCTTGAATAGGGTAAAATACCCAATAAATGACATAATTAAATCAATTAAAAACCCTTAATTAAAATATTTTAATCCATAAAAAATCACTATAGAAATGTACCATCACGAAGAAATCATGCATTGATGGTCAGACCAAATCACAGTTCACTCTCTTATATGGTAGAGAAAAACCCACCAACACCATTATAAGATTCCAAAATACTCTAATGAAATCAGTACCAAAATCCATAACTGAAGAGAGATAAGTTAGGATTCGAAGTAAAATATTCAAACAGAGACTAATGGGTTCAAAAACATTTCAAAAGGTTTAAAACACACCTTCTATAATTCTATTTCATCTAATAATTGAGGACAACATCCTTGTAGGAAAAAGTGTAAGAGTTTCCTACACAGGAGAGGTGAAAGGGGAATGAGTGGGACATACCTTTTAAAACCGATAGGGGAAAAGTGTAATTTTCTATTTTTAAAGGGTCCCATGGTTTGGATGCAATATTTGAAAAACTATGAACTAGATGTTAAGTTGGCAATATCCTTCCTCCATGCCCCATGCATAGGCATAGTGAAATGTTTAACATACCATGCATTAGCTATGTGACTTTTTAGTAAAAAATATATACATCGTTACAGTTTTCACATCATTTCCACGTGATATCCCTTTCCCAAGAAAATAAAAAGTATGTTACATAGTTTTTTTGGATTAAAATTAAAAATTATCCCCTTGATGAATGAATAAGTGGTTTCATCATACCTGACACCAAACTAGCCTGAGACATTACCTGTAGGGAATTTCTCAACCCCATGGGTTGAAAACTAGTGTTTTGGTATCAGAGATTAACTATTGAATTGATTTTACATGTGATACACCTGAACGAGAAATATAGAAAACAAGACACTACATAACTGACAACCGTGACCAAATAAAATCAATACAAAATTTTTTTGATTCAAAATTTTATAGGATTAATCAAATACAAAATATTATAGAGGAAATGGAAAAAGCTAAACCACAACTCAAAAATCTCTTGGTAATGAGAGGGTATCATCCTCAAGCCACTTCTATGAACACCTACTAGAATTTGAACACCAGCAAGTTGACCCCCCATAACCCCCATGAAACAACATTTCATTAAATAGATAATAAAAAATGAATTCTACACACACCCAAGGGATTATGTTGGGTGTGAGTCAAATAACAGTAGGATTACACCAAATGGAATATTCCATTCTATAAAATTTGAATAAAAATTACCATTAAGGATTTAAGATAGATCATAGAAACATTTTCGTAGACAATGAATTTTCATTTTATCATATCAATAATAACTACTATATACAGATGGTATTCTCAACATCAAAAGTGAATAAATAATCAAAATAAATTCCTATAGGTAATATTTGTTATGAGAATCTATGAACCTCATACCTCAGTGATAATCTCCTCAGACAAAAACCCATAGTATCCTCTTGCATTATCTACCTAATGGGAATTCATCCTAGAGTTAAACGGTCTCAAAATATAAGTCAAAATCCACAGTGTCTTCATTTAAAAGTCACACTAGGAGAACACATCCCAAGGTATAGTAATCTATAATCAATTCACATTCTTAGTTAGTGTTGATGCGTCAATCCTGTAAGAAAAAACTGGCCCTCGGCCTTACTGAATCATCTTTTGTACTTTTCTAGTTTTTCCACATAGATTCCCAAAATTCCCTTTATTCCAAATTTCCATTCCAAATGTCTCATGAGACATCACTTTGGCATACACTTTCTAAGCATCATGAACACACATGAAAACCCATTTCTTTTATACGAAATTCCATTCAAAAAACAAAGATCACATGGAATCCTTAATTTCTATAATCAATACCACATTAAAATTCACACACACACACCAAATCCATTTGGAAACACATTTAACACCACTTTTAATGTTAATAAATCCCATTTGTAAACCCAATAACAGATGACCATATGGAATCCAACCATTTTAACTGGAGAAACCTATTTTAAAATCTATACACACACTAAATCCATTTTAAAACATTTCTTTGTGTCACATGACCAAAAAACATGACACATTTAAGAAAAATATCAATGAATTCCATGTGAAACAAAATCCCATTCCAAAAAGAAACCATGTCCTATCACATATATACCTCAAAAGTTGTTTAAAACATTGTTCTCACATTTAAAAAAAATTCATTTAATGTATTTATGAAACCAAGATAATATAAAAAATTCATTAAATAATGTAATGTCATTGAAACACCTACCATATGCTTTCAAACATCTAGAACCATTGGAAAACCAAAACATCCCTTTAAACAAACCCTATAATGGAATGTCTAAACCACAAACAATAAGATGCAATCCAACCACTCAATAGAAATCCCTAATTATGTTTATCAAACCACTAAAAAGGAAGACCCCAAGAGGGGGAAACAATAACTATAGATAAAGGAATAAACTAAGATAAACGATACTTACATAATGATTTTTTTGAAGAAAAGAGTAAAAAATATTGAAATAATAGAACTCAACAGTCCCATGAATTAGTGGTGGAACCTTTTAGGGATGAAAATTACATATTTTGTGGATTATGTGTCATTTATAATTTAATCCAATGCATTAAAAGAGTAAATTATTGATTTTTAATGACCTATGAAGGATATATGGTTATCCAAAACTATTTTCTAAACCATGTAGCAAGCATGATGTCTCCTCTATCCAAGAAGAAACCGACCAGATGGTTTCTTGGGTGAGTGTACCTGCCTGTGAGGCTGGCCATGTGGACTAGATAGTTTTAGTGTCTAGGGAGCCTGGTTCTCCTTAGTCTAATTCAGCGTTTACCCTAATTATGAAAAAATAATGTGCCACATGTTTCTATACAAAACATCATTTTTCTCTAAAAAACCCATGGGAATCATAGAAACCGATATATATGCCCAAAAATAGAAATGGAATTCCTCAAAATAAAGTCATGGATGTTACAATTCCACTTTCCATGAAAACATTCCACCATAAAAAATTCATCTCAAATACTCATCAGAGAAAAAAAAAATATATTGATCTTAAATTCAGTAAAGTCACTCCCATGTTCTGTGCTCATCACTAGCATGAATCCATGGAGCATATACAATAGATATTGAATTTCTAGAATTTTTTTATTATAATAATATTTAATCTTCCCTAGCTTATAGAACATAGAAATATGAGACATTGACAGTAACTCATCCCAATTCACCACTTGAGAAATTTCATATTATACATTTTTAGTTATGTTACATGGAATTGGTTATGAATTGATGTCAACTAAGATGGAATAGAAAAATTTTATGCCACCTTAAAAACATTCTTTGTGATCTTGAAATGTATGAAATACCTTGGAATTTCCTTCCCCTATTTACCCAAATAGCAGTGACAAAAAATAGAAGCCACTTTCATGAACACCTTCTCACATATAGAGTACTCTAATGCTCGACACCTCAAATTAGAAAAAGGCATATAGTGATTCCATTCTTTCCAATATTGTTTCTTAATTCACTTTTTTTATACAAAATTTCCTACAAAAGGATCGATCCCAACAACACAGTCTCTCCTACCTTAGCCAAACAAAAAGGAAACCAACATGATTTGCAATAAATCACCTCAAAAGGATTCACAGTAGGTGAGGATTGGTAACTATTATTATATAAAAACATTACCAACCCCAAATAACTATCCCATGATCCTCAAAATTCTAATAGATATTTTCAGTGTAGTTATTCCAAGAATTTATTTTCCTACTCCTTCTGACATTCAATTTGTGGGTGGTTTTCCATACTCAACCTAACCTATGGAACCATCACCTTCGGAATACCTTCCCTAAAATGTGAGGTATATTGTGTTTCTCTATATGATGTAATTCTAAATTGAAATACATGAAGCCTCTCTATCTATGAAGTTGATTAATGACCAAATAAATTTTCCATGGATGGATCCCAAATTGGAAGGAACGAGTGATTTTTTGAGATGATCAATTACATAAAAATAGAATTCCATCCTCGAGGTGAATGAGGCTGGCCAAAAGAAAATTCTATGCTGATATCCTCCCACTTCCAAGATGGAATAGGTATTTGATTATGAAACTTTGATGGCCTATGGTGATATGATTTAAATTTATGGCATGTATAACACTGCGATTAAATGTCATCTACATCCAACCTAATACCTAGCCACTAGAACAGCTTACCCCCATCATATAACATTTTCGTGGTACCAAGATGAATGAATAAATGAGACTATTGGATATCCTACATAACCACCTTCATCAATGACAAAGGAACCATGATGAGACCCCTGAAATTAAATATTCCTTCAAGAGATAATGACTTTTCACATGCCACCTACCCAGCATTTAATAGCTGCATTGATTACCTTCAAAAACTGTCACACTACTGCTATTGGTAAATCAAATATATAAGGGAATGGTTTTAATGAATTTTTTATAATATCACACATCCATCATGCTCCATTGTCTTGAGATTCAATTTGGAAAAAATACCCATAAGATTCAACTCCTTAATTGAATCCTTCAAATCACCCACTTGGACATTTCAGCTCAAATAATATACAACAACATTTCTATTACATAGGGGGAAGGTGATATCAAAATTGAACCTTTAAAGGTACTATACCAAATAAAGATGCATAATATTTAGATCCTTATGATAGAAAATGTAGGCAATGATATTATGATCTGAATAAACCATAGAAACATCCATAAAAAGATAATGATACCATGTATTCATGGAATGATATCACTTCTAAAAACTCTAGGAGTTATGTTGGGAATTCTTTTCATGTGGGATTAGTTGGAATTAATTGTATGCCATCCCATAGTCATCCTACATCTACACAGATCCAAGACCTATCCCTGAAGCATCATATTAGACCATGTATCCTTTCCTGTATTACATAAAAATCGTAAATGTGGATTTGATAAACTACTACATATGCTCAAAAATTAAACATGACATTCTAGGTTACACTAAAACATTACCCCCTTATAGTTATGCATGGTTGTGGACTAACAAATATTGTTAAATCACCAATAAACTGCGTATAATACCCTACCAGACCAAACTTTTCTATAATTTCAAAAACATTTATCAGTTGTTCCCATGAAATCAGTACACCAATCTTCCTAGGGTCCACTGAAACCCCTCATTTATAGATCATGTTACCCAGAAACATAACCTACCTATTCAAGAAGGTGTACATATGAAAATTCACATTGATACGACAATCTCGAAGGGTTCTTAGACGAATTATAAAATATTGATCTAGCTCCTCCTCTATCCCTGAGTAGACCCAACTGTCATCTATGAATACCATGAAAAATGAATTGATATACTGATTGAACACCATGTTCATAATCTCCCTAAAGGCCACTGGAAAATTCATTGAACATAAAGGCATGAAAAAATACAATGAATTATCATAACAAATTTGGAAGGTTGTTTTCATAATATCTATCTCCCTAACTATGACTTTGTGATACCCAGATTTTAAATTGTTCTTGAAGACCCACCTTTCCCCTGATCAGATCAAAAAGTTCATAAAAACATGTAAGGGGGTACTTGTTCTCGAGAATCACATTATTTAACTTCTGATAATAGATACAAAACTGAAGAGATGCTTCATCCTTATTATCAAATCGACATGTGGTAGATCAAGATGAGATGCTCATGAAAATGAATCCTTTGGATTCCATATCATCTAGTTATACCATTAATTTTCTCAAATTGGTGGGGGATATATTGTACAAGGTTAGAGATATCAGAAATGTTCCCAGAACCAAATTAAAAGTTCAATCCAAATACCACTCTAGGATAACATTTAGAAATAATTTGGACGTACCTATAGGAACTCATCCACCATGGGAGGAAATATAACTTCCTGACCACTATCCTTGTTCTCCAATACGAGCGATGAAATCTGAAAAATATGATTTTCTTATTTCAGAAGTGGAGGTCCAACACATCTAGATAGAGTATTCCATTACCCTTGAAAAAAGGGTATTTACATCCAGTTCCACATATAATACTCACAATTGATATAAATCGATGTTCACCTTAAGACACGACATCAATTCCATATCAGGAATCACATCAAAGAGGTTTATCTCCAGAACATGGAAATCCCATTCTAGCATGACCATTAACTTGGTGAGTGCACAAGATGAACACCAGAAACCCATATTTCATTTTTTACAATGGGAAATTACAAATTCCAATACATAAGAAATAATCTTTTTTGAAAACATTAACTCATCCTTGAGAAAGTAATAAAGAAAAATAAATAGAGGATCAAATAAAATATAGAGCAATAGATGATGAAGAAATAGGAATGGTACCTCAAACATTCATCCTCCCTATATCTGATTCTATTGGTCCTCAATCCCTAGAATGATGTTGACTCATCTCATCCTGACCAAAATAAATTCCACCTACATGTGGCTTTTCCCTAAACTATCTCTATCCAGAATATAATCTGTTCTGGCTGCTGTGATGGCCAAATTGAGAACCTATCATCCTTGATGATTCTAACCATGCTGACATCCCTTTGAATGATACATATACAACACCACTATAATATTTTCTTGACACCTTGTACAAACATTGCATGTTTAACATAACTCTACATTGATGGAATGGTATGGTTGGAGATGAACATGTTGATCACATGTGACCCTCCATCTCAAATTGATGTTTCCCATCAAACCCAACATATGAATATATAAATGAAGAGTGGTTGGAATGGTGAAGTGAACTCATCTTGCCCTCTTCTCTTTATCCAACCGATTTCTCTTCTTCTCAAATTCGTTTCCACCTCCATAGACAACTGATATGTATTTTCCACACAGAACATACATGCCTCTATGATGAATATATAACATAAAATCATGATCATACGGCTTGAAATTTATCATCAACATGAGAATGAAAACTTTGGATGGGATCTCCAGTCACAACCCCATATCAAACTTTGGATCCTTTATCTAATCATTTGAAACTAATTTTTTTTGAATAAAACCATTTTTAAAAAGTGGGTATCATACTCCATCATAGTACGATCTTCCTTAAGAAGATCCAGGAACTCTAGGGATATATATAAGGGAATGGTCTTAGAGAAATACTTCTCGTTGAAGATAAAAATGAAATCCTTCCATCTCATATTCTCATGCTTCACATATTTCACCACTAAGTCCCAACACTTTCTACTAGGACCTTCCAACATAAACGAACCACCAATACCCTTGACTACCTTTATAGTGTTATGAAACTGAAACATACTGTCAATATTCTCAATACAATCCTCAGATTCTAAGGGATCCATACTACATAGGATGGAATGAGGATTTTTTTGGAGGAACTTATAAGCATGGTCCTTTTTAGGACCATGTTCATCTTCCCAAATATAAGTAGGATCTTATCCCATTACTTTACCAAATTATTGTATATCTTGAACCACCAAGTCCACCAATACCTGTTTAATTGGTGATGTAGAACTCTCCTAGGCCTCATCTCATGGTAGAATATTAATTATACATGGAGGAGTCTTGTTATAATAATCAACAAGCGTAGAGAAAAACAATCAACACAACCATTAATGATACACTCTAAAAATTTTCCTCTACAAAAACGTCTTTAAAAAATTTCCTTAAATCAAAACAAAACAGAATTATATAAAATATAATGTCATATCAAACCACTAAACATGCACCTGGTGTCAATATACATTCTACATCTTATATTTCTCACCTATATGAGAATTCAAACTAAATTTTTCAAAAACCCATGGTGAGTCGAGTTATGTCCTTATGTGTGTTGAGAATACACACCACTTGTAACCAAAAAATCAATCCCTAAAAATACTAGCTGTAGTCTATCCAAACTCTTCCAAAATAACATGACCCAAAAAGATTGAAACCTCATGTGATACCATTTATTCATGAACTAAGTCAGGGTTCCATCTAACCTAAAACCCAACCCATCCTGAGACATGTCCTTATGCGAGTTCCTAATCCTGATGAGCAGAAAACTAGTTCGGGTTTATCGAAAATTCACCATTGGGAATGATTTCACCCATGACAAAGAAGGATGAACAACACTAAAAAATGATACATAAATTATGAACATGACCAAAGAAAAGGGATATAGTTTATTTAGAATCATCATTTTAAAACATTAAACAAAGTCAAAATAACATAGATTAAAGGGAAACCACAAAACCAAAACTCCAAAAAAATCCATCCAATGAGAGAGATATCACCCACAAGCCACCACCACAAACACCAACAAGAAGTTTAATAATAACAACTGGATCCACCATCACCTATATAAAAGATATTTCCCTTAAATAGATCAAATATCACAATGTATAGATAAAAAATATGTTTATAGGTTGTAGTCCATATCCGAGTGGATTCCTCAAAAATAAATATTCCATGAAATGATTTCAGAAGAAAAAATACCATGAATGTTTTAAGAATGTTCAAGGAATAAATTTTTAAGAAAACATATTAAGGAGAAAATTATAAGGACAAAATTTAAAAGATAACTTCTTTGATATTTATCATAAGAGTGAACTCTAATGTATACCGATGATATGAACAAAATAACAATAGACCACCACATCCAAGAAAATAGTTTTCAGAACTATCTCTATTGGGACCCTATGAACTTCTTACCTTAGTGGTACTCTCCTCAAATGAAAACCCACATCGTCCTCAAACACGATCCATTATAGTGGAACAGAGACAATGGTCTGTTGGTATCCATATATAATCCAAAATCTAATTCATCCTCATCCATGATCAATTAGAGGGGAATACATCTCAATACGTGTAGTATCTAATCAAATCACATTTTTAGTTTGTGTTGTAACATCAATACTACAAGAATAAACCTATCCTCAACCCTTCCAAATGAACTAGACTACATGTTCTAGATTTCCCACATAGATAGATGGGATTCACTTTGTACTTAGTTTCCATTTCACATTTCACATAAATCATCACTTTTATAAACACATACCAATCATATTGAATAGACATGAAATAAAATTTCTTTTACAAGCACATTCATCGCAAAATCAAAGCTCTCATTAGAACCACCATTTTCCATAATCAAAACCACATTCAAATTAACATGAACACCATATATATTGGAAAATTCATTTCACAACACATGATGAATTCATAAACCCCATTTTTGAACACAATAAGTGGTGCACACAAGAAATTTACCATTTAAATATAACATTTTTAAAATAAATATGCACACCAAATCCACTTTAAAACATTATTCGCATCGCTTTCACAAAACAAATCACATGTTTAAGAAACCTATCTAAGATTCTGACAACCAATGAAATCACATTTCTATTAGAAACTAACATTAATCATGTGTGTTCCTAAAACCCTTATTCAAAAATTTTACTCAATATATACAATCCATTTAACTCATTTCTAAATCCAATAAAACATACCAAATTAATATAATAATGTGAAATAATGGAACCACCTACCTCAAGCATGGAATCTTTAGGAAGCCATTGTAAAAACACAATTTCACCTCAAATGAACATTATAATTGAAATATATAACCAAAACATCATTATTTCACACAAAAACACATTAATGTTTTTTAATAAGTTAGTAAACCTAGTAGAAAATAAGGCTCAATGGAGGTAGTAAGAATAACTAAAGAAGGAAAAAACAAGAGATATTACACTTACTTGATGTTTTGTTGATGAACGACGTACAATACCACAAAAATATTATAATTAAATGGGTCTATGAAGCAGTAGTAGAAGATATTAAGGATGAAAATCCCATATAGTTAGAATTAGGGTGATTTAGGATTAAATGTGTAGATAGAAAAAGAGTGCATTTTGTATTTTTAATGACCAAGACATGTCCCAAAATTGTCTCACATAGTTTACAAATAAATGTGGTAACCATGTTGTCTTATATATAATATTGTAAACTAGAATAAATGTTTTATTAGGGAGGTAACATGCACTTGTGTTAGGTCATGTGGAATAGAGATATCCATTTTCTTGGGTGTATAATTTTCCATGGGCTATCCCATTGTTTCCAATAATTATGCGCCAACCATGAACCACCATCTATTGATACAAAAAAGCATAAACTTTCTCCAGAAAAACCAAGGAAAATATGAATCCAAGAAAATAAAAAAAATGCACAAAAGAATCCCCAAATACAAAATCCCATGAATGACACTCCCTCTACTACACATTCACCAAAACATTGATTCCCAGTCCAAAACCCCTGAGATGCTCTCAAAACCTAGAAGCTAAAAACTTGGAATCATTCACATTTAAAAACATCATTTTGAGGCATAACAACGTATGAAATTCAAATATGATGCTCTGATAAATATTTGATAGATACAATAGATTAAAATTCAATTTCCTTATGATATGTCCTTCTCGAAAAAACAATGGATATAATAATGACTTACGTTGGGTATAGGTTTGGAGTTCCCACCACCTATACTTTTAAATGATCCAATGCCACCAAAGTGATTGATTTATTTTGTTGGAATATATATTATAATGATTTTTGGATTAACATATTATGTGTAATAATGTTATTAATTCATATTATTTTAGTTTAATACATTTATATATAAAAATTATGATTCCAAATAATTTTTTTATGTTTTTTAAATTTTTATTATTTTATCATTATATGCGATAGAATATCATGTATGTATAAATATATACTAGCTCATGATTTTTATATATAAATGTTGTTTTTTATTGAATATATTATAAGAAACACTATTCTTAGAAACAAATGTAACACTATGTGACTTTATGATATATATATTTTTAAATAAAACATGATCTCTTTGATAGCATGTGGATCCCTCAACTCCTAGTATAAACGAACCGTAATATAGTATGAAATTATAAAAAATACAATAAATTATATGGTATTAATACTACTAACTAAATTTAAAAAATAAAATTTATATGTAGATTATAAATAAAACAACAATAATGTAATGTAAATGGATTGTTTTTCAAAAACAATATTTTTTAAATTTAAGTTGTCTCAAACTCTATGCAAAAATTTTTAAATTAATTATTTAAATTTTTATAAAATAAATTTGATATAATTAACTTTATATTTATAATTATCATATAAAAATTACGTTAGTTTTGATTTTTGGGAATTGTTTTAAAATGATCTTTTATCAATGAATAGTGAAAATAAAGATTTTTTGTACTCCCTTTTAATTTAATTAATTTACAATGATAAAGAATATTTTACATTAGTTTTAAAGTAAAATTAGTAAAATTATATTGATATATAAATAATTTAAATTTTTGGAATTAATTTCACATATCATTTGAATATAAAAACCATTTATTCTTTTGAATTTTTTCATGGGAATTTTTGTTTCAACTCATCTCTGAGTGTAATATTTATTTAAATTCTTCCATTTCTGTGAATATAAATTAGAAATATGGATACCATATTTTTATTGAGAACAATATATTTTATATAGTAATTTAAAATAAAAATTTCACCGATATTATAGTGAAATATGATAAAATCAATAAATACTCTTAAGGCTAAAAAGGGTTATCTAGGGATTGAGCTAAAACGGTAAGAGGAAAAATAACCATAAACTCATAAAAAACATATTTAACCATTTTTAGGCATTTTGAACTAGAGTTAAATGTTTCGGCCTTTTTGGAGTCTTTTTTAATGATAATAATTATTGGTGTGATTGATTATTTTCAATAATTCTATGTGGGTTCTATCCCAAGTTATAAATGGCCACAAACTCTTCTCCCTTATTCACACATCCAAAGTTATATGTTTTAGTTCATAACAACAAATATATGTTCCTTAATAAACTACTAAAATCTAATAACCCTTTTGGGAAAAAAATTCATCCAATTATTGTTTTTTATGGAAAACTAAGACGTCATTTGAAGGAGAGATAACATTCTTAAATGATCATTTTTATTTTATTTATTCTTCTAAATCCTAAGATTAGATTCAATAATTATTATTTAATAACAAAAATATAAATGATATACTAATATTTTTATTATATTAATGGAATAAACTACATACATCCCCCTTCTATCAAATGGGATGCAAAATCATAGATTGTGTGACTACCACCTCCCGAACAGATATAATTCTTTTTCCATCAACATATATGAAAATTGTATAGAATGATGGATTTAATGTATATATATATATATATAATATTTATGATATTATTAAACTTATAGATGTATAATATCATATATAACATATTATATTCAATCACTTTTAAAATGCGATACTATTATTCATATGTATGGTGGACTATCAACTCATGAAGTGATGTGATTCATTTTTCAATATAATTTAAAAGGAAAAAAATATAAATAAATTTAATGAATATTTTCCATATTTATGAAATTATATTAATTAAATAAATTTAATATATCTCACAATTCCATACATTTTAACTCATTAATGGAATAATATCATCACTCGTGTGTATATATAACCCACTATCTTCATGAAGGGATACCATTCATTTTACATTCAAAAAATTCATAAATGGTTCTAATAATATATATAATGAGTAAATGTGATATTTATATTATTATTATCATCATTTAGTTGGTTTATTTATATAAATTTTTCAATAAATATAACATTCATTTTAAAATATGAATAAGAAAACAAGGAAATTAACACCCAAAACAATGAAAATAATTAATTATTAGTATCAATGTGGTGGTAGAAATGTTATATGAAGATAATATATGATATTATAAATATTTTTATGGATATTTTAAATATTAATAACATGATTGGAAACCTTATACAAATTATTAAATAATTTTCATCAAAATAGACTCGTGAGATGATGGCCTTCATATAAATTTTCCTTTATTGAGAAATATTACAATATAATGGAACTAATTAGTTTTATATGGTGTATATATTTTCCCTTTTTCATGAGATATCATGAATAATTCATAACTAATTTTATTTAATTGTTTAAAATATTATTATTTCATTTCATGATATTTGAAATGAAAATTACCAAGGTATAAATATCTTTATAACTCAATATATTTTGAAAACGTTATACTATATATTCATTGACTTTGACATTGTAACACTGTGTGAATTATTAATTTTGACTATATTATGTTTTATATGAATTTTTTTATTTCGATTTAAATTTAACACACATAATTTAATCATTTATTTGTTTCCACTTCAACATTATGATATTTTTAAAAGATGTATGTCTCAATCATATTTTAATCGGGGATGTTTATACATGAATTTACATTGAAGGAAACTATATTATCACTATATAATAAACCACTTTAATTTTATTATCCTATGGTTATTTTTATCTATATAATAGAACCATATTACTTTACTTGATAGTCAAAACTATTGATAATTTTTTTTAATAAAATTTTACTTGATTTCTCTCTTCAGCCGAGAATATTTTTTCTATGAATTTGTTTTTCTAAATATGTTTTGAAAAATGTTTTTAATATTATAGAAAATAATTATTAATAAAATCATAATCAATTTTTTATTTTTTTGATATTTTTAAATAGAATCATCATGTATTCTTTAAAATAATTTCTATTAGTAATTTATTATAAATGTGAACATAATTTTTAATTCAGCATTAGAGTAATGTAAAAAATTTCCTCTAACATGATAACTCATGATTTTAAAACTTCAATTAAATTTATCTATGTTTATTAATGATTTTTAAAATATTTTGTGACCTTTTAGTTTTAAAAAATGTATTCAAAGTAAAACATTTGTTTTTCTGAAGAACTATTTTAATGAAGTTTTTATGGTATTTAAATACACAAAATAAATAAACTATTCATAGTAATAATGATTCAATAATGTTATATTGTATTGATTCTATAATTATTATTTTTATATATGGTGTATGATCAACTTGATAGGGGAATGTATTTGACCTTATCATCCTTGATTAATTTATATTACCATTATTCTTCCCTTGAAAATTAGTTAAATTGTTATCATTGAAAATTATATTTATTCTAAATATACATAATTTTTATCACAGTTATACTTATTACATATACCATTTATCATTTCAACATGTGGTAATTTATATTTAAATTCATATGATTGACTAGGGAAATTATTATTAATCTATATTCATAACTCAATGAAAAGTCATATATATAACGAATACTCTTCACAAATTAAATCATATATTCGATATATGAGTAATAATTTGGACCTTCTGATATGGGTGGGAAATAGTTATAAAAATCCCCTTGATGTATCAGTAATCTTAGGAGAGAGAAAAGTTGGCTAGAATTAGAAAAATTGGATTATGATTTATACATACCCTTTATTTTTAAACTGTCTTTGGAAGGGTCTGGATAATAGAGATATCATGATTTATGAGATCATGATGTCAAAAAATTAAGAATTTACATCATTAAAAATTTAGTTATTATTATTGATGACATTTTCATATTGAAATTATCAATGTATTAATTTTAAATCATAGTTTATATATTAAAGGGAATTATGTCTATTTATTTAGCTATCTATATTGATTTCGCCTTATCAATTCATGATAGTTGATTAATTGATTAAATAGATTGTGTGTTCGGTTATTTTATTTTTATGTTTTTTTACTTATCTAATAATTAATGTTTAGTTATTGATTAAATGGTATATTTGTTCAGATTTTTTCATTGAAATATTGATTATTCCTTAATGATTATTCTTTATTTATTCAAGATAGATTCTGTTGTAATTAACCAATAATCATGAATTGATCTCACAAATATTTTTTCATTTTTTAAGAATCCATGAACTATATAATGAATGATATTCAAATATATTCTAGAGTGAATATAGATATTATAAAAAAAGACATAATTTTTGTATACATATATAGTATGGTAATCATGTATTTATTTACTTTATCTCGACTAGTAAACAATAATTTCCATTACAATTCAATCACAAGTACAATATGCCAATTTAATATTGTAGACAATGGATTAAAGATATTGGGTTTAGGATATCTACAGTTGGTATTAGATCATGTTTAGTAGAAAAATTGGGAAATAGATTTACCATGACATAGATTATGTATCATAACCCTAAGAGAGATCATGATGATATATGTAGTTAAATATACTAATGTTTTTGTAAGAAATATATTATCTAGTTTTTCATTTAAATAAATCATCATATGGAGTCTACAAATTGAAATGGTTCAAGAATATACATATGTAGGATTAATAACAATGAAAATGGTGTGTTATTCATGACATGAGAATTACCCAATGCATGAAAATGGGCATTTTTTTATTTGTGATGACACTACAGGGGTTATTGTTTTGATGATTAACAATTTCATTACAAAACATTATGACGAATTTGAATTGATAATGACAATGAATGGCCTAGATTAATAGTATGGCATCATAGATTTAAATTAATGTTTCCGGATTTGTACATTGTTTATATTATAACAGGGTTTTCCCACTACAATTATTGAGGCTCACATAATGGTTTTTTCATTAATAAATGGTTGAAACTCAAAGTAATTGTTTTAGTATTTAATATAATTAAAATAATTGTAAATATGATAAAAAATGTGATTATGACTTGACTGAAATATATAATGAGTACACATAATTATTTATCCTAAAATATTATTATCAACCCATAACATAACCAAATATTAGACTAAAAAATGAGGGAAATATAGATTTCTATAAGAGATCATGTAGTGGAGAACGTTGAGGAAAGAAGGCTCGATTTACTTCATATATGAAATTTGGAAAGTGACACCAAGGAATGTTTATCAAAAGATATGAGAAAATATTTAATTTTGGAAAGGAAGGGAACAAATAAATGAATAGTAGAATCAAAATTAATTGTTTTATGGAAGGGAATAAATTCCATCCTATGGAACCATTTATTGTCTTTGCCTTATATGTGGGGAACCTCGGTATTATTCAAGTAAATCCCCACATATAAAGGATACCATCTTGACCATGGAATGAACAATGTTGAAATTAAATTGCTATTGTTTTTATATATGTGGATTCAATAATTAAATTGTAAAATTTTATTTTATACCATTGGTATTATGGTTACAAGAATCATGAAACATTTATTGATTATGTTAATATTATGTAGCATATATGCCTTTATTGAAATAATATTTATAGATACAATCATGAGGTTATGATTTTAAGATTGAAAATATTTTCAAATTAATATAAACCAATTTTTTGGTTTTATGTGTCGTGATTCTACTTTGATATATTATATTTTGGTTGAAATATTTTGAAATATAACCCATTTTATTAGAATATGTTTTAATAAAAAAATTTCATTAACTAAGAATGTACTTATTTTTTGGTAATAAGTAAAAATGTATTAGAATTATTTAAGGGTTATATTTTCCATGAAGTTGATGTAATTATAGGTTATTACACTTTATAGTGCTTTAGAAATTCTATTAATATTGTTTATCGAAAATTATAACTGCATGAAAGGTAACAAATCATTTCATCTAGTGAAGTCTACATGGATTGAACCCACAACTGAAGGATGACATGGACTTAGCACCTACCACTAAACAATATAATGTTCTTGTTATTATTTCATTGTTTTTTATGTGAAATATTTGATGAATAAATATTAATAATGAATTAGTAGTGTTACTATTTTTTTTAGATTTTTAAAACTTGTGTTAACTATATTGGATTTATAAAATATTTGGAAACATGAAGGAAAATATTTCACTATTTTATGTATTATATAATAAATTTTAATTTTGATATAGAATATCTAAAAAATTCTTTCATTTTGGATATTTATTTCTTGGAGTAAGTGATGAAGTTGAAATTGATCAAAACACAACAAAAGAATGATTTTTTCCCTCTAAAATAAAAATATATCAACTAAATATATCTCATTATATTATTAGATAGTAAAAGAAATCATCCATATTAAGAAAAATAATATTAAAAAAGTTTTATCCTATTAAATCCATACTTCATAAATCAAAAAATCATTTAAATGAACACAAATTTATGGCTTTGAGGTCCCCAATATTCCATTCATCATTTTTTTTCTTTTGATGGATGATCTCTATCAATTTTTATAATTATACATGTGTTTCTTCCATGTTCATATCACCACATCCCACATTTTTCCCCAAATTTGAAACATATTTATATGTTACATTATTTAACCTTTCTATTTACATTTATCTATTATCAAGAGGAATCATTATTCATTGTTTTACGTTGTTGGGTTTCCAATAATGGTATTTCCAAATGTCAAACCATTGATTTTTGAGAAGAACATTAAATTATAAGGATGGAATTTATAAATGGTTTGAAGAATGTAACCCCTAGATATTTTGATGTTGGAAATTTTTGTACAATATAATATATGACACACAAAACCAATATTAGATGAGAATGCAATAGCCTGAGACATTATGATATATATTTTTTAAACAAAATTCATCTCTTTGATCGGCTACCATACATGAAAGAAAGAGTCCAAATAAAAAATAATTATAGAAAACCATTTTAAACTCTCTATTAAAATGTAATATCTTAATATAACTGACTAAAAACTAAAATTATGTTTATCATTTATATTATAAATATAAAAATAATAATATAAGAAAATATTTTTTTTTAAAATATTATTTTTCTAAAATATGGTTAATCCATATTTTAATCACTTTATTTAAAAATAATTTTTACCACCTTTAGAAAATTTATTTGATAAAAGAAAAATAGTTTTAAATATTCACATAACAAAATTATATTTGGTTAAATTTTTGCGATTTTGTTAAAATGTGACATTTTTTTTGAATAGTACAAAATTACAATTTTTTTTAAAATCTTTTAATTAAAATTTCTTACAATGATAAATAATATTTTAAATGGTTGAAAATTTAAAGACTTTTGAAATACTAAAATATATCTAATTTAACTGATTTTATCAAATTTGATATTTTATTACAATATAATAACTTTTTAATCTTTTGAAACTTTTCATTGGAAAAATCATTTTTTCAATATCCTTGTGGGTTTTATTTTAAATTGAAATATGCCACTTTTGTGAAGTGAATTGGTTAAAAATAGATTAGATATTTTTAATCATAATAATTAATTTAATATAGTATGTTATAATTAATTTGTTTCCATTATAGATTGTAATATAATAAAAAGTAAATTATAGCAGTTGTGGTATAAATGAGTTTACATAGGTTTAATCTAAGAGGATAATGATTAAAAGTAACCCATGAATTTTGCAAAAAAAATTATTTTCCTATATAGATCTTATAATATATATGAAATACTAAATTCTCTTTTTGGATGATTTTTTGCTGATACAAAGTTGTATATAAATGATTCTTTTCAATAATTTCATGTGTTTTCTCTTACCACTTATATAAGGCCACCCCTTTACACCCTTATTCACACTTACAAAACAATTTGGGTCTATCAAAACCAACCCAAATAACATTATTAATTCCATAAAAAATTCATTGAACCATTTTTTATCACAAACACATCCTATTAATTCTTTTAGTGTAAACCTAAAGTGGTTGTTTGAAGAATATATAATGTTTTAGAGTGATGTTTTATATTTTACTTCTTCTTTCACCTTCTTAGAATTTTATTTAAAAATGATGACATATATAACCAGTATCTCCAATATATTAATCATTTATTAATAAAATTTAATAACCTATATCAATCTCATCTTCTAAAAAATATGCAATAAAACTATCAATCATTTGTATGACGAACTTCCGCCTCCTAAATCGATGTAACTCGATTTTTTTCAACACATCTCATGATTGCATTTAATGATGAATTATATTTATATACACAAAATTCATCATGTTATTATACTTATTGAATTATAATTACACATATACCTTCTTAATATCCATCCCATTTAAAATATGATAGTTTAGCACGTGTGTATAATTGACTACCCCCTCTCTAAGCAATGTAATTCATTTTTCACAAAACAATTCATGAAAGAATAAAAGTATAAATTTAATGAATAAATTTTATATATTTAAAAGGATAAGAATTATTTTAAATTAATATATAATTCACTTCTCTACCCATTCACACGTTAATGGAATGATATTGTTGCTTGTGCGAACGTACGACATACCGTCTCCACAAAGTGATAACATTAATTTTATATGAACAAAATTTACTAATTATCATAATAATTTATATAATGAGTAAATGGGACATATAAAAAATTATTGTATTATTGTATATGATATATGTATATCTTATGCACCTGAAAAAGAACTGAAATGAAAAAAACATGTATGAGTAAACAAGGAAATTAACACATGAAATAATGGAGATAATAATATACTATTAACAAATGGGTGGTAAAATGTTCCAAAAATGTCCTATTTGTTATTATAAATAATATTATGGTTATATTATAAATTAATAAAATGAATCACACCATTATATAATAGGTTATATCATATCAATCAAATAGAAGAATGAGGCAACAGACTTCATCTCAGTTCCCATTTATTGGGGGATATTCTTATTTTACTAGCATAATTTCATTTATATTGTAAATGTATAAATAATTTTTCATATAATATATATAATAATTAATAATTAATTATTCTTTATATAGGTTTTGAAAAGGAAACTTCTATGTAGTAAAAATTTCATAACTCATTTCTTTTGATTGGGTCACATTACATCTTTATATTCATTTACATTATAAGATTATGTGTGTAATAGATTTTTTAAATTATTATATATCATTTATAATTATATGGGGATTTAAATTTGATATAAATAATATATTCATTTATTATTTATCAGTTAAATTATATGATCTTTGTATAAGATTTACCTTTCAATCTCATTTCAACCAGGATTGTTTAAACATGACTATCTATTGAAGGAAGCCATTTTATAATTTTATAATAAACCAATTATTTTATAGTATTCAATATTTAATCATTTTTTCATATAACATTACCATACTACTCTCTTTGGAATTTAAAATGATTGATTTTTTTTTAAAATTTGAGTTCATTTCTCTATTGGTTGAAAAACATTTATCATCCAAAACCATGACTTCTAAAAATTATTTCAAACATGATTCTAACATTATAAAAATGACTAATTAAGAAATTTTTTTACCATATTTTACTTTATAAAAAAATTTGGAATAGAATATTTATGTCATGTTCAAAACAGGTCCCCATTTATTTTTACCAAAAATGTGAATGGAATCATTTTCTTCACATGTATGGAATATATAGAATTTATTCCTTAAAACCACAAAATATTTTTAAGATTAAATTAAAAATATAAAATGTTATTTTCTAGTAGATGTTTTTGTAATATATTTTAATAGAATTTATTTTAAATACATTTATTGTCATAGATAAAAGCTTATTTTACAAAATAACATTTTTAATGATATATTAATGATATTTAAATTCATCAATCACATAAAAACAGTATTTTATTGAAGATATAATAGTGAAATGTTCTATCAATACTATTGATACTATTTCTCAAGATGGTTTAAAATTAGTATAACTAGGTATAGTATTTATATTATCTTCTTTGACTATTTTTTTGAAATCATTGACTTTTATAGAAATATTCACCATATAATTGTCATTGAAAATTATATATGCCGTTAATTAACAAATTATATATCATAGATATAAGTTTTAATCGAATAGTATATAACTTTAACAAACGTTATTTTACATTTGAAGTTATATGATTGATTTAGGTAATTATTGGTAATCAATATTCCTTACTCGATATGGAAATTTATTGATAACAAATAATGTTCTTGAATAAAATAGATTACTTTATATATGATGAATACTTTGAATATGAAGATATTTATGAGGGTGTGAAAATATGTCTCTTAAATTAATTGGTAGTCTGATGAGATGAATCAATTGGATAACCTTAGTTAAATGGGTTCCTATTGTATACCTTCTTGCCATTTTTAAATTATTGTGTTCAAGGTATTGATAGTAGAGGTATCAAGATATCAAAGATATTGAAATCAAATTATTAAGTTTTTCAATCATTAAGAATTCAGTTTTTATTATCCATGATATTTTCACAATGATATTATCTCTAGATACATTTTCATTCTTTATTTAATGATTAAATGGGATGTGTGTTTAGTTAGTTATTTTCAAATATTGATTATGCATTATTTATTCATGATAGACGAGTTATTGATTAAATGGATTGTGTGTTTAGTTTTTTCCCATTCCATACTGATTATTCCATATCTAATCATGATATTATAGTTATTTATTAAATGGAATGTGTGTTCAGATATTTACCATTCTATATTGTTTTTTACAATTTTCTTATTATTTATTCATTCATGATTTCTTCTCTTATTCCTAACCCTTATTGGGAATTTTATATCACGCTTTTTTGACTCATTTAATAGGAATCCCTTAATTTTACAAGGAATAGTATTAATGTACATGGTAGAGGTAATATTAGTTTTCTCAAAAAGAATCAAATTGTAATTTTTTTATTCAAATGTTATATGTGAATTATCTATGAAAATAGTTTATCAATACTACTAAACTATTTAGTCCTTTGGTATATAATCTCCTGTATATTATGATTCTGTGATAATTTACCCATAGAATCATGGATATTGGGGTTGGGATTCTAAATAATATGTTATTTTTTATGCAATTTCAAATCTTTTTTAATCACAACATTTCAAAAATGGGATGAAAACTATTCAGGATTGGAACAAACCTCATTGCAAAAGAAATCATTTTTTGATGATCCGTCATAAAAATATTTTTTCCAAGTTTATATTTAATCAAATAGAATTTTAAATGGGATCTTTTAAAAAATTACTTTTTGGAAATGAAAAAATTTCTAGTCATTATATATATAGAAATAGGTACCCTATAACCACATCTCGACATGTTTACATCTCTCATACCCCAATTCCGCACATCCTAAAATATCGTCTCATCCAAAAATATTCCCCCAAAAAACACCTATGAAACCATATCATACCATTCAACTCATTCATCACATCATCCCATAAATATCCATTGAATAATTACTACATTTTTTCAGGAAGCCACTACAACCTGTGTATTGTGTACTATAACTCAAGTCATCACAACCTATATTGAAAACAATTTTCAATATCATTATAATAAAATAAAAATATTGCACGCATTCCCAAAAGTACCAAGTTATCACATCACATATTATACATGTATAGTAAATCACACTCCTGAATACATCTACATAATACTACAGTAGAACAGATGACTGGGGGAAGGGGGTAGTTAGTTATCCATATCCTCTCTTAAATGAATGTTAAGGAAAACACCCCCATAATATATAATTGTTAGTTTCCCCTATGAAATAGGTTATGTGTATTTGAAATATGACAATATAAAGAATATTTATTGTTTACAATACCATAAAGGTAATCTACCATGTATCAGTCTCAACTATAGCTACCATCAGTTTAGAAAATTGATTATCACTACTAATGAATTATAATCCCCCAGCCTTAAACCTTACTTAATATTGAATTAAATTAATAATTCACATTGAGGATATTTTCAGGTTTTGATTTTTAGAGAATTAGGTCATAACTATTACATCTCAAAAGATTACAAATTATACACTTCTACTAAGTTTCCCTAAAATAAAAACTATTTAAAAGAAACATGTCTAGTTCCATGTTTTAGATAGCATGACTTTCCCCTGATCCCATCCTTGACTCTATTCCACATGAAGTCCTGTGAATAAATTTTTCAAAAAAAAACTTGGGGTGAGTATAAAAATCTTATAAAGGGATACAAAAATAATGAAAACTATTAGTTTTTCAAAGATTCAAGTAAACCATCTATACTTTATCAAAGTAATACCATTCACCTTTAGGAAGTAGTAAAAACTCTTCACTGAATAAATTATCATTACTTACACTTTTGTAACCAAAATATTACCATAAAACCCATATAATGAACACATAACATATAAAGGTATCATGGGACATAAACATACATAAATGGAATAACCATACGGTCATCTTCCACACATACTTAATGGAATAGCCATACGGCCGACTTCCATACCCAATGCATTGGAGGTTATAAGGTAACCACCCGTACTGGTATTCACGGCACCACCCATCATATGGTTTATCACGAAACCACCCGTAAAATGTCCAATTACCATCATTACACATAAAATATTGAAAATATAAACATTTAAATAACAACATTTCTTTTTCAATCACAATAAGTAATTCCAAGATATTGAATTAAGCAACCACTTTTCAAAAACCATTTAAAAGATATTTTTGAATCAAAGTGTCCCATACCACTTTGAAGCTTTTAATGTAATTATAATTTTAAAACATTAATGTACATATAAATAAATACTGAAAACCATTTTGAAAACATGGACATTAAAGATAAAGATTTAAAATAATGAATCATTAAAACATTTAAAATGATATTTTCGTTAAAGAGTTTTTAACAAAATGAGAGACTCTTGAATACAAATAATTGAAGAATAACATGTAATCCGAGCTTCATAATATCATTAGAATAAAGGGATTCATGATATAATATGTCAAAGGACAGCATAAACACCATATAAGAGTGAATTGGTGCATAACAACAATGAAGTCTCAATGGAAATGTAAATTGAGATGAAATCCATTATAAAGATGGTATCCTTAAATTAAGGATAAATCTATCACATAATTATGTGTGAGAAATATAAATACACCCAATATAAGTGGATATTAAGTGTGAAACAATCATAGGTCATTCACACATAATCTTGGAAAAACAAAACCAATGACATAGATATTTAACTCAATGAAATGAGATTGAGTTATGATTTCCCATACAAGTTCATAAGAATTTAACAATGAGATGATTATGTGTAGAAATACCATATCCACAAAATGTTTTGTGAAAAATTACAAAATATATATTCCACACATAATCTTGGCATAATAAAATCAAGAAGTAGAGTTTTAACCCAAAGAATTGAATGTGGGTTAAGAAGTTCCCTTACAGAAATCTGACAGCCTAACGGTGTCACTTTAAAATTCAGAAAATGAGTTGATGAGAGAGAAAATGGTATCTCATCACTTGGACATAAAATTTACATAAATAAGGATATAGAAGAACATATCCCAACATAATAGTATGTTAATTAAAAGACATAACAATAGAAGTATTTTAAAAAGAGGAGGGTGAAAGGTCCCCTTACCGAGTTGGGTATCTTTCGAAAAGTACACCCCATGGAAGAAGGGTTATACAATGAAGATGTAAAAACCCATAAATGAAATTACACTACAAAAAGTGTATAATAATGGTCAGTACATACACCACTCAAATGAAATAGTTTCAAATGTAGCATAAATGTCACAGGAATAAAAGTGAGATGAAAAATCCCTTACGAAAACTCGGCAGCCTAACGACGCCACTTAAAGCTTCTAAATATGGATTTATGAGATCAAATAGGTTCTATAATAATATGAACATAAAAAGTAAAGTATTAAGAATATAAAATAACATCCCCCATAATAACAAAGTGGAGATTAGAAGATGTTACATAAAAGATAGTACTTAAAAAGAAAGAGAGAGGTTAGATCTCTTACGAAAATTCGGCAGCCTAACAGCGCCACTCAAAACATCCAAAATGGATTGGTGAGAAAGAATAGGGTCTCTCATCATATGAACATAAAAATTACAGTAGTATTAATATAATAGAACATCTGAATCATAAGAAATATGAGCTTAAAAGGAATGACATAAAAGAGTGTACTTAAAAAGAAAGAGAGGGGTAGGATCCCTTACCTTGGGTCCGACTTGACTCGATCGTTATTTAACGTCCTGAATAATAAAATTGAGTTAATTTATAATTTCTTAAGAACCTTTTTTAAAGTTAATTATTCCTTTTATATCACTTACTGCCATGTTATAAACATTATGTAATCATTTACATTAATAATGTTTGTTTTGTCGATGTTTGGTTCTTAAGTTGAAAGTGGACTTCTTACAATTACATGTTGTTCGTGTGGTCAAAGGTTCATTATATCCAGAATGATAATCATGATTTGGATATCATATATATCATATATATCCATAATATAAAAGTATTTATAATATTACATAATAATTTATAGGTATGAAATGAAATGCACCGTTCATGGAGACGGTAAGTCGTACGTACGCATGAACGCTACTTTCATTTCTATGTCATATTAATGGAATTAAAAACAAATTAGAGGTATGTATATTTTAATTCCAGAATTATAGTCATCATTTATATGTAATATAAATCATATATAAACACTTTAAATCCATCCTTTATACATCCCATATATGGAATTAACGAATCAAATCACTTTGAGGGGGCGGTAGTCCGCACTTCCTAAAATGAAATTATCGTGTTTACCCACAATTGAAACCATAAAGTTATGCCACAAAAGAAAAATACATAATTTTAAGTAAAACATAAACATATTATATAGCATATATAAATATAGTTACATCTTAATGTCCACCTTTGAAGGTGTTATATGAGTGTTGAACAATCATCGTTTCGTGAGACAGAAATTTGCCATCCACAGAAACAGTATGTTCTTTAACCATTATATTTTGGTGTGTGTAAGTGAAGCTCAAATTATTCTTATACCAACATCATAGTATATTGAATAGACTTCAGTTGTTAAAAAATAAAAGAATAAAAATAGTTTAGGGGGGTGGAGATGCAAAATAATACAAAAGAACACAAGATAAGACACTACCTTTAAATCGGGTAACTATTTTTGATTTGAGCTCAAAGGCTTCCTTGAAAAGACTTATTCCCAAAGTGAGGCTTCTAGGAGTAAGAGAGGTATGTGGAGAGACAAAATGGGCAGGGTTTTCGCGAGCCAAAGGCTTGAGAGGTGTGGGTAAGGAGGTAGAGGTGGGGGCCTTTTATAAGAGGAGAGGAGGGGCACTCTTGGAAAGTAAGGAAATGTTACTTTATTTTAGAATGAGTTTCGGATTTTAAAGGTCCAAAAATGATGAATTTCTAGGATAAGGTGGTAAGGGTTCTACATATACTCATCCAATAGTTTTTGGACATGTGTAGGTCATAGATTTTATATTATCTTTTTATTTTATTTAAATCCTTTATTAATGAGGTAATCACTTCATCATTATGATGTCATAAATAATTTTATTTGTTTAATGTCTAAAAATTATACAAAACTATCATGATGTAGGGAATCATTTTATCTTTCCAATGACTATTTATAGTCAAAATTATGACTTTAATAACCCCATGTAAAAATTGTTTTAGTAAAACAACTCATGTTTGTGTCATTTTTAATTTTACATTAAATAAAAAGTTATTTATGTCATTTCCCAACCAAAGTGGCTCCATGGGGTCCCCAAGTTGACACATATATTTTATTGGTCGACCATGAAACATCCAATAAGGGTAAGACATGTTTCAATCTCATCTCATATTATTAAAATATTATTTTTACCTTAAACAACACTAATTACCTCATATCACGATTAAGAACATAACAGTTACTATTCACCAAAAAATTATTTTAATTCCATTGAACCAAATTTTACTTCCTAATGACAACCATGTATGTCAGATTTTTGAAATTCAAAACACAGAGGTGCCAATGTTTCATTTAAACGAAAAATCAGTTTCTTTAACTACCACTTAGTGGTTTAACTATTCATCAAAAATTGATGTTTTTCAGAAAAAATACCAAAAATTCACCCTAATCTATATTTGATATTATGAATTCAAAAATGAAGTCTATTTTACAAAATTCAAAACATATAAGTTTCATTAATTAATTTAATAATTAATTCCCGCTGTCAAAACAAATAGCATGTTTTTAAGAAAAAATAAGTATCAAAAGATTGACTCTAGTTTAAGTCCAATTTCAAGATGAAATTAATTCCAACGACCACTATTCGATTAAATGGTAAAAATATATTCTAATTGAACTTTAAAACCAATTCAAAAGATAATATAATCATATAAATAAATTAAATTAAAAAGTGGTTTTGAATTAAAATACAACATTTTTCACTATTCATTAAAAAAATGAACTTTATCGGAAAAATATCAAAAAATTTCACAATGTAAATTTTGATGTCCCGGTTCTAAAGAAGAATTTTATTTTGTCAAATATAACACATAAAATTGTCAAAAGTGGATTTAAAAGAGGTTTGCCATCAAAATGCGGTTAATCGACCTTTTAAAGAATATGAGAATGTTTATGCTTAAAAAATTGGATTCATTCGCATTTTCAATCCACTAAAATTTATTGTAAAGAGTAAATTTTTTTGACAAACATACATAATCATTTATTAGTTAGTTCCATTATTTCCCGCCATTACAATGGCTAGGCGTTATCTACCATTTAAAATAATATTATTTTATTATTAGAGTACAACATGAGATTTCAATGGAACTCGTTGTCACGTATTGGGTATGCCATAGTGCATAGCATTCTCTTTAAAGTAATATTAATATTTTTTCACAAAGAGGGATAAATATAAAAATGTCATATTGTTTATTTACCTGGGGTGTTACATGAATAGATATCAAATAACCATATCTGCATTAATTTCAATATTAAATAATGTATAAGTTGTAATTTTATTCCAATAACAATTATAATAATAATATTTCAATCCATTAATATATTTTTTTATTTCATTATTAATTACTTACTTTTATTATCAAATGTTTCTTCATAAAAATTAATAATTAATGACCGAAAAAATTGATTCATTAATTCATTATCATTTAATATTCATTTTGGTGTTCTAGGACTCATCAAAATCAATCACACCAAATATTCACTCAAAGTGAAGAGTATAAATCAACATTCCATTTTTTGAAACTAGTCATAAAAACATCAATCATCCATTTTCCATCAATTAAGAATCAATATAAGAGTAAGCATTGGTAAGAAATACCAACTCTGAACTCATTATGACCACCCCAATATCCCATAACATTATGTATAAATTCAAATATGACATCTCGTACCAATATATTCACAACTAGAAAACATCCCTTATTCATCATCCAAACCATCACCCCATGCCACCAACATCGTTATAACAGACACCCTGTTTCACAATAATCTTCATAACTATCCCTCCATTCCATAACAATCGTCAACACCAAATATCATCCAGAATCCCACCCTTTACAGATCATCACACCAATTATTTTTTTTATCAATCATTTACATCAATTATGTACATTATATATAATATGTACATATCAAATATATATTCCATTATAGTTTATGAAGAAAACTGTGATAATAGAAATAGGGAATTCAAGAATGTTATAATCAGTAATGGTTTCAATCTACCCCAATTAATTATTTTTTAACAAATAACCATTTTAATTCCATTTAGAATTAATAGATTCATTATTTATATGGTTTCCTTTTCAAAAATCTCATATCTGTAACTATAAATTTCTACATACAATATAACATGTATAAAGCATTATTCAATGTTGAAAAAATTCCATGATGAGTAGTAATTATTTATCTCATTACACATTGATTTAATAAATAACAACCTCTAACATCATGTTGCATATATTTTTAAGAATTCAACCATGATAAAAAAAATACATAACACAACTAACTACTAAACATAATATCTAGAAAATAAAATTAAATTAGAAAAAAATTCAATGATAAAGTCTCAATAAATAATGCAATTCTTACTATGAAATATGAGTCATAATTATCTTGTGTAAATAAAATGATCTGTTTTATAAAAAAAGAAATTATTTAAATATTAACACAAAAAATAATTAATTAGTTTTGAAACAACAGTATGATAATTATTTTTCAGAATGAGTTCATATTTATAATATAGATCTCAAATATATGTTTCTATTTCTTGGATATGTTATTGAATAGTTATATTTATTTTATTAAATATTATAATTTTCAGTATTCTTCTGATAAAAATATGAATTATAAAATATTATTACCTTTTTCATGTTATAAATATTAATATTCCATTTTTTAAATTATTATAAAAAATTTTAAATATATTTTTTTACATTACATTTCTATATTCTAAAGATAATCATATTATCCAATGCATGGAATATTATTTCAAATTAAATTCTTGGAAATCATAAAATAATATTGAAAATATTTAAGTAAACAAAACAAAATTATCTAAAATATTATTTATAACCATATTTAAATGAATAAAAATAAAAAACAGCCATTATGCAATTAATAATTTTCTATTTCAATATTAATGATATAAAAATATCACAATCTATGATCAATAACTCTTTCTAGATTATTATTAATTTAAAATGACCTAACACTTTTTATAATATTTTAAATAACAATTATAACACATTAATTCGGTTCTACTACATTAAATTTATATTTTATAATTTATCGACCATTTTTGTTGTATATTTAATACATAACATTAATAATACGTCTAATTTACTGCATGTAATTAATTCTTCTCTATAGTATTCTTTAATCACTTTATCCTTAAAATGACAAAAATAATATTTTAAAAACACCTACATCTTTTAAATTCTGGATTATCAAATAATTAAAAAAAATTAATTCTACAACATGTGATTTACAACATCCTCCATAAAATGTTAATTCATTAAATACAAAAAACAGTATGCTTTGATTTTTTTTTCTAAAAATTCCAAGTTTGTGAAAAATATTTCTGTCTGAGTTTTTTAATTATTTATTCTTATATTATTATATTTTATTATGAATGATACATTTATTTAATTAGAGTATTATAAAGCATCAAAATTTCACATGTATACCTTAATAAATAAGGAATTAATTTCCCTTACCTGGAGAAGAGATACATTAAACAACACACCCAAAACCGATGAGAGAAATAATGATGTAATTATTAAAGGCATTGAAATAATAGAGGAAAAAAGTAATTGATCGAAGAATACTTCCATGTATCGAATAATGGATTTTGGATTTACCAGACTTGAATGATTTGATAATATAATAAAATGAGTAAAATATATTATTTTAGTATATTTATACAGGTTCTATGTGGCTATTAAATACCCATTAAAATCATATTTAAAAAGCTTCAATTTTAATTCATGGGATGAGTCTCGTTGGTACCTATAATTTTATTAAAGATCATCCATCATGTTTAAAACCCATAATAGATAATGAAACATACTATTTATACTTTTAATTAATTATTTTATTTTAAAAAATCATTAATAAAGGGAAAATAAAGTGGAAATATAAATTTTAATGATATAACAGTATCGCTACACAGCTTATACACTCTATGTGAGGGTAAAAGTGTTTTACCCTTATGGAGATGTCCACCCTTATATGAAAAAATCCATCCTTCACATGGCCTTAAGGATATTAGTTACTGCGTTATGAAACTAGGGATCTATCTTTATACGGTGAAAATCATCATATAATATATCATAAATATTCCCATGGAAACAAATTCTACCCTTATTCAAGCTTAATAACTCACATATAACATTTACGTAGTAGAATAAATTATGGGATGAATCTTACATAGGTCGAGACTTAAATATACATAGAAAAGTATCATATGTATTCATAGTGAAATATAGTATTACACTTATAAAACTTGGGTTTTACTTTTATATAATTCATATAGGCTAGTATACCTATATTCATCCTTTAAAAAACCCATCCTACAATTACCCTGGGTGTATTGATGTAACAGTAAAAGATTAGTTTATATTTAAATAATAAACTCATTTCAATGGAATAAAAACTACTTCTATAACATTTTTAAATATTTTAAAAAATAATTATTTCAAAACATATGAATGAATTCATGAATAATAACATATTCATTATACTTAAAAACATTTGATTTCATTTAAATATTAATATCATTTCAAAATTAATTTCCCTTTTTTTTAAAACATTGAAATTACATTATTAATATAAAAACCCAATATATAACCAGTTTTTAAACATGAAAAGATATTATAAAAAAAATTAACCCTACAATATAAAATGAATATTTAAAATATTATATAACATTAATTTTTTTTAATTTTATTAAATATATAAATTATAATCCAAAAAACACGGTTATAATAAAAATTTCTTTTAGTTTCATTGTGTACTAATTATAAAATTATCTTTTCATAGACATTAATTATTTTTTATAAGTTATTTTTTACAAATGTAATGGGAGTATTTAAATTAACTATTAATCATAATAATAATTTTTCATTAAAATTAATTACCATAGGTAAAATATATTTACCTGATTAAAGGAAAATTATGGTAAAAGTTTTAAAAAACTGTATAAGACAAAAATAACTCATGTTGTCTATAAAATATATGTTTTAGTGGAATCTAGAACTAAAATTTCAAATCATTCCATTATTTATCATTTTCTTAGTCTTTTAACATGGAATAGTGTTTTTCAATTATTCAATACTATAGACTAATTTCAAAAACAACATTTTTCTTCACATATAAAAATGTATAAGTTATACCACTTCATATTACACCTATTACTTTATACCTACATAGAAACCCCTATCATATTTCAATTAATAGAATCATGCCTCATGTTCCTAAGCCATAGGTGTCAATTAGTTATCTTAAGTCCTTCATTGCTATGAGGAATTCCAAGATAAATGTAAAGTTCTCAATTTATGTTTAGTCATTTCCATATCATTGTCTCTTTTCTATCATTTTAATTAAATATATTTTGTCAAACAGAAATGATTTATTCATTATTTATACTTTTTTAAATGTTTTTATATTATTGGAATAACTAATATCCATTTTTCCACTTTTCCATAATTGAAATGAAAATGATATTTTTTTTCACGGGTTTTGTTACCAATTCCAAGAAGTGTACTGATTCATTTTCCTTCACCAATATACATGTCTGGTACTAATGCAGAATTTAATGGCTATATATTATATTGAAAAAATTATTCAGATTATTATAATCCAATGAAGTCAACAAGTTAATAATATTATAATTGAACGATAATAGTAAATTAAACATCCTAAAGTGGATGTACTAAAATGAAAATCAATTTATTCATATAATGATATAGTTTTGTATCAAAAAATATGCTCCAAATTATATTAATTTATGATTTTTAACTTTAATATAACCTATAAATATATCATTGTTCCCCAATAAAAATAAAATTATAACTATTTTACGTCATAATGATATATTATTTATGGTATGTTCCAGTTTTGGTAAATCTAATCACCTACTTAATAAATAATAAAAAAGAATATAATGGATGGGTATAAAAATTTATTTATAATATAACATATAAATAATTATATCTAGATTATATTTTTTCCCTTCAATTGTAACATTTATATTAACCACATTAAATTAGAAACCAACATCTGTTTATTAATAATACAATAAACCTGCTCATCGCCAATTTGAAATTTATTTTTCATAACTAAAACTACCATATAATGATAATATAATGTTATAAATAACTATATTAATAAAATAATGTTCCCTTTATTATCTGGTAATGATGAACATAATGATAATAATAAATACAATTTTATTCGTATCGTGAAAATACTTCACATCGATCAACTCACTCTCAATATTGAAAATAGATTAAAAATAACTAGTATTCATGTAGTGAATAATTGAAAATGATTTTTATAAAAGGGTTTATATATAATGTGATAAAATATATGACTATGATAATAATTTTTTATATGCCTGATTCATGTATATTAGTGGATGAATAGAAATAATGTAATAGGTTCGTTATCACAAATATAATTATTTGAGACATTTATTACTATCCACCATAATATATTTGATATAAAATTATTATATCTTAATGGATGAATTTTTCTATATTCTTTTTATTAATATGGATTAAATACTTATGACATTTAATTTATATAAATGGATTTTTATTTAATGGATATCATGGTTGTCTAAGTATTAGTATCTCAATTTTCTCTATTGAAATATAAGGAAAATTCACCACTTACTTCTATATTTTGTGTGTAATAATTGAAAATGAAATTATTTTATAATAATTTTCATTGAAATATATGGTTTTCAAAAATATTTCTTAATTTCTTTTTTCAAGGGGTTTTAATTTATGTGTTACTAAATCCATATGTTATTTTTAGAACCCAACCCTCATTTCCAGGAGATATAACACCTGTCCATGAACTTGTTTCTTCTATGATTGGTGTCTTCCACCACAATTTTTTATTTCATATTAATTTCTCATTAAATTTTCTGATAATGAATGTTTTTATTTTAATATTTGACCTTAAGGAATTTCTTCCTCATAATATATATCATCGTTTAGATAAATTCTCACATTCTTTAAACAAATATTTCCCCTCCATGTCTATATTTCCCTTTACCTGAAATTATATGATACATATTTAGAATTTTTTTTCAATTTGATATTCATATTTTCTTTATACCCTTTTAAAAATTATGTTTTGATACTCTTTTATGATTTGGAGTTTTAGAAAAATTATTTCCAAATATTTTAAAAAAAACATTCTTCTCAAAATAAATTTTTTTGTATCCCATAAAACATTTCATCAAAAAATTTATTAAATTTTTATGGATTCATTATTGAATATAATTTTTTAAAAATAATAATTTTCAATAAAAAACACTTAAAAATTTTAAAGATGAATTCTGAATGTGGCATATAACTTCATTTTTTTGGGTTTGAAAATAACATTTAATAAACTCTTTTTCAAGTTTCTCTCACAATTTGAGTATTCATATGTATAAAAAAGAATATACCAGTCCTTAAATGTTATTCTAAATTATGTTATACCTTGAAAATTTTGAAAATAAATGTAAATATGTGTTAATTTTTTTAATGTAAAAATATAATTTCTAATAACAAATTTTTATTTTCAAATGATTTTTAAATGATTTTATTTTATTAAACATTTCTTCAATTTTTTTTATATATTTTCAAGAAGTTTTCTTTGTTAAATATTTATGCTAGAATATTTATTTGAAAATCCTTTATATTTTTTTTATAATTATATTTATTATTTTCTATCAAGACTAATGTATTTCATTTTAATGAATACTTTTTTAAAGAGTTCATATGAATTTGAAAATAGGTTCTAGTTCAATTAATTCATATGAATAATAAAATGATATAAAAAATTAATTTTACATATTTTAGAACATTATTAATGTTCTATACATTATAGTGGGGATATTTTTATTCCACATTGTACTTCATTCTCGAGATTTCTTATATAATGATTTAATGATATTTTTCCTGAAACTCATTGTAACACCCGAGACTTTTATGTTATATTAATCATCAAATGAATCTTTTTCTACACAACACTTGCTTGGCTTTCTTTACACAAAATCGCGACCTTCCTCGATAGCTTGCGTCGTACGCAATACCGAGTTTCACTAAACAACGATATGCTATTAAAATATTATTAAAACTAGCCGTTATGAATAGTAATATCCTCTTTTTGAAATTTTATAAATTTTATTTTTCAAAATGAACTTCATTTTTGGATTCGGAATATCGAAATTAGTGTAGGGTGAAATTTTGGTATTTTTCTGAAAATTTCAATTTTTGATTGTGAAACCACTAAGTGGTAGTTAAAAAAACTGAATTTTTCATAAAACTTAATTTTACCGCTTCTGTGAGTGGAATTTCAAAAATCCGAGACACGTTTGATTTTAGTAAGTAAAATGTGGTTCAATGAGATGAAAATAATTTTTTGGTGAATAGTAACTTTTTACTTTTTTTACCACGGTAAAAAGTAAATAGGGTAATTAAGGGTAAGGATGATATTATTATTACCCTAACACATGTCCTAATTCTATTGGATAAGTGTAATTCGACCAAAAACAAACTTAGGGATAAAATATGACCATTTATGCCCACTTGGATTAGATTAGGACATTTATTATTAATTTATGTAAAGAAGGGTTAAAATAGATCAAATCAAAGTTTAATAAGTAAATAATTTTTAATATGGGGTTATACATAAGATAAATTCGACTATAAATATTCGTTAGAAAGCTAAAAGGATTTCCTACATAATCGTAGTTTATTTGTAATTTTTAGACATTAAATAATTTAATTTATTTATGACACAATGATGATGTAGTAATTATATTATTAATGAAATATTGACATAATTGATGTTATAAACACAAAAATAAATGTAATTTGAGACTTTTTATGAATCCGACTAATTTTCTAGGTTAATATGACATGTTATTATTGATTTAATTAACTTGGTTCGAACTAATAATTCTGTTATGATTTTCACAAAAATCAATTACTAAATAGTGTCAAATTTGACATAAAATAGTTTTTAAAACAAATATTATATTGGTAATTTTATTTTATTCCTAAAAATATAAGGTTCGGCAAAATCACTTATATATTGTTATATATATTAATAATAAACAACTTGGGGTTCGTTTTTCTGCTTATAGTATGTTTATTAACCTTATAGTATAAGAACACAAGAAGACATGGTAAAAGTAAAATTATTTAACTTAATGTTAAATCTAAATAATAAGGTTAAAATAGGAACCAAAACTTGTCTAAATTTTATTGGATGAGAGTATTTCGACCCATCCCCACCTTAGATTTAAAATATATCAATTTTGAGCTATTTAAATCCGAAATTGAATTTATAATAAAATAATAGTTTTAGTTATTCCAAAGGTGCCCCTCTCCTCCCTTATAAAAGGACACGTCCTCCCACTCTTCCTCACACCACTTTGAGCCTTAAAGCTTGGCCAACCCCTGAAACATTCTCCTATAAACTTCTCTAGAGACATCCTAGATGTCCTGGTCTTCTTCAAAGACCAATTTTTGTGCCCTAAAATAAGGTCTCAAAGAAGCACTTCAAAGAAGAGGTAATGTCCGTTACCGATTCTTTCATCTTTATTTCTTCATCCACATCTTCTTCATTAGTTGTTTCATTATTAAGTAATAACATCAGTATCAATCATATACTGATATGTTATTATAAGTATGAAACAACCCTATTTCACCATCTATCCATCCTACGGAAAAAGAAATCACGGCGCGTGCGGACGTACGGAATACCGTCTCCACGCCGTGGTGTAATCTATTTTCCACCACCACCTTACTTGGATGGGTATAATGGTGTAAATAATGACTATATATGACTATTATAAAGTGATATTGATTCTGAAATAGTATACATATACACCAATACAATTCCACGATCATAGGAATGATATCATCACTCGTACGTACGTACGGAATACCGTCTCCACGATGTGTTGCGACTCGTTCTACATGATATTAATTTCATAATGATTATATAAATAAATTGAATAAATGAATATGATATATATTACACTAATACCATTCTGGAAATGAGGTATCTATAACTTAAAGAAAATAATAAGAATTTATTCAACAAAACACGCATACGAACAAAATGTTATAAACACCCGAATAACAAGTAGAAATGAAATATTTCTACTAAGAAGCTAAGAATATGACCATATATGATATCACAAAAATATGTATGATTCTGGAATAATTTAATAACATTATTTAAATCATTATACAGGAGGTTTGGACACTTACAAAGCATGTCGGACCTAAGGTAAGGGAAATATTACACTCTCATTTTTTATCCGAGATTGTTTATACTTTGGTATTTACTGGGGTGTATTTTATCATCCACATCCATGTTTTCTCAATATGTAATATTATTTCCATCGACCTAAAATTGTTTAAATACAATTTTACCCTTCGGTGAGTTTTTAGTAAAAGATATGAAAGGAGTGTTTTGTCATTTTTCATACGAGGTACTTTTTGACTTTTCTGACAAAAGTACGAAGAATGTTTTTTTTAACTTATACGGCATGAATGTATTTTCAAAACATTAATTCCCAGAAGCTTCTTTTACAATATTTCAAGTTTATTTTTGATTAAATTCTTTTAATTTATAATTGTATGACATGTTAAGAAAGGAAAAGTGTTTTTGAAGCAGAAAGGATATTTTCCTCAAGAATGGAGTTCAAGTGTTTTATCAAAATTATTTTCCATTAAGATAATAAAGGGTTCTGATTCTATCAATATTATTACATTGATTTGATTATGTTGTTATGGAATTATATTATTATGAATTCCTTTATCTTATATGAATTGTTTTATGATGTCACGATGTTTAAGATTCCCATTTTTATTATATGGGTTATGCTATGATGTATGTTTTATGATTTTGTAGCACACATAAGAATGGTATCATTATGATATGGGTGGGACCTATATCTACCTCCAATGAATTGGGTAAATATTTTATAACTCATGAGATAGACATGGCTGGAATGGTGGGTTATACCGGTTCAGTGAAATAGGACTAAAACGAGGGTGACTCGGTTCAGAAAGGGACTTTGTCCACTAAGATAGTCTTGGCAATGAGTCTTGACTAATAAGAAATGATTCTCTATGATTATGTGTTAATGCCACAAAGTTTCATGTTTTAAGTTATTATTATTGTGATTACATTTCACTGCCATGATTTATCCCATGTTATGAAATTATGATCTCTTTTGCTGGTTTAGATTTCCAAAAGTTATGTGCTTGTGTATACGATGTGATTGGTATTTCTTTTGTTTACCCTTACTAAGAATTTTGAGCTCACCCTTTTGTATGTTTTCTTTCCCCAGGTCAGGAATAAGGTTATTAAGTAGGATATGCCAAAAAGGGACTCTAGATATGATGAAATAAGTGGGAGGCAAAGTTGATGCTTTATGAACCAGCTGTTTATGTTTCCCAGTTTCTAAAGACACTATACCTATACGGCCATTTCGTGGTTTTGATATATGTTGTAATTAGTATGCTTAAATTTTGAAGTATTAACAATGTATGTAATGTATGGTTCGTTATAGTTGGTATCAAAGGAAAGGTATAGTAAACCTTTGGAAACTAGGATATGAAAGACTTAGTAATAACCCTAAGGATAAGTCTAAGCATAGAACACAATCGTAGAGTTTTAGAAATGGACATGAATAACCTAGGATAAGACCTTAAGTGTAAAATTTTATTCTTGATTATGTGGTTTTCCTATTATAATTAGTGTTGCTCACACTATGCTTCTTGGTTTTAGTCAATGGCTGGAACCCGAAGGAATCATGTTAATGCGGAATGCAACGGGAAATGCAATGATTGTCCCCCTGAGCAACCAAACTTTATGGGAGCTGGAATGCAAAATCTTGTAGCCATGCTCACACAACTTTCTAAAGCTATGAATCATGCAGGACTTCCACATGAGCAATGGAAGGAGAAACATTCTTTTGAATCCTTCATGAGATAGCGTCCACCTTCTTTCAGCGGGTCTACAGATCCATTAGTTGCTGAACAATGGATTAGTACTACTGAAACGATATTTTCAGTTCTTCAATGTTCTGAGCATGATAAAGTCATCTTAGCAGTGTATCGTTTGGAAGGTTATGTTGATCAATGGTGGAATCTTATTAAGAATATGAGGCAATGGGATGAAATTGAGTCCATGGAATGGGATGAGTTCAAGAACATATTTTTCAATAAGTACTTCCCTCGTATTCTCCGAACAAAGATGGAGAAAGAGTTTCTTGAACTAAAGAAAAAGGATGATGAATCTGTTGGTACCTATGAAGCAAATTTTACAAGACCTGCAAGGTACGCTTCTGGTATTATTATCCAACCTGAGAGTAAGATTGATAGATTCTTTAGTGGCTTAAAACCAAGTCTTCGAACGGTGTTAGCCATAAGGGACTTCAATAGCTATGAGGAAATCGTTCGATGAGCTCTCAAAGTCAATATGGAGATTGGAGTAACCCATCAGTCATATGGGTTTGATAAGAAGAGGAAAATTTAATTCAAAGGAAAATCTAAAGAGCACACTGAAAAGAAGATGAGCTTTCCCTTATGCTCAACGTGTGGAAAGAAACATGGAGGGAGTTGTCTTAAAGGGACAAGTAAATGTTTCAAATGTGGAAAGGAAGGTCATCGGGCATTTGAATGCCGCGATGATGGGAAGAAGATGTCTAATGATGCAAACAAAGGAAGGGATACACAGAATGAACCTACTACACTTCAATGTTTCAAGTGCAAGGAGATGGGGCATTATTCCAATAAATTCTATAATCCAAGGGTTGATGATGATGGTCGACGTCAACAAACTCTTAACTCTAATGACAAAGGAAAGTCACATGCAATTTCTATCAGCGATGTGGAGTACGATAACGATGTGGTGAAAGGTACACTTACCATCCACTCTAAAGTAGCACATGTATTATTTGATTCTAGATCCACCCACTCATTTATTTCTGAAGAATTTTCTTAGGGTATCACCGTATTACCTCAACAATTAGATGTTGAGTTAGCTGTGACAACACCTAATGGCACAACAGTCACATCAAAAGTTTATAATTCTTCTCCGATCGAAGATTGTGGGAAAGTGCTTCCTAAAAATCTTGTGATCCTTCCTATAGTGGAATTTGATGTGATTCTTGGCATGGATTGACTTTCTTTATATGGAGCTCATATAAATTTCCAAAGAAGGGAAGTCAAATTTGATATTCCAGATCAATCTATGATCGTCTATCAATGCAAGGATGACCATAACCTTCTAGTGGAAATTTCTTCCATTTTATGGGTATTGATTCCACTAAATGAAGGTTATCTATCTCAAATGGTTGGTGAGAAACTCAAAATTAATAATATGCCCATTGTACAGGAGTTTGATGACGTCTTTCTGGAGAAATTACCGGGTCTTCCACCAAATCGTGAAGTTGTGTTTTCAATAGAACTCGTACCGGGTGCTTTGCCTATTTCAAAGACACCTTATAGAATGGCCCCAATTGAGTTGCAGGAATTGAAGAAGCAACTCCAAGAGAATCTTGATAAGGGATTCAAACGCCCTAGTGCGTCACCTTGGGGAGCACCTGTTCTATTTGTTAAGAAGAAAGATGGATCAATGAGACTCTACATTGATTATCGAGAACTTAACAAGATCACTATCAAGAACAGATATCCTCTACCACGCATTAGTGACTTATTTGACCAACTACGCGGAGCTCAATACTTTTCCAAGATTGATCTTCATTCAGGGTATCATCAATTAAGGTTCAAAAGGGAGGATATACCAATGACGGCTTTCCATAAAAGGTATGGACACTATGAATTTATAGTGATGCCATTTGGTCTTACTAATGCCCCTACTATCTTCATGGATCTAATGAATAGAGTGTTTAGAGACTATCTTGATCAATGTGTGGTAGTCTTTATAGACGATATTCTTGTCTATTCAAAGAGAAAAGAAGAACATGAAGATCACTTGAGAATTATATTGAAGACCCTGAGAAAGGAGAAGCTTTATGAAAAATTTACCAAGTGTGAATTTTGGCTTCAAAAAGTTTCATTTTTGTGTCACATAATCTCAAAAGAGGGGATATCTGTGGATCCAGAAAAAACAGAGGTTATCGAAAGATGGTCGAGACCAACAACAGTAACTGAGATCTGAAGTTTTCTTGGTTTGGCTGGATATTATTGACGTTTTGTGAAATATTTTTCATGATTATCTAATCCACTCACAAAGTTGACTCAGAAAGGAGTTAAGTTTGTCTGGACGGAAGAATGTGAAGAGAATTTCAAAGAGTTGAAAAGAAGGTTATCCAGTGCACCTGTGCTCACACTGCCTTGTAGTGGAGAAAGGTTTGTGATCTACAATGATGCATCCAAGAAAGGATTGGGGTGTGTTTTTATGCAAAATGATATGGTGATAGCTTATGCCTCACGACAGTTGAAAATCCATGAGCAAAATTACCCAACACATGATTTGGAGTTAGCTGCGGTAATCTTTGCATTAAAGATTTAGAGGCATTACCTTTATGGTGAAAGGTGTGATATTTATACTGATCATAAAAGTTTAAAGTATATTTTCACACAAAAGGAGATGAATATGCGTCAAAGAAGATGGTTGGAGCTGATTAAGGATTATGACTGCTCAATCCATTACCACCCTGGAAAAGAAAACAAGGTGGAAGATGCATTAAGTCGACAAGATCATGCTAGTTTATCCATGATGAGGATCACAAAAGATCCAATATTTATGGATTTACAAAGGATGGATCTTGGAATTATAATGGAAGGGGAAAGATCTTATCTTTCTCAAATGAATGTTCAACCATCTATACATGTGAAGATTAAAGAGGCACAGAAAGAAGATGTCGAGTTACAAAAGAAGGTGAGAAATATTCCTGAGTTCAACCTTGATTGTGATGGCATAATAAAGTTCCGGAATCGGGTTTATGTTCCTCCCATCCCCGAATTAAAGAAGGAGATGCTGGATGAGGCACATAGTTCTTCATTCTCTATTCATCCTGGAAGCACGAAGATGTATAGGGACCTGAAAGAGTACTTATGGTGGGATGGCAAGAAAAGAGATGTTACTGAATATGTCTCTCGATGCTTGGTTTGTCAACAAGTTAAAGCTGAGAGACAGAAGTCTAAGGGGATGTTACAACCATTACCCATACCTGAATGGAAATGGGAAAACATTACTATGGACTTTGTCACAGGACTTCCTAAAACATCCAAAGGCAATAATGCTATCTGGGTCATAGTTGATCGTCTTACAAAGTCTGCACACTTCATTGCTATTAGAGAGGATTTATCTCTGGATCAGCTTCCCAGGATATATGTAAAGGAAGTGGTAAGATTGCATGGAGTACCACTTTCTATTATATCTGATTGGGATCCGAGATTTACCTCGAAGTTCTGGCGAAGTCTTCAGCATACTCTGGATACAGAGTTGAGTTTCAGCACTGCTTATCATCCTCCGACAGATGGTCAGTCTGAGAGAACCATTCAAACCCTAGAAGATATGTTGAGAGCTTGCTCTATGGATTTCAAAGGAGGTTGGGATCAACACCTACCTTTGGTGGAATTTTCTTATAATAATAGCTTTCACTCTAGTATTCAGATGGCTCCTTATGAAGCTCTCTATGGAAAGAAATGCAGGACTCCAACTTGCTAGGATGAAGTTGGGGAAAGAAATCTATTAGGACCTGATCTCGTTGATGAAATGGCAGAAAAGGTCAGATCTATTCAACAACACATAAGAGCAGCTCAGAGTCGACAGAAAAGTTATGCCGACAACCGAAGAAAAGACATAGAGTTTGAAGTGGGTGATAAAGTGTTCTTACGAATATCTCCCTAGAAAAGGGTTATGAGATTTGGAAAGAAGGGGAAGTTGAGCCCTAGATATATCGGTCCTTTCGAAATACTGGATCGTGTTAGGAAGGTAGCTTACCGATTGGCGCTTCCACCGAATCTCTCTCAAGTTCACGATGTGTTCCATGTATCTCTCCTGAGAAAGTACATACCTGATCCTTCACATGTACTCAGCTCAGAAGTTGTACTGCCGGAGCAAGATCTTTCATATGAAGAACAACCGATAGAGATTCTGGATTGTAGCGAAAAAGTCCTATGAAACAAGACCACTAGATTGGGGAAAGTTTTATGGAGGAACCACCAATTAGAAGAAGCTACATGGGAGCTTGAGGATATGATGATGGAGAAGTATCCTCATCTGTTTGTTACAAAGTGATGAATTTCGAGGGAGAAATTCATTTAAAGGGGGGTAGAATGTAACACCCGAGACTTTTATGTTATATAAATCATCAATGGAATCTTTTTCTACACAACACTTGCTTGGCTTGCTTTACACAAAATCGCGACCTTCCTCGATAGCTTGCGTCGTACGCAATACCGAGTTTCACTAAACAACAATATGCTATTAAAATATAATTAAAAATAGGCGTTATGAATAGTAATAACCACTTTTTGAAATTTTATAAATTTTATTTTTCAAAATGGACTTCATTTTTGGATTCGGAATATCGAAATTAGCCTAGGGTAAAATTTTGGTATTTTTCTGAAAACTTTCAATTTTTGATAGTGAAACCACTAAGTGGTAGTTAAAAAAACAGAATTTTTCATAAAACATAATTTTACTGCTTCTGTGAGTGGAATTTCAAACGTCCGAGAGACACAGTTGATGTCAGTAAGTAAAATGTGGTTCAATGAGATGAAAATACTTTTTTGGTCAATAGTAACTTTTTACTTTTTTTTACCACAGTAAAAAGTAAATAGGGTAATTAAGGGTAAAGATGATATTATTATTACCCTAACACATGTCCTAATTAGATTGGATAAGTTTAATTCGACCAAAAACAAACTTAGGAATAAAATATGACCATTTAGGCCCACTTGGATTATATTAGGACATTTATTATTAATTTATGTAAAGAAGGGTTAAAATAGTTAAAATCAAAGTTTAATAAGTAAATAATTTTTAATATGGGGTTATACATAAGATAAATTCGACTATAAATATTCGTTAGAAATATAAAAAGATATCCTACATAATGGTATTTTATTTGTAATTTTTAGACATTAAATAATTGAATTTATTTATGACACAATGATGATGTAGTAATTATCTTATTAATGAAATATTGACATAATTGATGTTATAAACACCAAAATAAATGTAATTTGAGACTTTTAATGAATGACACTAATTTTATAAGTAAATATGACATGTTAGTATTGATTTAATTTACTTGTTTCGAACTAATAATTCTGTTATGATTTTCAAAAAAATCATTTAATAAATAGTGTCAAAATTGACATAAAATAGTTTTTAAAAAAATATTATATTGGTAATTGTTATTTTATTCCTAAAAATATAAGGTTCAGAAAAATGACTTAGATAAGGTTATATATATTAATAATAAACAACTTGGGGTTATTTTGGCTGCTTATAGTAAGTTTATTAACCTTATAGTATAAGAACACAAGAAGACATGGTAAAAGTAAAATTATTTAACTTAATGTTAAATATAAATGATAAGGTTAAAATAGGAACCTAAACATGTCTAAATTATATTGGATGAGAGGATTTAGACCCATCCCCACCTTATCTTTTAAATATATCAATTTGGCGCTATTTATAACCGAACTTTACTTTATAATAAAATAATAGTTTTAGTTATTCCAAAGGTGCCCCTCTCCTCCCTTATAAAAGGACACCTCCTCCCCCTCTTCCTCACACCACATTGAGCCTTCAAGCTCGGTCAACCCCTGCCACTTTCTCCTCTTCACTTCACTAGAGACATCCTAGAGGTCCTGGTATTCTTCAAAGACCAATTTTAGTGCCCTAAAAGAAGGTCTCAAAGAAGCACTTCAAAGAAGAGGTAATGTCCGTTACCGATTTGTTCATCTTTATTTCTTCTTCCACTTATTCTTATTTAGTTGTTTCATTATGAGGTAAAAACATCTGTATCACTCATATACTGATAAGTTATTATATGTATTAAAAAACCCTATTTCACCATCTATCCATCCTACGGAAAAAGAAATCATCGCGCGCGCGTACGTACGGAATACCGTCTCCACGCCGTGGTGTAATCTATTTTCCACCACCACCTTACTTGGATGGGTATAATGGTGTAAATAATGACTATATATGACTATTATAAATTGATATTGATTCTTAAATAGTATACATATACTCCAATACAATTCCACGATCATAGGAACGATATCATCACTCGTGCGTACGTACGGAATACCGTCTCCACGATATGTTGCGACTCGTTCTACATGATCTTCATTTCATATTGATTATATAAATGAATTGAATGAATGAATATGATATATATTACACTAATACCATTCTGGAAATGAGTTATCTATGACCTAAAGAAAAGAATAATAATTTATTCGACAAAACACGCATAAGAACAAAAAGTTATAAACACCCGAATAACAAGTAGCAATGAAATATTACTACTAAGAAGCTAAGAATATGACCATATATGATATCATAAAAATAAGTATGATTCTGGAATAAGTCAATAACATTATTTAAATCATTATACAGGAGGTTCAGACACTTACAAAGCAAGTCAGACCTAAGGTAAGGGAAATATTACAATCTCATTTTTTATCCGAGATTGTTTATACTTTGGTATTTATTGGGGTGTATTTTATCATCCACATCCATGTTTCCTCAATATGTAATATTATTTCCATCGACCTAAAATTGTTTAAATACAATTTTACCCTTAGGTGAGTTTTTATTAAAAGATATTAAAGGAATGTTTTGTCATTTTTCATACGAGGTACTTTTGGAATTTCTGACAAAAGTACGAAGAATTTTTTTTAACTTATACGGCATGAATGGATTTTCAAAACATTATTTCCAAGAAGCTTCCTTTAAAAGTTTTCAAGTCTATTTTTAATCAACTTATTTTAATTTATAATTGTACGACATGTTAAGAATGGAAAAGTGTTTTTGAAGCAGAAAGGATATTTTCCTCAAAAATGGAGTTCAAGTGTTTTATCAAAATTATTTTCCATCTAAGATAATAAAGGGTTCTGTTTATATCCCTATTATTACATTGATTTGATTATGTTGTTATGGAATTATATTTTTATGAATTCCTTTATCTTATATGAATTGTTTTATGATGTCACGATGTTTAAGATTTCCATTTTTATTATATGGGTTATGCTATGATGTATGTTTTATCATTTTGTGGCACACATAAGAATGGTATCATTATGATATGGGTGGGACCTATATCTCCCTCAAATGAATTGGGTAAAGATTTTATACCTCATGAGATAGACATGGCTGGAATGGTAGGTTATTCTAGTTCAGTTAAACAAGACTGAAACGAGGGTGACTCGGTTCGGAAAGGGACTTTGTCCACTAAGATAGTCTTGGCAATGAGTCTTGACTAATAAGAAATGATTCTCTATGATTATGAGTGAATGCGACAACGTTTCATGTTTTAAGTTATTATTATTGTGATTACATTTCAATGCCATGATTTATCCCATGTTATGAAATTATGATCTCTTTTGCGGGTTAAGATTTCCAAAAGTTTTGTGCTTGTGTATACGATGTGATTGATATTTCTTTTGTTTACCCTTACTGAGCATTTGAGCTCACCCATTTGTATGATTTCTTTCCCTAGGTCAGGAATAAGGTTATTAAGTAGGATATGCAAAAAGGGACTCTAGATATGATGAAATAAGTGAGAGGAAAAGTTGATGCTTTATGAACCAGCTGTTTATGTTTCCCAGTTTCTAAAGACACTATACCTATATGGTCCTTTCGTGGTTTTGTTATATGTTGTAATAAGTATGCTTCAATTTTGAAGTATTAACAATGTATGTAAAGTATGGGTCGTTATACTCATATTATTTCAATGTGATAATTTTTTAATGTTTTAAGAATTAATTATTTATTTTTAGAGTGGAACACATATGTAATAATTATTATTTTTAAAAATATTCGTGTCCAATATCTCAATCTAATTCATTGTTTATGTGAATAGATACTATTATAAAATTAAAGAATTATGTTTCCATTATCATTACACTCTGTGAATCATGAACTCATTATCGTTCAACTATGTTACGAGTATCTCTAGTGACTCATTCCCCACTATGTTTACTTGAAATAGGTTGTCTTACTATGTCCACTATTGAAATCAAGTAGTTATTCATGGACACATGTTTTGGGAAACAAATAGTGAATCCCAATATAATATTTTTTGATTTATATATTTATGTTATTTCCACCGTATTATGTTATACATGATTACCATGATATTCTATATTTGTATGACTATGATTATGCTCCACGCCATAGGTTTATTTCCTCTTTTATCTTCACTATTATGTGATTGTATATTTTTTCTATTTATGATTTCATATATTTCTATAAGGGATTATGGATAAATTATATTGTTTTATATTCTTATTAATATGATATTTATACCATTTCATGTTATTATTTATATTCATATGATGTAACCATTGATAAAATGTTTATGTTTCTTCCCTTACTATGTGTCGGAACTCACAATGTTCCTATGTTTCCATTACTGAGGTTGTGAATATTCGTATGCCCTATTAAGAGTCTAGAAGGGGATTAGTGTTTTCAAGTTAAAGATTAGTTTTCATAATTATCATAAAATATGATTCATATAAATATGAACCTAAAAGATATTAAACCTTATTTTCAATGGATTGGGCGATTATTTTGAGAAAAATTGATTTAAATTTTCAGATATATGATTGTTAATCTAAGATCATCTCATTATAAATCAAATTTAGTGTATAAATATAATTTATTATCACTAAAAGTGGGTGGGTGGGTTTGTGGAATTGTTTTTTTTATTAGAGTTGGGTTTATTTATTTTTTGGGTAAATGTTTTGTAAATCTTGGATGGGAATAACATAACATTAGTGAAAACTATAGGTATAAATATAAGGGAAAATTATTATTTGTGGATAAAAGAACATGTTTTAATAATGAATATATTTCATTTATCTTCTAAAAATTACATCCCTATATCTCTTATAGACTATTTTTGCAACTGTAGTACAGATAGACCTCAGATTTATCACCCAATAAATGAAAGTTGTAAATGAACTCAATCATCACATTAGTGTGTCACGAGTGGGCCTAATAATACTCACCCTTTGAGATTCTCATGGGTGATGTTATTTGGAATAAGACACTATCATGAAAAACCAATATGGGTGATTTAAATATATTTAAACATTATTATGAGTTAGGTTATAGAACCAAATAGAGAAATAACTACTGAAAACATAGGTTAAATTGAATGTGTGATAATTTATTTCATTAATATCATTTTTTAATTGAAATTATCACTTTTATAATAGAATTTATCATTAGGGATTACATAATTAGTTGAGATTTCATATTCAGAATATTATTTTCTTTGATTTGATTGGAAATAATCATATATATTTTGGTTATAGTATTTTTTTGAAAAAATTAAAATGAAAATGTAACTGTTTAAGGTATATCACTATAAACTCATAATAAATCATATTTAGGTTGAATAATTTCATAGTAAAGCCCGAGATAATGACATGGATATCTAGGTTACGTATATATCTTTAGTTTCTTATAAGTCACATAAATTCATTATTTAGTGACATATAATTAAAATTGTGAGGACACAGTTTATATAGTGGATGGGGGTGATTGTAAAAAACCCTATATTTTGGAATATATATAGTCTAAATTAATAATATTGTTGGAAGCATTCTTCATAAGAAACACTAATGAAAAAAACCGTGACATTTTATATTAATATTAATAAAATTATTATAAATAATAAATACATTAGTAAATAATAATATTTTAATCCATTAAAAATGCATACATAATAAGATCAAAACACTTAATACACATATAGTTAAATTAACAATATAAATAGTTATTATTTATATATATATATATATATATTAAATAATATAGATAAAATATTTTTAATTTTTTTAAATAAAACTTTTGTTGCATAAATATTTTTAAAATTATAATATGGTAAATTTTTGGGAATTTTAAAAAATAATTCAATTTTTAGTTGATGATGAAAAATAATGTTTTTACTAAATCGATATCACTTATGAAAACATAATTATGTAAGTATACACTAAAATTGTATTATTCAGTTTAGATTATTAAAATAAATATAAGTAGTAAGATGATTCGCTTAGAAATACAATATTAAATTATTAACCAATATGATTCAAATTTTAAGGACGTGTATAATATATTCCAATAATATTTTTTGGTATTCCATTAAATTAAAAGTTATTTTTGTAAAATTATGTTTTTTACGTTGGGAAGAATTTAATTTTTCTTTTAAAACCCAATTTCATGTTATGAAAATTAATAAAATTAATAATTATATATAATATATAAATTATATCTTAAAAACAAACTTTTCTTAGAAAATATTTTTACACATTTTGTAAATTAAATCTTAAATTAATTCTTCTAAAACCATGATATTTTATTTGAAAAAATATATTTTTAAGATATGAAATTATAATTCATATATTTAAGAAAAAATTATTTATTAATTTTACTCATTAAAATTAATTAACTAGTTTAAAAATTATTTTCCTTTGTAAATATTAATAATATTAAATTTTAAAAACTATGGGGGAAATTAAAAAATCACTCAAGTTGAAAAAATATTTTATTTTTCATAGAATTATAGTCAATTATAAAAAAATTCATTATTCAACATCCTTTTATCCTTTTACCTTCAAATAGTGATATTTCATTATTGAAAACTCAATCATATGTCGAAAAACACCATTTTTCATCATTTATAAATTCCAATAACTCCACCACATCATGATACACATATCTCATTGAATTTTATCAGGAAACATCACCATTGTGGCCATCCATGAATACTATATCATTTTTATTATCCTAAGGTGTCAAATACATAGAATACGGCCTCTATTTCCAATTATATTTCTTAGAGAAATCTTATGTTCTTAAAGAATGTTTGAACTTATCATGAACATTATTTATTTATCTTTCATTCCTTTTCAATTTTTTTGTATATAATGTTACATTAATAAATTTGAATTTATAGTACATAGAATTTTTATATTTTTGGAATGTAAACTAGTATCTTTTCCCCATTTCCCATAATTAAAATGAATATAAAATTCATATGATCATGAAGACTACCATCTCAATGAAGACTCATATAACATATTTTAACATTGCATTATATATATGGTCCTAATGGTGAATTTAATATATGAATTTTATGTTTTAAAATTATTATTAGTATGGTTAGAAAAAAATGGACATCCTTTTAATTACATTAGAAATAAAAGTCACTTTAAAATAATCCTTCTAACAAGAACATATAAAGACAAAAATCAATTTATTCATAGTGTGTAATAGATTTCTTTCAATTAACTCCCTTTATAAATATATTAAATTAAGATTTATAAATTTAATATTACTTATAAATTATCATTATTGCTCTAAATTAATGATATTACAAATAAATAACTTCATGATTATCTTTTAATTATGGTATTTTCATGTTTTTGTCGACTGAAAAACCTATATGAACAATGCTCTCATATAATATCATTGATTAAAACATAAACATAATTAATGATAATATATGATATAAATAAGTACATAAGGTTTTTATATTGGTTCGTTAATGTTAAAATAAATATTAAACTTGTTACTTATGAAACCAAAAACCGATCATTAAAAATAAACACAACATGATCACACTGAGTTCATCATTAAGGATCATAAGAAAAATAATATTGATTGAAATATAAAATATTATTATCAATTATATTGAATATATTTAAGTGATTTTTATTTTATAATAATAATGAATTTTTTTATTTTAATGAATAATAACACCTATATGATATAACTATTTCAAAAAGATCAACAATGATGACACCCGATATTGAAAAATAATAACTAAATAATATACAAGTTAATATTAAATAGAAATGAATTTTATAAATTGTTGTAAATATGAATAAGTATATAAAATTAGTGATTAATATAGTTATTGTTTATATAATATTGAAGTACTTTAATGGATGTTATAAATTAAGATAGCAGTACATTGTCTAAAATTTATCTTTTGATGACATATTTCATATTGTGAGACATAATATCTTCAATAATGGGTTTTTACTACCTAAATAATATCATGTACCATATTAATGTAATTAATTGGATTTTGATATCTATATCATGTTTTCTCTATTAATTTATTTTAATTTAAAGGATATCAAGGTTGTCAGGTTTTTTAATCTCAATTTTTCATCACTAAGATGAGATTTGTATTAACAATATGATTAGTTTTTGTTGTGTATTTATATTGGATATTGAATTAATTTATCACAATTTTAAATTTTATCTAATGCATTTACTATAACATCCTAAGTATTTAAATTTGGAAATTATATCAATTAAAGTAAATATCCCACAATAATCATTCCTTTATCGATTTAATTTTATAGTTTTAGAGAATTAGGTCAAACCAATAACGAAAAAATAGATGTACTTTTTAACTAATGGATAAAATTTCATCAATAGAATGATCAATTTTTTTTTAAAATCTCCAAATAATATTCCACATAATATAATGTTCTTATAATTTCAGTAAATTTTTTTTCCTTATCCTGGGGAAATAGAAACATTAGATAGGGGTGAGATGAGATGCTCTGTATGTGTTAAAATAAATGATAAAATTAAAATATCAGTAGTTGGTATAATATGTTTCTATGTGTATAAATATGATACATAAAATAGTTATTCCCAATAAATATATATAATAAATCAAGGATTAATATAGTATTACATCATTACAATGACAAATATCCTCGAAACAAAGCATACATGAGAATTTTTGCTAATTCATAATCATAATAATCCTAACATAGTAGATATGATATTAAAACTAATATCCCATATATGATCAGGATTCACTCAATATTTCTTCATGTTGGTCGAGATTCACTCACTAGTTTCCCTTAGGGAATTGAGTCATCACGAATCTTTTACCAAAATATCAAAAGAAATTTAATCTTAACCAATGAATTTGGGGGAGATATGGGACCACCACTATCATTTTCTATAAATATTAATGGAATAAGAAAAAATATTTATATCATATAATAATGATCTCATAAAAATGAAATGGATTTATATAATTTTTAAAAAATATTAATTACAACAATAATTTTATCTTGGTAAACCCATGGAAAATAAATGAAAATCCAAATAGATTAAGTAATTTTATCGGTAAGTACACTTCAATTAAGATGATGAGATATAAGGTATGTACATTTTATAAATAAATACTATATGGTTCAGTCAATATCATTCCCTAGTGAATCAATATATTGATTCTATATTAACACCCTTCAAACAATTAAATGGAAAATAGGGTATTCACTTAATAATAGAATTGGGTGAATAATTATTCCTATTCACAGTTCATGGTTATGAATTATAATGGAAGGAATATATTTTAATGAGTTTAATTATTTAAATAGTATAAGTTAACTGATATCATTGTTTATGAAATGAAATTTACAAGGATGTAAATCTATTTTTAGATAAAGAGTAAAATAATACAATAAAAGTGACATTGAGAAAAAAATATATCAGAAAAGAAAATAATAATGTATTTTCAAAAGATATTTTTTGAAATGGGTCATTAATTTTTCTTATAAATTTACATATTAATTTATCCTAATATGATTGTTACTTGAAAATAATATATAAATGTTTTTAAGAATATATATGGTGTTAGAGAAAATATATTTTATTTTGATATGATACAAAACCATGTAAAATATTTCAAAATATAAATTTTCAAAATAGACATAAAAAGAGATAAATACATCATTTTCAAACTAGAAATAGATAAATATGATGGTCCTAATATCTAAAACATTATTCGGTTTTCAATTATAAATGAGAACATTGGCGAGATGAAAAATATGGAAAAGTAGGAAAATATTTTTTAGAGGGAATGAGAGTTATTTTTTCCAACATAAAAGGTGTATTTTATAATGTATTTCATCAAATAAGATTATATTTTTTAGACCAATGGACTATGAGTTATTTTTTATCAATATGGGTCAATTTGTGATGGAGATTATTAGAATATATTACATGAAAAATTAGGGAGAATTAATTTTTTATATTTGATCGGGATAATTGTTGTTTTGTACTTAAAGTGAAGAACATGTTCTAAATGAGTTTATAATGTTAAAGGTTTTCATATAATCTTATGTAATTTTTAATAATAATAATTTATTGAAGATGACTGAAATATTGTTTATGATAATGAGTTGTATGTGAGTGATAAAATTGGTAGGGATTTGTGTTTTTGGTGAGGCATGGATTATTAATATATTACCTACAATAGACTATTTTATGTGATATTTATTATAATTATTCAAAAAGGTCTGAATGCATATTCCACATGATCTAGCTTAATGAACCATATTATGGGAGAAACCTCTACCAAAATGGAAGGATGTCGTGATTGGATCACATGAAAAAATGGGGGAGCACAGGTACTGATAGGAGGGTCTTCTCATAAAGGACCATAAAAATGGGAAATTGAGAGTTCATGATGGTGGTATGTTGTTATTATACATGGAGCCATGTCTCGTGAATCCCGATTTAATGTTTGGTTGTTTGAGTAGACCGTAATCTTTCCAATGTTAATTGACTGATGGAAAAAAAATTAATATAAAGAGATTCTTACCAAATGTGTTGAAACATTTTGGATAGTAATTAGTGAAAATTTTGAATCCACATTAAAAGATATGGATAAAACAAATGATATATAATCCATTTTAGTAATGATTTTGGATTTACAGGGATGATTTTATTGAACATCCAATGTGAACTATTATTAATTAGAGGTGGTTCTATAAATTTTTCTATGCTCAAGAAACATTCACTAATAATTATTCATGGTGAGTCAATTTATATTATTCCTTTTTTACCTTAACATTGTAACTATGAAAAGGAAGATATGCAATCTTTATCAAAATTCGATGACATTAAAAATAACATATTCAGTTTGGAAATTTATTAAATGAATTGAAATTGGGAGTTATATAACCTCATCGACATGGAATATTATTTTAGAATCCAATATAATTCTATTTATAGAATAAGTGATATATACATTTCATAAAAATATTTAAGAACAACGTCTGACAGTTCTTGTTACTATCACGATTTTTGAGGCTGTTGTTGGGAGAGAAAAAACACCAAAAAACATTTTTTTAAATGGAATTTATTGAAATTATTTTTGAATGTGCGGTAAAGAATAATATCACTTTCCCTATTGATTGGGGACTTTCACAATCATGTTTTTGAAAAATTACATGATTTATTCTAGGAATCAATTTGTTATTCTCAAATAACTATTCCATGAATGAATTCTTGATAGTGTGATATGATGACAAATAACAAATATGATTCATGATGAGGATGAAATGAATAATGAGGTTATTAGATATCTTATTTTTTTGGGAAATCTACTTTCATGAATGAGGATAGTTAACATGTAAGGGAGAAAATTTCATGAATTCATGATGGATGCCTAGGCACTAGAGAAAATAACTGAAGTTGAAAAAATACAATTTGATATTTGATCCATTTTAATCAAATAATTTTGTAAAAAATGTAATTTATTTAACATAACTAATAAATATAATATAAAATAATAATTTAACAAATATTTTGTAATAGATATTATAACATTGAGAACACACATGTAGTATGTTGCCGATGCATGAAGTTCTCTTATTGGGATTGAATTGTGAATTTAAGAATAGTGTAGATTAAATTGGGTAATATTATTCTTGTATAAAATAATATAAAGGAAATTATATTAATCAACAGATCAAATTTAATTTTGGTCACTAATTCATTATACAGAAGGACGATTTTCAAAAGCATTATTTAACTCAGTCAATAGATTATACAAAATTGACTAGAAATATTTGATCATGGATAGAAATCTACAATGGTACATGAAGTTGTACGCAAGAAAATGAGAACCTATACCCTTGTTGCGGAAGATCACATTGGTGAGGAAATCAGAGTTTCAATTTTAGGATCACGAAAAATAAGAAAAATGAGATTGTGAATGGGGATATAACATGTCATTGAAGAGGCTCAAAGTTGGGGGTAAAACCAATCATGAATAATAGAGCATGGTTGGGAGTATAACAAACCAAGGTGAGGCTGTTGGATTACAGATAGTATAAGTAGTATCAAAAAGAGGATATAATACTAGGGTGTATAATTAGTAAATGTATAAACCATTGTAATTGATAATATTATAATTGGGGATAATCATTATTGGGGGGTAGAACCAACATTTCAATGATTTTTTTGTACCATACCTTTTAAATACCATATTATATACTCTATTTTATTATTTATACATTTTGGTTTAATTGTGAAATATCAATGAGGAAATTGAATCCCTTAATAACTTTAAGTCGTTGATTTAAAAATAAATGAATTCATAAAATTAAAATGGTATTCCCACCACTCAATTTTTATTATGATATGGGGCTCTGCAGATGTCCATTAAAAGATTAAAATTACACTAATAATATGATAAAATACAATATAGAAAATGTTTTTTCAATAAAAAATGGACATTCAAATATCCTAATCAAGTATATTACTCTTAACTCATTCTCAAATAATTTTAGTCGTGAAAGCGGTTATGTACCAAGTAACATTTTAATCGATACATATTTAATTAGAGATTTCATTAATTGTATCCTATAATACCATAACAGAATTTTATTTCATTGAGAAAAGAATCAAATTTATAGAATATACAATAAGTTAAAAGGAAGGTGAATAATTCAAATGAATATTAATGATTTATATTTTAGATAACATACCCTTAAATATTTTATATTGTTTGAGTTCAAACTACATGAGAGAAAGAACATGAAATATGTTCTTGAAAACCATGAAGTATAATTGAATAATTATAAAAAATACTAAATCAGTAGTAGATATTCCATTCAAAATAAAATATAGTATATAATACAAAATATATCACAATGGGTGAAAATTGAGAAAATAAACCCTTAACTAGTTCCTCATTCTTTGTATTCATGATTGAAACATATAAAATTATTTTTTTGATACTATATTAAGAACCTCATTATTATATTTTTATATAATTATTTATCATTAATTTTTATATCATCTTTATTTATTATATAGTGTTTTTTTATGTTTTCATTAAAATTGAATTTTTCCTTATTATTTTGGAAATTTTAGCAATTAAATATTATAGTTTTATCATATTTAAATAAATTAATATGTCCTTAAGAATTCCAAGAAAATTAAAACCAATTATAATAATGTACTATTAATTTTTTTTTCTCATAGTCTACCATGACATAATTTCATTGCATTGTTTATATAGGTGGTAAAAATCACACAGACATAAACATGTCATTATTAATTAATGATAATAAGGTGACTTATTTTTAGTATCATTATTATAGTAACATAATTATATAATGTCATGTTTATTAGTTTTCTATATAATAACTAGAACGAATTGGGGGAAGAATTTATGGATATGAAACAATTACAAAATATGGATAAACTATTATTATTTTATAGTTTTTCTTATCTATGAATATAAAATTGATAATGATTATTTATCTTTTATATAATGAATATGTTTTAAATTTATATTAATAAAACATTATTTATATCATAAAAAATTAATTTCATCATTACGATATTCTTATATTCATCCATGAAATACGGTAATGAACAATAGAATATATCTATCCATGGATGTTGTAGTCCACACATACACATGGATAATGATTTCGTTTTCATAGAAAAAGATAGTGTAGTAATATTGATCACCATTTTATAATGTTATTTAATTCATAAGAATTATAATTATACATTAAATTATATTTTTCACTTTCCATGGTAGCCGATGACGTAAAACAACAAAATTACATCCTAGTGGCAATAATCTGTATGTATGAACGATTCATGTTTTTATTTTGGTTAATAAGATAAAGAAAATTGTGGTTAATGATTTGAAAATAACTATAAAAAATAATAGCATACCAATAATACTGATTTAATCATTTTTATATGTTATAATGGAATTCAAGAAAGATAATATAAAAAAACAAATAATGACAAATATGAAATATATACATCTATTTTTGGATTATCTTCTTCGAAAAGGAGGAAAAACATTATGGTTTGTTTTGTTGGGAATAAAAAAATCTGTTAAAGGATTATAATAGTTTTTAGGAGAGGTTTTGGTAGAGTTTGTGATGAACATTGTGTGAACTAGTGGGGATGTGAGGTCAGGAGTGCCCTTTTATATGAGAAATGGGATGGTATATTTGTAAATACACATAAAATTTTAAAAATTGGTAGTCTAAATCTAGTAATGTTGATAAAAAACTAATAAATAATCGAGATAATAAATTGAATGGCCAATCAATGCCTCAAATACACATTACCACATATGATTTAAACATGTTTGTAGCCATTTACTATATGTTTTTTTTTTATTTTTAGCAATTTATCGTTCATTGTATTCACTAGTTTTTACATAAGTATGTAATTGTATACACTATTAAAAAAATGGCCCTTAAATTATAATATCTACATAATATTTTAATATTTAAAATCTATTTAATTGGATAAAATTTATAAAATATATACAATAAATTTTTATATAACAATTTTATAGTGTATTAAAAATAATTACTCTTGAGAAATGTTACATAAGTTATAAAAAATTGATTATGGGTCTGTATGATATATTCTATATTCTAAAATTAATAATATAAATAAAAATATATATATTTCATCTAGAAGGGGGTTTAAAAAATTTACTAATCATTCATATAAACGAATAATGGCATAAAAAGAATTATATTTTAAAAAAAGTATATTAAGCAACGAACATAATAATTTTTTTGAGACATATAAAAAATAAATCCTATGATAATAATAAACTGTTAAATATAAAAGTTACATTAATTTTTTCAAATGTAAATTATTAAAATTATAATTTTAAAGTTAAAAAAAATTTAATATATAAAAAATTTAATTTATTAAAAAATGATATTTATAATATTCAAGTGTCTTTTATTAATATTTAATATAAATATCATAGAATGAATAAATATAATTTCTATTATCATAAAATTTTAACTTATATAAATATATGTTATTAAGGTAAAATAAATTACCACATTTTTTAAAATGGGTTTTCTAAATAAATCATTTTCAAAATATAATTCAATGAAATTATTAATATGTAATTTCTATAGTTAATTATTATCTTTTTTATACTAATGACTATGTTCCTTTTGTAATTTTAATGTTTAACCTTTTTTTAGTCATCTGTTCCATTAGTTCAGTGTTTTGTTTGGAATAATCTATTGATGATCATATTAATTTAAAGAATCAAAAATCTCATGTTGTAACAGTATCCCCCTCAAGTAAATTACATCCTTACAATTTTAATTATTCCTAACTAATTTAAGTAGGTGAGATTATTCTCAATATATTCATTATATGGAATATAAATTATATCAAGATATTTAACTTACTCTCTTAGTATATATTAAGTTACATAAAATTCCTTAAAAACATTAGTCATTCATATAATCATATACCAAGGCACATATATTTATATTTATATATATGATAAATTATATATTCTATATAACATACCATTCTAAAAATAATGTCAATATCCAAGGTAATAAACCATAGATAAATAATATATTCTCTTAAAATTTAACAATGACCTCTAATCACTGGTTTATAAGGATATACACTAATATAAATATATGATAACTTCAAAATAAGAGCAAATTCACCGAAATGAAAATACATTTTATTATCTCAAACCAAAGTGTATATTAAACTGATGGGTTATCCAAACATAAATCATATATTCTCCAATAGTTATTCCAAAAACCAATCCATATCATTACATCGTTTTTCGTGATATTCTAAACCATTTACTAAATATTTCAAAATAATTAAATAAAAACTACTAATTAAAAATACTTATATATTTCACTTAATCTCTATAAATTTTAAAAAATAACAGACTATCATCAAAAAATAACATTTACTAATGAAAATATATGATATTATCAATATTTAATTTTTATTATGATGTCAACCTATCGATGTTATGCATGAATAATTAACATGTATTTTCTATCATAATAATAATATATTATGACTTGAAACCATTTATGTATGCTCCATTATTTAGTTATATTGAAAATTGGTACCTTGATAAATACATTTTTTAACAATTTCTGTGTGATCATTTTTCATCCAAATACAAAATTTAAAATATTTTATCAATAAAATCAATGTAAATGACATTATAAAAATTAGACATAAATCATAATAAAACGTATCTATTTTTAACTAAACTAGAATTGTAAATGGTATTTTTTTTCTAATGAAAACACCTTTTATATTATATTATACACATACAAAATATAGGGGAACAAAAACTACATTATTAATAATAATAATTACATTAATAATTGATGAAACCAATTGATATTCCAAACCATGGAACTGAAAAAAATAGAATAGAAAAAATGGGAAAATATCAATCACCCCAATATTCTATAAATATATCCCAAATGATATAACCTATGGAACTAATTTTTTTTATTAAACCTATAAACATCATAAAAAATAAAAAAAATGACCATAAGAGTAAATGTAGTGACTTTTGACCGAATGAATGATGTTGTATTTATAGGGTATAAGAGGAAATATACATGTTTGTAAAATATATCCTTTTCTCAATTTGAAAAGTGGAAACTATACACATTTGTAATAATTTTACCATTATAACTATTGTTTATATGAATTAATGGAAAAGTATTACTAATGTAGAAAATGGTAATGTTGGCCTCAACTAGTATATTCATTCCATTTAAATACCATTTGATAGAAATTATTAGGTGGTAGAATCACTGGGGATCACAATTGATAGAAAAAATATCGATATTTAATAAGAGAATCATGAAATAAATATCTATTGGGAGATGTTCAGGTTAGTGTAAATTAAAACTCGTTCGATGTTAGTTGTTCCACCCTAAAAAGCTACCACCATTTCAAACCCTACCCTTACGGTGTATGTGGACGTAATAAGATATCACTTGTCTAGTCCTTCATTATATAATTTTTAATTTACATCCTATAAATATTATTTTTATTCAAAAATATCATTTTAAGCATAGTTTTTATTAAATAAAATATATGTTTAATTTGGATTATTTAATAAATTGAATTTTGAACACACATAAAACATAATTGTATATTTTAGAAAATATATAAATTTTTATAATAAACTGAGGTATTCTAAATAATTTTTATTTTAATTAAATATTCATGTAAAATTCTATTCCTTAAATTGAAATGATAAATTAATTTTTATAGTTTCATAGTAAAAATTTATAAGTGTCATAAATTTTACTGTCTCTTAAAAGATACTATTTTTCAATAAATAATATTTTTTATATTTTAAAGATAAAATTCATATACCTTGAAACATTTTATGATGAAATAAAAATTATATTTGGAATCATTACATACTTATTTGGTTAGGGTGATTTTATGAATGTTTTCTAATATTATTTATTTTTCAATGAATAGTAAAAATACAAATATGAGTTTTCATTATGTTTGAGGATATTATATTTATGTAATAACTATTTAATAACATGTTAATAACATTAAAATACCTATAACATAATATTTTGTTAATATTAATTATTTTTATAAATTTTTATCAATTTCATGGCATACATGTGTCCTTGCAAGGTCTAAAATAGAATTTTTTTTGAAATCCTAAGTTTGTTAAAATGTTAATTTTCTATGCCAAAATTGGTATAAAAAAATGAATTCGGTTATGGTGGATTAAAATATCATAAATTGATAATATAATATCTCAAACTATGAGAAAAACCATGGGAAAACCACTGGGTTTTGATTTTCCAAAACCTAGATTTCTATGGCCTGTATTTGGAAATTATTAATCAATTCTTAAACTTTTTCTATAAATACCCACACATTTAACCATTACCCATCACATCAAATCCATCCTCTTTGATTTTATAGGTATTTTAATCCCACGTAGTCCCACAAGTATTTCTCAAGACAAAATATTCAAATCCTCATGATTTACAAATAACACTTCAAGGTAAGAGAAATCTACACTTCTCTTTCAATTCAAGTTCACTTTTTTTGTGGTTCATATTATAATTATCATAAAAAGTTAATTTTCCAATTTTTATAGTCCCACTACTGAAATAGTATTCTTTTATTAATGTGGGGGACCTTATTCTCCCGTATTTTATGCTTTCCTAAAAAATTTAGTTATACTTGTCATGTTATTGAATTCACTTATAAAATTTCTCACTTTTACATGAGAAATTATCATTCATTTTCTTTCTTGTCAATACTAAAATATATTCATCTTACATGGGTACTCATATATTTTTATGATTTATTAATTCATTTATTTACTTATATGAAACTAAAATTTCCTTTTTAGGTGTTAAAAATTTTGTAATGATCATGTCATTAAGAACTTTTGTACTCCATGATTTGGATAAGAAAACTATTGTTTCTTCTCCATGGGCCATTAATGAAATTATTTATCATAATCTATATAGCTCAAATTTATTAATTCATATGGATGATTAACCATTATAGCACTCTAATTAATTATGTAGTTATTTTAAACTCTAAATATTCCATGTTTTATAATTCATTGGAGTATAACCGTGATATTTTTCATTAACGCCACATTTATGTTAAAAATTAGGGGTATGTTTTTTAATGTATCATTAAAATATTGTGACCAAATTTTTTTGTTCATATTATTAAGGAATTTCCCTTTTTCATTCACTATTATTATAACACATGTTCATATTTGACATATCTCATGATCTAAATCTTTTTGTTTCCCTTGTTTATTCCCTAATCGGGATTCATTCTAACAACTTTTTTAATGTATGTCCCCATTATATGAGAAATAGTAAAATAATCTTAGTGCGATCCAATAAATTTGAAATTCTAGTGTATTTAGATTAATTTTTATGTTTTCTGGTATTATGTACCAAATATCCATGAAATTAAACATAAAAAGGTCCTTGGTTTTGTACTATGTGATGAAAAATTTTGTAATGACATGGTTGGATTACATAGTTGGTAACAAAGAATGGTTTATTTATTTTTTGTAATTAGGAATTGAATAAATTATTAAAAACATTAGGAAAAATTATAAATATAGTAAAACATCATGGTATTTTGGCCAGTATTACATAAGTCATTTACAAGAAAATAAAACTTCTTATGTATTATATAAGTAGATGTGGTTTTTGAAAATATGTACCTAGTTAAAATATTTAAAAATGCATCATTGTTCTAAACTCTATCGGGAACTATAACATGATAATGAGCCTTGGTACCCACCTAGTTTGACATTCCCAGAGGATATGTTTGTTTAACAACAAACCATTTATTAACCATTATGAATGATATATAGATAATGTAATTGTTAATAGAGGTCATTTAGAATATATATAGTATTTATTTTTAAGACACATAGTCCCTTTAGAATAATAATATTTATAAAAGTAACATGTTTCTCACAATGTTTTTCATATTTTAGAAAAATAGAGGCAAATGCGAGGAAATTGAAAAATGATGAAATTAATAGATGATGCAATGATGATGTTAAGATGTAAGTTATAATAGAGAAAAATATAAGGATGAAGAATAAACTATCATGTTTTATGGAATAATAACATAAACCATGTTGCGATACAAAATTCACCTCGAATGGGAAAATATTTCATTGGGTCCTTCATGCATCAACAACCACAATATTTTAGTGGGTCTACTAACATATTGATTTCTAAAAAATGGATTATCTATATAGAAAATATATTTATTGTTTTATTGTTTTTAGATATAAATAAGGTTACCGTTTTAGTAAATAGGATATAATGATAAGATGATCACTAGTGGACACTAATTAAAATAAAAAAACAAAATGGGATATTGATCTCATGGAGTATCAAAATTTTAGAGGAATATTTTTCAAAAAATATATTCCTCATTTTATGAAAAAAATGGATATGGAATAATATGGGTTAAAGTAAAAGGAAAATTAATTACTAGGATGATATTAAATAAACATTTCAAGTCATTCTCTACACACATATATCTTTTTTATGGATCCTAACGGAAAGTTTGATAGATTCATTGGTAGACTGAGACCACATCTATGGAGTAATTTGAAAATTTAAAAATTTTAATGTTTCTTGGAGATAGATCATAGGGATATTAAGGGTGAATTGATGTTTGGAGATAGGTAGTGGTAACATAGGAATAATTAATGAAGAGTGAAATCGATCATTCCACATTGATAAAATTTGGTAATGGAAGAGGAAGAAATAAACTACAACTTCCCATGTGTAACAAATGTGTGAAGAGGCATTCAAGGAACTACTTGATTAGTAGTATAAATTGGTTAAAGTGGGTAAGAGAAGTGAATATATATTAGAACTGTGGTGGTGAGGTGACGCCTAAATTTCTCAATACTTATGATAACATAAAGATTATATAGTCCAAACTAGAATTTCAATGGTTTAATTATGAACATCATCAGAATTTTTGAATCATTGTTAAATTCAGAATAAAACTGTTGGAAGCAACCATAAAACTCATAATATACCAATTGGGAATGGTCTTGTATTTTCTATCATGATGACTAAAGAAGAGGTTCTAAATGAGGTGGTGAAAGGTACCCTAATTATGATTTAAAATATAACAAGTACATTTTTTTAATATGGTTCTATGTATTCTCTTATATCATATATGTTTTCAAGGAATAGAGAATCTATCCTGGATCTTCAATAATTATAATGGAAAATCACGACACATTGACGGATTATCATTTTATCCACATGGTATATAAAAATTTGTATAATCATTGGTGATTATAATATATTTTATAATCATATAGTTATTTGTTTAGTGTAATTTTTCCATATAAAAAGGATGGAAAGGATATCAAAGTCAAATTATACAATCATATAAATAGTAAATAAAATTTTAGTAGTCCAATTAATACAAATAACAATTATTTCCATATAAGTGATATTACATGTTGTCCATTGTCTATAAGAACCACCTATATCATTCTTAATGGATAAGATTTGTAAAAATGGAGTTGTAAATGAATGTATTCCAACACTAAATATCTCTATAATTTATAAATATATTGTAGGATTTTCAGAATTGTTACCTAGACCACCTCCAAAAAGAGAGGTATATTTTTTCATTTAACTAATATGTATGTAAAAACTGATTTTGAGGAGCCCATATAGGATTTCAAAATGTTAGTCAATGGAATTAAATTAAAAACATAGAGATCATCGGGGGAAGGGATTTATCTTACTATGTTTTTGTCCATGGGTATCAACTGTTCTCTTTGTGAAGACGAAGGATGGATCAATGTAGATTTCCATTGAATATGGATAACATAACATGATCTTAATGAATAATAAGAACCCTATCCTAAGGATCGATTATTTTTAAGAGATTCATGGGTCTATGTTCTACTCCATGATTAAAATAAGTTCTATTTATCATTTATTTAGAGTGAATAATTATGTTATTGTAAATACTACCTTCCAAACAAGATATGGTTATTACAAGTTTAATGTCATACCCTTCAGCATGACTAATGATTTCCCAATATTTATGTATATGATGAGTAGATTCTTTAAGGAATAAAAATAAAAGTTAATTATAGTGTTTATGGTTGATTTATTTATATATTCCAAAATTTATGAGGATAATGAGCATCATTAAACAGATTTATTAAGAAATCTATGGAGGGGGAAGCTATTAGAAAAATTTAGAAAACATTATTTTTGTTTAAAATGTGAATCATTTGTGGGGAACATTATTTATAATAAAGGAATCTCAATTTACCCATCCAATAAATTTTTTTAAGAGTTGTGGACTCATATGACACTAGTAATTGAGATTTGTAGTTTCCTTGGTTTAGCAGGATATTATAGGATGTTTGAAAAAAATCAAGCCTTCATAATACCCTATATATGTTAACATAGAAAATAGATATGTTTATATTGTTAAAAACGATTCCAATAAATGAATAATATATTTGTCATTGGACCAATGTTAACTCCACCACCTAACGGAGAGAGTTTTTTTATTTATAATGATGAATCTCTGAAAGGTCTTTGGTGAGTCCTCATTCCAAATTACAAGGTGATAAATTATGAATCTCAATAGTTAAAGCTTCATGAGCACAAATATCCAACACATTCTTAGGTGCTAGTTGTAGAAACATTTTCTCTTCAAATCATAAGGAAATATATCTATGGATAAAAATGTGATATATACAAAACCCAACTATTTCTTTACTATATATTCATGAAAATGTACATGAACATGATACCAAGTAGAGGGATGGAACACTTTAAAGATTATGATTCTTAAATACATTGACATGTTGGAAGAGAAAAAAAAGTCATTGATTGATTAAGTTAGAAAGTCTATATGGTCCTGGAAATAATGAAGGCATAAGGATAGGCATTGATCAAGGAACTAGTAAGGTTGGAAACGGGAGTCATGAGGTGAGGTGCATCATCAATCCTATCCCCAATGAATACTGAAACATTATTACTAGATATGATCGAGAGATATCATAGAGAATATTCATTGTTATTGAAGAATATAGAGGCTGTAAAGAATTAATTGTTTCCCATGTTCACATTGATCAATGCGATGTATTTATATTTCATAAAAAGACATGTTTTCCATCTATTACAGAGAAAATCATTGAGTTGATGGATCAATATCATATAAATACATTCTCTATACATCCAAGAAGTGATAAAATATATTAGGACCTTCTTAATCAATATGTTTGGGGTAATATCAAGAGGAAAATATCAGAATACACTACAATGTAATGGTATTTAATCAGGTTCCAGATCAGAGGGAACTTTTGAAAGGGTAATCACAACCACTATCCATACCAACATTGAAGTGGAAATATATCTCTATACTCTATGAAATTGGTTTCCAAATAACATCAAAAAGAACAAATTTGTTATGGGTTATAGTGAAAATAATACCCATTTCATTTATATTCGAGATGATATTCACTTAACCACCTTGACGAGATATATTTAAATGAAGAGGTAAAAATTTATGTTGTGACACATTCTATCATTATATTTTTTGATACAAAGTTTATATATACTTTCATAGTATATTTCATCATTATTTTATTTCTTAATTGAATTATAGTAAGGACTATCATGCCCATAATTATGGTAATCTGGAAGGACTATTTATATACTCGAGGGAATGATGAGAATATGCTCAATGGTATTTAAAGATATATGGGATGAACAACACACCAATTATTATTTATCATACAACAACATATTTCACTCATGTATTTAAATGGAACCATATGAATTGTTTATAGTAAGAGATGTTGAACTACATATTTTTGGGATGATGTTTGTGATAGAATGATACTTAGGCCTAATCTTGTGCAAGAGAAGAAAGAAAAGCATTATCCTATCAAACAATATATACTGGTTGAATCGATTCAATATAATATCTATGAAGATAATTATAGAATGGATATGGAATGTTATTTTAGAAAAACAATTTTTTCTATATATATGACAATGAAATTGAGTACTGTGATTTTTAATGAAAGGGAAGCTTAACAGTCGGTCCATTGTCCCCTTTAAAATCCATTCCACATAGAGGTTCTGGCCTATCATCATTAACCTCATCCAAATATATCTCAATGTCTAGGATGTATTCCATATATATCTCTTGTGTAAGTACACACTTATCCCTTAAAAAGTATAGAATCTGGAGGGTGAACAAATAGACCTTGACATATCTTATAAAGAGAATCCAGTGGAGATCTTGTACTATAGATGCAAACTTTTCTCCAACAAGAAAAATCACGCTATAAAAGGGTTTTCGAGGAACCAAAAATATGAATGTGGGATGTGGGAACCTAAAGATAGATTGAGGTAGAAGTATCATCACCCATTTTTCAACTAGTTGAATTAGATGAAATTTCAAGGATGAAATTTTAGAAGGGGGAATAATATGATAACCTAGGCTTTTTAAATGATAATCGTTTCCAATGAAATTTTTTGTAATATTTAATTATACACGTACAAAATAAAAAAGAAGAAGAAATTTTTTATTAATAATTATCATTAAATTAATCACCAATAAAACCAATTAAATTTCCAATCATTACAAATTGAAATAAAATGAATAGGTAAAATGGGAAAATATAGATCACCCCAATATAATACAATACATTATCTAATGTCCAATACTATATAAATGAAAGGGTATATTAGTAAACAAATAAATATCTTAATAAATGAAAATATAACCTAAAATGAATTGTAGTGAATTTTGATTAAAATAATGAGGTAGTATTTATATGGAATGAAAACAATTATGATATTTTGTAAACTATGACCATTAGTAAATTTTAAAATTAGAATAAATACCAATTAATTATAAATATAAAATAATAATTAGTGTTTATATATGTTAATGAAAAAGAAAAATTGACATAAAATATGGAAATGATGGATCAACTAGTAGATTCAGGACATTTTAAGCCTATTTTTGAAAAAACTGGAGGGATATAGTGTCACTGGGGTTCAACTGTGAAAAAGGAAAAGCAGAATAAAACCAGTGAATCTTGAAATAATTAATCTATTGAAAAGTTCAGGTCTGTGGAAATTACATCTTGGTCGTTGTTAGCATAGCCACCCTATGAAACAACCACAATAAAACACCATACCATTAAACGATATGTGGGTGTAATAAGGGGTTATTTGTTTAGGCATTAGTTATATAAAGTATATTTTGTTTTTAAAATTAAAATTTTCATTCGATAAATACATTTAATGAATAAATTTTCTTAAACTAAATATACTTTTAATTGATATGATTTTGTAAAAATGATTTATAAACACAAATAAAACATAATTATAATTATTAGAGAAGATTTACAATATTATAACAAATGAAGGTGTTCTGAATAATATTAAAATAATAATAATTATTTTTACAATAAATTATTAAATAATTTCATATTTTTATAGAAAACTTTTGTAAGTGTCTGAAATTTGTCTTTTCCCTAAAAACTGTTAAATTTCAATAAATAATAAAAAAATTTATTTAAAAAATAAAATTCAAAAACATAGATAATTTTTCGGATAAATAAATACTATATTTGAAATTAACGTTTCAATATAATGATAGGGTAAATTTATGAGAATTCACTAAAATACATTATTTTATATGAATAGTAAAGAAACGGTCTCTATTTTTTTTATGAAATCATAATTATTTTATAAATATTTAATAAGTAAGTAACAACAATAAATGACTAAAAATTTGTTAATTTATTAAAATTAATTATTTTAATGAATTTAATAAATTTTCAAACATATAAGAGACTTTCCCAATTCTAAAATGTGAAAGTTGATTTTAAAAAAATTAATTCTTTGAAAATGTAATATTATAAGCTATAAGAAGTATAAAAAAATTATTTCAATGGTGGTGGTTTTAAATTAGATAATATATGACTCATATTTTATTAACCAAGAGAAAAAACCCTGGGTAATTCAATGTTTTTTCATTTTCCATAACCTATATTTCCAAGACAAATATTTTGAATTTATGACACAATTGTTCCTCTTTTTCTATAAATACCAACCAATTTAACCATTCCAATTCCCACCAAATCTATCTCCAGAAAATTATAGATAATTTCTCCCCCAAATGTGTCCCCCCTTTTTTTCCCTATGCCAAAATGTTACATTTCTCATGATTTTGGGGTTACACTTCAGGGTATGAATGATCTCAACTTCTCTTTCCAAATAAGTTACCATTTTTTATGAAATGTCTTTCAATAAGAAATATAAATTCATTTTTACAATTTATAATATACAATTTTTATAATAATTATTTTTTAATAATAGTTTTCCTTCATTCTCCCTTATTTTTTCATTTTCTAAAACAATGTTTTATACCTTTCACGCTTCAGAATTTACTTCTCAAATTTCACTCTTTTAAATGTGAAATTCAAAATTACTTTATTTTTTATGAATACCCAATCCAATTCCTTTTTCATTGGTATATAACTAGTTTTCTGTATTATTTATTCAGTTCTTTACATATATGAAACCCACATTTCCTTATTAATGGATTAATATTATGTAATGATCAGTTCTTTAATCCCATTTGTAAGCCCTTATTTTTATAAGGAAGTCATTATTTAATCTTCATCAGTTATTAATGAAATTATTAACTATGATAAATTAGGATAATGTTAATTAATAAATAGTAAAGGATCACCCTTATATCACTCCAATTTATAGGTTAATGAATTTGATCTCTACAGATGACATATTTCAAGATGGTTTTGTTAATAGCATTGAGAATTTTTATCTAGGACACCTTGGTGATAAAAAGTGCTGGTAACCTTATGAATGTATCATTTAAATTATATAGCCAAATTTCCCTATTACGGTTTATATTAATATTATTTTGATATGTCACATTTTAATTCATTATTTTTATTCATTGTGTTCTAATTGATATGTATCATAATAAAAATATTTTTATACCTTTCATATACTCTTAGTGGGATTCATGAACAACCCCATTCTTTTGACATAGATCCACAAGATTTGAGATATAGTAAAAGAGACATAGGATGATCCCATGATGATGTATTTCAAGTTAATTGTGAATAATATTTTATGTTTTCTAGAATTATGTAACTAATTTCCCTTAAAATAAACATAAATGATCCTATGTTTTGTCATATGTAATTAAATGTTATGTAATAAAAATTAGGGATTCTATACTAAAAACAAATTCATTTTATCCTTTTTAAATTTCTATTAAATATAAATTGTTTTATGTTACGTTACGTTACATTTCATAATGTAATAACATAAATTAATTAGTAAATAAATCCATTATAATTATTTATAAAGAGAATGTGTTTGTCTGAATAATATTCCCCAGAAGTGTCTAGACATGTGTACAATTTTAATCCCACTCATCACTCCCTATAGTGAAGATATATTCAATAATCAACTAGAAATTTTATATTTTTTACCTATGATCACAACTTTTCCACATCGACATTAACATTAAATTATCTTAAAAAATATTAATTTTTAAGAGAACCACACAATCTAAATATTTACAATTTTGTGAGATGTTATCATATACATTAAAATAACCTTATGTAATGTCCCTAGTATTCACCAAATTTCCCCCATCCAAATCACTATAATGTTAATTATTACAACAAATTACATAAGCGGTTATCTGTACAATTGAAATTTTAATCATCCATAAATTATCATCCATTAACTTATCATTAAAAAAAATTATAACCTCCAAGGTTTTCTAAATTATAATCTAATACAAATTATAATTTCCAAAAAATGGCCATCTAAATTACATTACATACATTTTATTTTCATTAAAGTACATTCCCAATACCCTTCATCTTTATAATTTTTTAGAATTATTAGAAAATAATATATTATAAAACTCATTCATTTTTTATCTAATTATAATTCACCCAACTTTTTACGAAAATTATTTATACATAAAATTTCCTAAACATCTCCCATAAATTATAAAAACAAGATTGTATTTTAATCATTTAATATTATATATATCATAATAACCTAGGGAAATAGAAATATCTGAAATATGTGAGCTTGGGTCCTTGGTAAGGGTAACTATTAGTTTTAATAAATGATAATGATATGTAGCATTACATGTGACTATGTGTATAATCATGGTATATAATAAAGATATACTGAAAAAATAAAAAAAATTCCTAAATAATTTAATATGTTAGGAATATATAATGAAAAATATTCACATCATAAAAAATCAATATCTTATAATTATGAAACATATATAATCATATTAATTTTAACATTGTGGATAATGTAACAAAACCTTTTTACCTTAGTGGATTAGGCATCACTTGTATTTCTTCCCTTTGTGGATCATGCTTCACTAAACTTTTTCTCATGGTGGGTTCAGTCATCACAACTCATTTCCAATTATATCATTATATGTATAATCATAATGAATGTATTGGATGGTAATGTAGAACTCCATCCATAATCAACCATTCAAATGAGTTCCAGATGAAAATAATCATTCATCCTATCATAAATTACCCATAAAAAAATTTGGGTTTCATATCTTTTTCACGAATAGTCAAATTTCTATCAATAAACATAACATGATAAAAAATCTAGAAAATAAATGAGTTGTGATGGTGTGATATACAGTATCTAAACTACATAGATAAAAGGTATATAATGTTTTCAATAATTTTACCCATTCAATAGACTTATTGAATCTAGGTGAACACCCATAAGTAAATGAAAAATAAAATAGTGAATTCAAAATGTAAATCCCTGGGAAAAATTAATTCCAATTCATAGTGTATTGTTATGAAAGACAAAAAAAATATGGTATTTCTATGAGTTCAATCCCCCAAATATATGAAGATAATTTATAGGGTAATTCAGGGAAAAAATTCAAAAAACTATATCTATTTTTAGTTACAGAATATAATGAAAATAAAAATGGGACTTTGGAAAATATTTGTAACATTATTATAACATAAAATGTTAGAATTCATATTCAAATGATTTATTTGAGAGGGATATTTGAAAACCTTTAAATACATTTAATTTTTAAATAAACCACCAATAGTGGATCCTTGAAAAGAAAATTCATAATATCCTACCCCAAATCAATAGCATTGACTATATGATAGGTGAGACTGTCCTTTAGTGAAATCCCCATGACACCAACAGTGAAAAAAAATAATACAGGCTTAGTAAAATTTTGGTGTTATGATTTTCCCTACAGAAAAAATATGACATTACAAGATAATATCCAAAAAACATTCGATCTATATAATTAATGATTAATAATGATACAAATCAACTAAATACAAAAAATTTAAACCATAGTGTATCAGTGATAGAGTAATAAAATAATAATCGAAGAACCCAAAAGAAATATAATACAGTAACATCCTTGTGGAATCACCCCAATAATTTGATGTTATATCCCTGTGATCAAATCATCATTTTCTAAAAGAAACATCATGATACACCAAAATAAAAGTAAAATACCTTTCTCATTATAGTTTCCCATAATAACAAATCTACAAATTCCCCTACTATTCAAAGTAGGGTTTGATTATAAAACATAGTAGTTAATAAATAATGTCTAAAAAAACTTCTATAAGGAACAAAAATTGTTATAAAAAAATAGAACATAAGAGAAGTAGATTTACTATTTAATAGAATTCTATAGATAATCCCCATATATTAAAAAAATTTAAATTTTTTCCCTCATTTCATACCATATTGAATAATCATTAAATTTTCACGTTAACACACACAAATGTGTTTCCATACGATAGATTTTAAAATACTCACAAGTGGAGTGTATTATGTTAGCCATGTATTCACTAGGTGAAAGCCATTAAATATGGAACTTTTAACTATTATCCATCCAATATTATAATTTTTTAAAGCGGAACGTCTGACCAAGATTAATCCTTATGATCGTAAATGCACAACAACTAAATATGCTATATCTTTAACAAACCCCATTCTTTTAAAACACATTTTTTAATCATTATATAAAACACCATGTATGAAAAATTAAAAAACAAAGGATGAATGTACTAAAACCAAGAAAGTTGTCCAAAAATCATGATATAAGAATTTAAACATTAATCCATAAATCTCTTGACTAAGAAAAATGATGTAAAATCCACATACCTCACAACGGTTGTTGAAAATTGAAAACGAAAGACGAAACCGCTAAATATTGACATGAATCATATTTTATTTATAATATACAATATTACCTCATCAATATACACATGGTGAAACATTGATCTATCCATTACTAAATTTATCTTACAATTTGTATAAGGGGAGATGGGGGGTCGAAATAAAATAAGAAACAATGATGAATTATCATCAAATTCCAATATCTAACACACATTTATTTATCAAAACATTCTCATATATAAAAAGGAATAGAAAGGGATCATATAAAAGAATATGAGTTCACGAGGCATGAATAATATAATTAAAATGTGATTTGTGGGACCCTATACTAAGTTAATGGCGAATTTTAGGATTATTTAATACATGATTCAAATTTGGCCCCCATAGTTTTCCAAAAAAAATTCCAACCATATACATTCCACTTGAAATCACGTAGATAGAAATACATTTGGGTTAATTTTGCTCCAATCATGTTGTAATATTATCTCAAGGTCATCCCCTCACATTGTTGTATTGCATGGTTTCGTAATCTATATACCGTCCTTTATTTTTCCATTGTCTATAAACTCAAACTTTCTATTAAAATGTATCTGTTTTTTTATAAAATTTATTCTATGAGATGACTCTCAACAACATCCTAGATGGTTTCTTGGATATAGTAAATGTTTCCCCAAATGATTCTAAAAATATTTCACCATTGTAAATGCATCCAAACCACTATAAAATCGTTCATAATCTCTTGAAACTCCTACCATGTATTATATTAGTTAAAAAATATAATAAAATTTAATTGTATATGAAATAGGGGTGTAACATTCTCTCAAACAATGGTGTTTCTATCCTCATAATGTTGGGAGTTTATGTTTATTTAGAAGATCTCAATGAACTTATTTTTTATTTCTTTTCACATTCCCTTGTATATATATAAATTTGACAATATTGTAATAATATACATACTAAACCAATACCTTTACATGAATGAGATTATCATGTATATAGAAAATATGTATCGACATATTAATAAATATAGAATGTGGCTCAAAATCAATATGTTCCCACCGAGTTACATATTATAGAATAGGTTGGAACTTATTCAATTGAGATACATGGAAAAAATTGTGAACTAAGATGAACATTTTTAGTAATGACAATTGATAATCCCCATTACTAATTCATAAAAGTGTCTCAAAATGGATAATTTACATAGGATATAATTTTCATTTATTACCCAAGTGATAATGCCTAATCCTCAGAGGGACACTCAAGAAAACATGATTACCCACATAAATCAATAAATCCAATTTTGGTTATCTATATATTATTTCTAATAAATTTGATATAGTTACTTATGTTATCTCATATAAAGGTTAGGTCTAATAAGATATGTCTCACATGTTTCCACCCAAAAAAGAGTGGAATGAAAATCCAGACATTTCAAATCACAAAACAGAGCCACAGTTATATAGGTGTGAATCTTGATATTTTATCATAACTCCAATAATAATATATTATCCTCACAAGTACTTAAGATGTCTTTATGAATTTGGATTTACCTATTCAGATCTTTCTTCCATTTGAGATTGATAAATTGTTATTATGGTCAATTTAGAATCTAAAATCATGCAAAAAAAATTAAAACATAAATATTTATACATGGGGTCCCCACTATAAAAAATTTAAACTGACCCATAATGATTATTCAAAATTTCTCATATCTATATTCATAATGAATTTGGAACTATATTCGATTCACAAATAAGGAAGAAGTCAGATGATATTCTTATATGATCTACATTAATCTAACATGTTTCCGAAACATTATGGATAGACTTTTGATAATCTTCATATCTATTTGATCCCATTTTCATTAGGGAATCAGAAATGTATATGCCATTCTTGTTGATCATTGGTTCTCCACATTGACTTGATAATATGTGAGGTATCTTAATGCATACTATGAAACATTCTTATTATTTCCATCCAAAAAAAATTATTTTTACCTTTTACTTATTTTGAAATATCGGGTGAAAAAACCATCTCATGTAGTGGTAGAAAGAAAATATTTAATCCTTATACTTCTGGGGAACCACAAGACAAAGCCTAAAACACAATATATAATTAAAATCTAGAATTCATCAATAAATATTTGACCCATTATTGAGTTTTGTCTTCAATTTTAGACATTGATGTTCAAATATGTCTGCATATTTAACCTAATCAATCAAATTAAGAATAAATTAAAACTGTAAGAAATTCATAACCACTTTTTTTTAATTAAATCCAGACACATATTTCTATAACTAACATTACTTTATATTTATATGAATCCTTATTTGGTGACTAACAATGTGACTTCCTAAATAATGTTTCATCTATTGAATCTGTTTTACCAGGTTTATAAATAAATTCTCATTCAATTATATGAACTTTATCTATCCTTATATTTTTCGCAAAATGAAATTATCTTAGGGATTAAATGTGTTTTAAGATTTTATGATTTATGAACACCATGAATTTCTCACAAAAAAGTTAATGGGGTAATATTTTCATGGAATGGAAAATAATATCTAATTCTAAATAATGTATCAGGTAATTCTACTCATGTACCTATAACTATAAATATGTATATTCTACAATATGACCGAATTACATGAGAATGTATCCCATCCTATATTTATATGCCTCATATTAAACAACATAATTTTATATGGCCTCTTTAAATATAAGGATATGTGATGATGTTATATAAACATTAAAATCATGAAAATATTTCAATCACCTGTCACTCCATTAGAAAGTAACACATTTCCTTATAAAATATACCAGGAATGAGAAATGTCATGAAAAATCACAAAGAAATGTGTTTATAATATCCTACAAACCTAATGAAAATATGTATCCCATGGAATTTGTTTTTTTGGTTTCCATGAGACAAAAACTTCTATATTTTTAGGATTAATAGAGACTTATATTTCATATTTTAAAATACATAAAAATTTATTTTTTGTATCCTAACATCAATATTTAAATTCTTATCATAATTGATATGTTCCTTCTAGATACCCAACCCTATTACGATTATTTTTTCACGAATGTGCTTAGTCCTATATTATAATAGAATATAATGAATGATGAAAAGAACAGAAATATTAGATTCTTATAAATGATTTGATTAATAAATTTCATAAATATCACTAGTACATTAAAAATACTGAATGGAATAACCATATATTCATATTGATTATAATGATTCCTCAAGGATGTCTTTAGAATATACTCTTTCTTAACTCAAAGTTTGTGATACCTTGATCTAGAATCATTATAAGAGAACCATTAGAATAAAATAAATCGATAAATAATATACTAAATTCATGAATGATCTTATAATTTTTTTATCAAAACCTTGTTGTGATTATACCAATTCGAAAAAATCTGAAAAGTCCAATCTATATTATTAACAAAAAAGAGCTTCCATAGTCATTGGGGACATAATAAGTCGAATTCACCCATTAATTTATACCTCCTCTAACAAAACCATTAATTTCATTAATTATATTGTTGACATCATATAAAAATTAAGTAAAATAGTATTGGTCTATGGTATGATATCAATAATACATTCCACTTCTATTTTGGGTGGGAGCAGTGATAAATTATTAGCAAATTCACCCAAAAAATACTCAACATTGGTTGTAAAATAAATTTTTGTAATTGGATCAACATAATTAAATTCGCAGTTATAACTGGAAAGAGATTGGTTTAACCATTGATAACTGTTCTCCTACTCAACCTATATTCGCATCCTAATCCCCATTAAATTTAGGTTTAATTCAATCTAGATATTTGAAACAAAATGGATCTTAATAATAGTTGATGATAGCCTCAAACGATGTCAACAAACCCATTCCCAAAATTAGGTCATAAGTATCCATCCAAATACTGGAAAAAATAAAAAAATACATATCCTATTCAATGACTAGAGAACATGTAGTGCAATTAAAGTCTTTACACACCCTTTTGATTTTGGTTTTTGATATTCCAAGACAAGAAGTATCATATCAAATTTTAATGAAATATGATTAATAATAAGATAATAAATTAAAGAGTGTGATTTTAACACATTCAAATAATAATATATGATATACCTTAAATAATTCAACTTTTATGATTCGTTTCATTACATGAAACTACAATCTTAAGGGTAACCGGGTTATATTTAGATAGTATATAATGTTTTATTACTACCTTTAATACCTAATCATTGAATTAATTCGAATGATTAGGAGTAACCAATTTATTATATATATATATATATTATACTTTTAATATGAATGAAATCAAATTACATAACCTTAAATGATTACTCATATGATTTCATTTTTAAAAAGGGGTTTTCAATAAATTTTCATTTCAATAATATGCATTTTTATTTTAATAAATATCTAATTAATTATTTTTTTATTAACTATAGGATAATTATAATTTAGTTGGTAAATCATATGAAATTAAAATAATAATAGTTAATATTTGAAACTTTCATTTTTCAATAATTATATTTTGTTATTATAATATATGATTTTATTCAAAAAAAGGATTTATAAATTTTGAATTTTTAAATTATATAAAACTAGAATTATTATTAAATTACTAAAATAAAAATTGAATTAGTATTAATTTTCGATACTTTTCAAAAAAGGAAGGTTTTTTGTTGAAAATTTGGATATCATGGAAACATTTTTTATATTACTTTAAGATATTATAAGAACAGATAGAGGGAATTTATTAAACCATTTAAGTAATTAAATTGGATTTTAGGAAACATGTAATTAATTTTAAAATATACTTTTGAATTATAGAGAATATTCAAAAAAAAATAGCAATTAAAAAGTTATGTTTGTGAAAAAGTTATTTTCACTATTTTATTCAAATAATTAATTTTCAACAGAGATTCAATTTTGGCCTACCATTGAAGCCTCGTATAATTTATTTTATTTTTTAAAAATATATTTATATCCTTCAAATATATAATAACTTGATTTTTTAAAAGAACATTTTTTTGTTTTGATCGTTTATAGTACATCCAACAAGAATCTCAGTAGAGAATAAAATACCCTCATACCTTATTATATATTTCTATTAATATAAATTTTATCTCTATGATAGCTTGAAGAACACATGACCCAGAGTCAAAATGAACTATAATATATAATATTCTTATACAATTTATATTAAATAATTTGGTATTAATAATACTAACTAAATTAAGAAATTATGATTTTCTATTAATAAGAAATAAAATAAATAATCAATTAAAAGAAACACCAATATTTTATAAAAAATATTCTAAAAGAATATTTTTTCCCATTATAAAACAATTTAAATATTATTTTTTACCACATTTATAAATTTATTAGTAAAAATTAAATACATTTTTATATAATAATATAATATTTATAGGGTCATATTTTTTTAATTATGAGAAATTTTCCATTTATTAATGAATAGTGATAAATTACAATTTTTATTGCAACATCATTTTTATCTAAAAAATATACAATGATAAATAATATTTAAAATTGGATTTAAAGTAATATTTTATTCATTATATTATTATTTAACTAATTTGGGTTATTGGAAACAATTTTCTATATAATTGTGATTTTAAAACCTCATATACTTATGCAAACTATCACTTCGGAAACCCATATTTTCATAGTGTCTTATATTGTAATTTAAAATGTTATTCGTCCACTTTTTTTAATTTAATTTTTAAAAATAGATTCCATATATGAAATCATAAATATATATATATTATCTAATATGTTTAACTTTATTTTATACAATTATGAATAGAAAAAAATTATAAAAATTTATTTATCACAATGATGGTAATAAATGGGTTTACATGGGGGATAAACTAAAAAGATAATGGTTAAAAAAACTACAACATGTAATAAACCCAATTTATGTTAATATTTATATCTTATATTCTCTAAGGGTCTTCAATGGCCTATTTTAGAAACATGTGGAATGATAATATAGTGGGTATAATATTTTCTTTTAAAAAATTCCATAAGTTTCCTCCCACCCCCACTATAAAAGGCCTCCTACTCTACACTCTTGTCACACATAAAAAATAATTTTTTTAGACAATATGTACCTAAATAAAATACTTAATACCCTTATATAATTCTATTTTACTTTTATTGATCATAAATACAATCTAGGTGTGCTTTTTATGCCATCCAAAAAGACTTTCCTAAAAAAGAGTTATCATTATTAAACAATAATTTTTTTGTTTCTTCTTACACATCCTTAAAATATTTGGAAAACATGATTATATAATAACATAAATATATAAAAAATAAATATATTTAATTATCTTATATTCATGGGATATATTGATCTCCTCTTCCGTTAAATGGGATATGGAATTGTTGATCTTATATATGGTGGACTACCATCTCTCAAACCGATATCATTCATTTTTCACCTCAAAATTTCTTTGATATATATAATTATGGATTTAAAAAATGTATATATTATATATAAATATGATATTATTAAACCTATATAAATAAAAAATTACATATTCCTTCTTAATTTTTATGTAGTTTAAAATATAATAATGTCACTTGTGTGTGTGACAGAGTTCCGCCACATGAAGCAATGTGATAGATTTTTAACTTACACATTACAAGGAAATTATTAAGGGTAAATGAAATGAATATATGTTATATATAAGAAAATTTACTAATTATTTAATATTAATATATTACCCCTTCATTACTTTTTAACTTTTTAATGAAATGATATCACCACTTGTGCATACATACGACCTAATGACTCCATGAAGTGATGCGATTAATTTTCCATATACAACCTTCAAGATTCATTATAAAAATATATATAATGAGATAATTTGGAATTTTTAATATTAATATAATTCAGGATATTATTTATCAATATCCATTACCCAATAACCACAACTTTCTTAACAAAACAAGCATGAGAAAAAAATCTAATTAAGACCAGAAATAGTGAAAATAATGAAATATTTTAAACAAATGGGTTGTAAATTTTATAATAGGATCATATTTTATATTATAAATATGAAAATTGTTTAGGAATTAATTATTAACATTCATAATACAAACTTATTTGAGACTAATGAAGATTAAAAAATTAAATTATAAGTTAAGGGACTTTTCCTCAATTACAATTCATTAAAGCATATTGTAAAGTCACACACCAAATTTTTTATATATTCTATATAATGACCCATTTTAATTTTATTGAATCATTAATTAATAATTAAGGTTATTTAAGGTTTCTATTTTAATTATTTCATCTATGTGGATTTTACATGAAAATTACAATGTGTTAAAAAAAATTAACTCAATTTCTATTCATTTGGTTATGCTAATCATTCATTGCCTTTGATATTATATTATTATGTATTAAATAAAATATAATTTATATTTCATTTATTTCAAATTTATTATGTAAAATTACATTTTATAATCATAATTGGCTCATTTATTAAGCCAACATTCATTGTTATGATCCTTCTAAGGGTTTATTTCGAAATCTTATTTCCATCAAGATTGTATACAACCATGTTTCCATTGAAAGAAATTATGTAGTCATTGGCTAATGAACTAGTGAATTTCTTTTATAATCTATTTATTCATAATTTTTACATGTAATAATACCATTTTACCACTAATTTGTAGTCATAATTATTGATTAAATGTTTTTAAGAATATCCATCTTTATTTATCTCTTCGGCCACAAATACTTTTCCTTCCCAATCCATGTATTATAAAAATATTTTTAACATCCAAATGATATAATAAATTTATTTTTCCTACTATTTGACTTTTTAAAAATATTTTTAATCAAATCATCATGATATTTTTGATAAAATCCCTTGTTTAATTTTACTAAAAGTGTGAAAGGAAATTTTGTAACATCTAATGTATGTATAGAATATCCAATTTTACTAAGAATAAGTTATTTAATTTTTAATTTATATATTTTAAAAGATATTTTAATATAAAATTATTATAAAAAATAGTGAACTTTTTTTAATATTTTCAATTTGAAAACATTATTTTACCCAAAATAATTTGATAAATTTTATTATGGTATTTCTATTCATCAACGACATCAAATATTGATAGTAATTATGATACACAAGGAATATTACATATTGATACCATTCTAAAAATTTATCTAGATGTTTTATGATCAGAGTTGATAATGGAAAGTATTGAAATTCTCTTCCTTGATTATTTTTTGTAATCAATAACATTACATTGAATTATTATATTTTTCATTATCATTTGAAACTAAATTTCCATCAAATATCAATATTATTTATCATAGATATATTATTTACATAATCCTCATATCATTTGTATATATGGTATTTTAATTTTAAATATGTATAATTTAGTCGAGAAATTATTGTTACTCTGTATTCCTTTCACGATATAGAAATTTGTTATTAAGAAATATTTTTCATGAATTAAATTGATCAATAAATATATAAGTTATATATTGGACAAGATAATATAGGAGGTATCCTAATATAGATTTTCCAATTACACTTTAGTAGCCTCATGAGATGAATCAGTTTTTAATCCTTACATAAAAGGTTTTTTATTTATAACTAACCGTAATCTTTAAACTATCATATAAAATTTCTTGACATAAGATGTGTCATGATGCCATAGATTAAGAAGTATAATAATAAAAAATTTCATTCATTAAGAATTCAGTAATTATTATATGTGTGTTTTTCAGTGATATTATCTATTGTTTTATTTAATTATTAGTTTATTGATATAATTTAATGTGTTTTCACTTATTTAAATTTCCATATTGATTACAAATTATCTAATAATGATATGAATTTTTTTGATAAAATTGAATTCTTGTTAATGTATTTAACATTGAATATTGATTAATATTTATCGATTATGTATTATCTAATCATTATAGTCGTGTTAGTGACTAATTAAATTTTTTGTTTATATATTAATCTTACCATATTGATTAATCCTAATTAATTATGAATTATTTACTCTTCATATATAAAATTATATAAAACGCTTATAAGGAATTCGGGTCACCCTTATTTTTTGTCCATTCGTATGTATCTAGGAAGTGTAAAATGAATGATAATAAAGGATATGTTAGAGGAAAATGATATTTTTAAGAAACAATGTGCACTAATTTTTTTTATTAAAATGTAATATTAGAATTGTGTATATATATAGTTTTTAAAGACACCTAAAATATTCAGTGGTTTGGGATATGATCAATTTATTCTAGTTTTAATGTAATAAAGTAGGCACCATATCCAGAATACTAGGTTTAGGGTCTCTACTATTGGTATAAGTAAAGGTTTTGTAAAACCCTTAAGAAATAGATTTTGGAAATCATATATTAAGAAACATAACCCTATCATAGAATTTAAGGTTATGTATAGATGAGAACTCTGATTGTTTGGTAAGGAAATATATATATGGTTTTTCTAGAAAATACCTCACTGTTTGGATAAAATAAGAGTAAATGGTTTAGGAATGGATGTACCTAGAAGAAATAACTCTGAAGATAGAGTATTTGGCATAATTTAATCATATACAAGTGAAAGATAATGATCCACACTTCACAACATGTTTTACACTCTTAGGGTATATTCTTTGGAAAAATAAAATTTTATTTACATTCTATTATGATGGATTTAAATAAGTGATAAAAATTAGAGACATAAGTTGACTCTAAGGATTCATTGATTTAATCTAAGTTGTCATGATTTTGAAATCATATTAATTATTAGATGTTTTTCCCACTATAATTATTATTGGACACATTATGATTTTTAATTTTAGTCAATTGATGCATCCCAAAATAATTTTGATAACATTAAAAATATTGTAAAATATGGTTAATATAAACAACCAAATGGGATTATTATTGGATTGAAATATATTAGGATCACTACTAATCCATTTTCTTAATTAAATATTAATAACCTTTACCTTAATCGAATATTTGACTCACTAATGAAGATAATGTTAGAGTTTTCTAATAGGTCATGTGGTAGAGACCATAGAAAAAATAATTCATGATTTCTATCATATCAGAAATGTGAAAATAAATACCCATGAAAATACAAAAATTATTTAAAAAATATTTTAATTATAGAATATTCTTTTTTATGGAATTGAATTTCGAATGAAAATTGAAAATTATGGTAGAAATAAATAAATTTTATCCTGGGGACTCCTTTATAATAATTTTTCTTAAATATGAGGAATCTAAGAATTATGCAAGTGGATTCCCTCTTCTAAAGGTAAATCCATATACTAGATAAGGAACTATATTTAAAAATAATAGTTGAATTGTTTTTATTTTGGGATTCATGAATTAAATTGTGGAAATATTTTTACCAATTGTATTTTAGTTATATGATCATGAAACATATAACGATTTTTCTGAAAATTAGAACCATATATGTAATCATTAACATAATAACCACGGATACCACCATGGGAATATGAGTTTAATTTTGATAGAAATTTCAGCATCATAAACAACCCAATTAAAAGAATTGTGATAGAAATGTTAAAATATTAAGGATATTTTTGTAAAACATTTATGGGAATATGAACTATTATTTCAGTTTATAAAAGAATTATTTTTGGAATAATGTATTTAAATTTTTTAGAATTATGAACCGATGTATTTGTAACTTTTAATATTTCTATTATATTTGACGTTCAATTAATTATGAGCCACCACAAATTTCAAGGATTATAGTAATTATATAAATATTTTTTTTGAAAAAGAACAACTTGCATGATTGGTGACAACCCATTACATCCGACTAAGTCTAGAATGTTTCGACCCACAACTAAATGATGATAAGGGTTATTTGCTGACCACTATGTGAAATTATCTTCGGTTTAATATTAAAATTTTTACTAAACTTATTTGATAAATTAATATTAATGATATATAAATGGCGTTATTGTTGTGGTTTAGAGATGAATAACTTGTACTAACAATATTGGTTATGGAAAATATTTAGAAACTATGGGAAACTCATATCACTATTTTATAGATCATATGTTCTGTTAAATGATTATTCTAAATCTTTTTGATTAAAAATTATATTTTATTATTAATTTCAAGTGTTATGATATGAATTGATATTTTATTGATGCACAAACAAAGTGTTAAATTGTGGACATTTAATATAATGTAACTATGTATATTTCCATATGTTATTAAATATAAAATAATTCATAAATATTAGGAAAATGGATCTTGAAAAAAATGTGTTTTCTTGATACATTAATATGTGGTGAAAATAATTTTATTTTAAATAATTATAGATATTATTTGAGGACCTTAATTTTACATAGATTATTTACATTCTTGCAATCAATATCCCCAATCACTATCAATAATTATTTTCACCATTCTTCCATGTAAAACCCCTATAACCTATTATATACTAATTGAAAACATAGTAATGTATTATGATAGAAGAAATTATTATTTACATTTCTCTCATGTCATTATGAATTCTTATTAACCCTTTTATGATGTGTGTTTTTCAATAGTGACATTTCTAATTGACAAACACCTGATTATCGAGATAAAGTTTAAATTGAGTGGTAAAAAATTATTAAATGATACAATAATATTACACCCCATGAATTTAAAAGAATAAATATGGATTTGAAAGAAAATATGAGATGAAATAGCAATCATATATGGAATTTAACACCCCGATACATTTTGACATGTTTCTTTTTAAATAAAATTTTTATCTTTAATATCTTCGAGAATGCATAAACTTGAGTCTAAATAAACCATAATATAGTCTGAAATTATGAAAATTAGTAGTTAATTTGTTTAGTATGAATAGTAAAAAAATTCATAAATATTTTTACATATTGATTAAAAATAAAATAATAATAATTTAAAGAAAATATAAATGTTTTCTGAAAAAGACTAATTTTTTGAAAGTTATTTTAATAAATCTTTGGACAAACAATTTAAATTTAATTTTTACAAATTTTTTAAATATTATTTGAAAAATTAAACATTTTTAAGAAATTCGGATTTAAAATTATATTTGGATAATTTTTTGGGATTTTTCAGAAATGTTTCATTTTTTATGAATAATGAAAAATGATGTTTTTAATTTAAAACTACATTTTTAGATAATTTAAAAGTTACAATTATATTTTTAATTGGATTTAATATAAAATTAGGTAAATTATATTATAATTTATCTAATTTAGGTCATTTAATTAATATAATTTTCCATTTTTATATTAAAACCTTTTATACTAATTAGAATTTTCTCTTTAGAAACCCACGTTTTCCTCACATTTATGGATATTGTTAAAATTGGACTATTTTAAATTAATGAATTTAATTTGAAAAAATGGATTAAATATTCTGAATAATAATAATTTATATTATTTAATATGTTCAACCTAATTTTTTCCATTATGAACAATACAAATTATATAATGTAATTACCTTGGTTATGGTAAAAATAAGAATATTGAGGGGTTAAAATGTGAAGATGATGGTTAAAATGACCTAAAACATGTCCAAACAACATTTTATGGGCATATTTCAACCGTAAAACCTCTGATGGTCAATAATTAAGTACTTGATAAAGCTTGTTTCAGGAGAATTACTTTGTTTTCAAATAATTCTGTAAAAAATTTCATGTGTATCCTCTCTCCCACATATAAAAGGCCAAACGTATACTATTCCATTAACACATATAAAATCATTTGGTTCTAAAAATACCTACAAAAATAACATCCTTAATCCCATAAAAATTCTATAGGACTTGTTTTTAACAAAAACCTATGAGTGGAAGGGTTTTTTTGAAAACCTTAAAGAGTTTTCTGAATAATTGGTTATATTCATAAAGATGTGTTTTTATATTTATTCTTCTTCAAAATCATTAAAAAAATAAAAAACCATTATTAAATAAAAAATATCAATACATTATGTATCATAAGATGTTATTATGTTATATTCATGAACTATGTTAATCTCATCTTCCATAAAATTTGAAATGAAACCATTAATCGAGTGTACGACGGTCTGTTGCCTCACAAACCAATGTTATTTTTTTCCATTACCACCATTAAATGATGGATATAATGATAGATTTACCATATTTATTTGATTTTTATGACATTATTACAATGTTTTAACTATAATATCCCATATTAATCCATACTTACCAATCCATATTAAATTAGATAACATCTCTTCTGTGTACGATATACTAGCAGCTCAAGAAGTGATGTGATTAGAATTTTAGATAGGATTTATAAGAAATGTAATAAGTATTAATTTAATTAAAAAATATGATATAAAAGAAATGATATTTAATATTTAATATTACTATATCAACTACTCTATTAATCTTTATCTCATTAATGGAGTGATTTTGTTTTTAATTTGTAGATAGGACCTACCATCTCTACAAAGCGATGTGGTTCATATTCCATGTCCAAAAGTAAATAATGATTCTAAACATTAATATAAAGAGTAATTATGATATTTATAACATTATATCATTATAGGGATGATATTTCTCTATTAAATACAAAGTAACAACAACATTAATAATATAACGCGCTTTAAAAAACAAGGAAATACACACCCAAAATAAAGTACAAAACAAAATATTATTTAAAGATTTTGGTAAAATATTTTAAGAGGATCATATATGATATTATAAATATTAATACAGTGAATTAAAAATTAATTACATGATTAAAACCATTATATATGAAATTGAATAATCATCAACCAAAATGAATCAAGAGGTAAGGGACAACATCCTAATCTCCTTCTTTGAAGAATATTGTTATTTTATTCCCTAAAATACTTTTATATCAATTATATACTACATTATAGCCATATAATATCATTAATAAATCATATTTTATTTTATATTATTTTTTAATTTTATTATTTCATCTAAGGGGATTTGACTTGAAAATTTAAATGTGGTTATGTATTTAAAAATTCAATTTATTTACATTTGGATTTATAAAATCATCATTTACTTTTACAAACTGATATTAAGTGTGTAATAATTTTTTATTAAATTATATTTCTTACACTTTATTTATGTGGATTTATTTTGGATACTCATATTTGACTCAATTATTAATTATCACATTATTATTTTGATCATGGATACACATAATTGATTCCATATTTTAAAAAATGTATTTAACATTATCCAAAAAAATTTATTAAATAAATTTTTACCCATGAATTTTTGTCTATAAATTGTTTTTAAATGAATATTATTTTCATTTTCCAAACATGCCCCATTTTTATTTTTCTAAAAATGAAAAATGAATATTTTTTAACATGTATGACATGTATAGAATATTCTCAATCATGACCACTCATTATTTAAAATATTTCATGATTAGTTTCAAAGGATATTTTGAAAGATATTATTTAAAAAATATATTGTCATCTTATGTATTTAAATATAATTTCAATGTGAAAAAACTATTTTCATCAAAATTTTATTAATGATATGTTTATTTTTTTTCTATTCATCAATGACACCAACCCATTATTGTACTAATGATCCTATGGGGTTATTTTGTATTGATACCATCTTTAATATTTTTCAAGATGGTTTGTAATCTATTTTCCTAGGGATGGTATTGAAATTATATTTCATTAATAAATATTGTAAACATTAAATTTCCGATTAAATATTCACTATATTTTTCATTGAATAGTATATTTCACCTAGATATCTATTTTATTTTCAATATATATATTTATTACTTTGAACATATATCATTTATTAAAATGGTATTTTTCATTTAATTTTATGTTATTTATTGGGGAAGTTATTATTATTATGTATCAATTACTCAATAAATAAATTTTTTGACAAGCCATATTAATCATGGATTTAATTTATCATTAAATATATTAATAATGTTTTAGGCCTAAAGGTATGGTTGGTACCTGTTTATAGGTATACCATCGATCTATCAGTTATCTCATGAGGAGAATTAGCTAGGTAGTCTTAGTTAAATGGGTTTCTAGTGTATACCTACCCATCAGTTGTATTCATTTCGGTAAAATAACTTTACAATAAGGGTATCAATGCCCCTAAGATCATGAAATATAATACTTAAGAATTCACTTTATTAATAATATACATATTATTATCCACGTGGTTTTCTTTATAATATTATTTTTTGATTCATTTCACTATAAGATTATTGATTAAATGGATGTGTTTTTAGTTATTTACCATTTCTTATTGATTACAGTTTATTTAACCATGATAGTCATGTTATTGATAAAATGGAATGTTTCTACAGATACTTACTTCTCCATAATTATTATTCATTAGAGATTATGTATCATATAACAATAATAGTAATGTTATTGATTAAATGGATTGTATGTTAATATATATACCTTGACAAGTTGATTATATTTTATTTATTATGGTTTATTTATTCATGATAACATTTGTTTTATTTAACTCTTTCTAATCATTTTATATTACACTTATTTGGATTATATTCCCATGAATTATAGAAGTGAAATAAGATATTATCAATGAATATTTTATAGGGAATAATAATATTTTAAAAAAATGATTAGTGATTTTATGTATTCAAATATAATAGGGGAATCTTGTATGTATATAGGTAAAAATACAGTTAAACTATTATTTTCTTTGGGTAATAATTTATTATGTCTAGTTCCAATTTAATAAACAAAATATTAGCTCCGAACAATAATAGTCAGGGTTACTACATTATAATTATCCAATATAATTTTAACATATAATAAAATTTAAAGCATAAAGCATTAAATAATTATTTTTACCTGATTTTGTGTATTTATATTAATATTTCATTTTCCTATCTTTATAAATTTTATATGATAAAATTATTTTAATCATTAAAATTATTATTATAAAATATGGAAAATATTTCAGTCTTTGTATTTTTCATCAAAAATAATTAGCAAGGATATAAATTAAAAATAATGGTATAAAATAAATTTGTGTAAGGGAAAAAATCAAAATTGTTTTTTAAAAACTTAATATTTCAATAAAAAATATTGGTTGAGGAAGATTTTAACCTGAACTCATATTCCTCTCTTAGGTTGACATTATTAATAATTAAAGGGTTACTCCAATGACATCTCATTCCTTTACATTTAAATGGGATACATACTCACCAATTTAAGACAAATCATATCTTCTTATTTCTCATTAAAAGTATTTAATTTATATCCTACTAGAACCCTATACCACGTTCAAAAGATCCTGCTCACAATTCTTTAGCATAAAGAATTTATTTATGAAGAATATTCCATGGAAAATTCGAGACCCCGACAAGAGTATTAGAAACTAATTAACTTGTATTATTAATTATATAGTTTCATATTAATTCTAGAATCACTAGTATAATAATTTTACTGACACTTATATTTAGTACATTTATTATATCAAGTGTATTATCAATTTTTGTTCATATACCTATACATTTATAGAAAAATCATTGTTCATGCTTTGTGTGGACTAGATCCTCCACATTATAACGTGTTTTCATTCGCTTCACTACATTAAAAAGATGAATTTTACAATTATATTAATGGAAAAATATGATTTTTTATATCATTAATAATTTTTCAAGACATATTATTGAAAACAATAATGATATTGTTGAAAATGGTTATCGTTAATTTAATTAATTAAAATAAGTTACCTAAGATGCTAACCATTTATAAATGTATTTCAATATTATCATATCCATTACTTATGCATGTATTTCTATATAAGTTTTATATATGACACTAATTAGAACAAAATATGATCATTATTCTTTTGGTATAAGCATACTAAAAATAATCCATCCCATACAAACCCATTAATCATTATTGGTTCATGTTTATGTTGGTTTAACCCCCCTACATGAGAAATTCTACAAATATATGTCATAAAAGACTAATGTAAGTTATTTAATGGTTTAATATTATATAAATATATAAATATATAATTTTTATTTTTTTATGTCAATTTTACATATATTAAACAAATTAACTATAAAAAACCATTAAATTATCTAGGATCACCATGAAATGTTATTTTTAAGAATCCCATTTTTTGTGATAAATGAGTTAGATGTGTGTTCGTGTAATTCCAGATAATAGGTATGGTGTTTTTCATCACAAATTCCGCTCAATGATACTTGTTTAATATTATGCATCAACATTTATTTTTTGGGTTCATATACTACCAATATGAGATATAATTTCTATTACATACAATTTAATCATGTTATTTTATGTTAAATTAAAATACCTATCTTTATATTGGTATTGATTCAAATGATTCTAAACCTTTATTTTTTTATTGGTTTCAAATTTAAATCACTGATAAAAATTAAATTTTATGAATCATGTTTTAATTTAATGGTTTATTCACTACTCATAAATATATACTTATTATAAAATTTTTATTTAATGGGTATTACTATAAAATTCCTAATACTTTATCGAAGTGGGTATGGATTCAATTATTTCCCTAGATGCAAAAAAAATTGGACAACTCAATTCCCATTCATTGATTTATGATCAATTTATTGAATAGATTTCATATTATTTGGGAAAATACTACAATTTTATTACAATATATGGTTTTATGTTTCATTTTGGATATATATTTCTACCACATAAACCGTTTTACATATATTTCTCATTTATTGGGATACATTATTTTGAATTCAACCACATTATTTCTATTGAATTCTTATGATCATGCTATTCTGATATTGGCTTGGTATAATTACCATTGTTCTATATGATGTGAACATATACTTTTATATTATTCATATTGGATGATACTAATCTATAATGTGTGGTGTTTTATGGGTGTAGTGAATGTTATTTCTATTCAATAAGTTTTCATTATAATACAGATTATTCTTGGCATGTTGGTGATGTATTTATTGACCATTTAATTTCATTATCTAGATGGGTTATTATTAAGTTTATAATTTTTTTTATCATTGGAAAATTATTGAAATTCCTGATTATTATTGAGTACTACCACATGTTGAACATGTATTTATATTTTTAATTCATTCTTATATAGATAATAATGTATATATTCGACCATTTTTTCCTTAGAGAATTACATGAAAGGTCATGTTTACTGTTATGGTTAATAACTAAGAATTAATTAGGTGATGGGTGTGGACCAACATTATATTGAACCATCATACACCAATAGGTCTCATGAAGAAAAATTAGTTTGTGTATTTTTTGTACTTAGTCCAAATTCAGTAAGATATCTTGATTTCTATCTCGACGACAAGTAATGTTTCTTGTCAAAAAAAAATTAAAAACAATATTTTGATGACTACCATTATGAATTATTATATTATGTGAATATTATTATTGATATCCATTTTTCCCTTTATTATCATACATATATAATGCTACATGTTTAATGTCGAATATGCCTTTCAGTTCATTAATTATCCATTCCATACTAATTTTCCCAATATGTTCCATGATTCATTTAGTTATAAGTTTCCCTTATCAGGTGAGTTAGCATGTACTTTTTTCATATAAATTCCCTAGGTTATGAATAAACTTATTACACATAGAATGTTCATAAGTATAGAAAGTGTAAAATAATTTTTTTATATGTTGTGGACTCATTATTGATTATGTAGTTTCTCATATAATATTAAAATTATACATTTAATAAATTGAATGTTGGAATTATAATATAATGTTTTTTTCAAATTATTTAAATATATAAACATAAAAAATAACTTCATTTTTATTCTATTCAATAAACATTATTTATTTGGTTTATATGCATAGTTATATATAGGGTTGTGTTGCTGGTATTAATGAAAAAATTTATTGCATGTGTTTATGGATAAGATACAAGAGTGCATGTCAGAGGTTTATGGTTAGTATCAATGGAATGTTTTAGATAATTTTAGAGATTATGATTTTTTGGAGGATAATTTTATCAATAGTAGTTTATTTTTTATCAAAATTTATAATGTGGAAATAAATCTTGGGGATATTATATGATTTAATGATAAGGGAATAACCTATATCTTATTTGGGGATTAAGATAAGAAAATATATGTGAAAACACATGTAATAAGACTATATATTTTGTTACATTATGATGTTTAGTTAAACTCAGAAATAAGTGACTTTCATAATAACATATCAATGTCTGGATGATGGAAAGTGGATGTTGATATGGTCCAAATACACCAAGGGGGAATCACTAAAAGTAGTTTTTATTAAGCATTGAATCAATCATCGTTCTAATTTGTGATGAGTGGGTTACACATACAAATTTATAACCTTTAAGTATATTATATAGTTAATAAAATTATATATATGAATAATTATAAAGGATTTAATATTGAAAAAAACTAATTTGGATAGAAAACATAACAAAAAAGGCCATTTATTCAAAGGATTGAAAAAAGAGAGGCATTGGTTTATTCCAAGGTATCATATGTTATAAAAAATGTTTTCCCAATGAATGAACTAATCTAATTGTTGTTTTAAGATAAATATTTTCTATATTACAATGAACCTTTTTGTTTTAGTATTTCATTGAAATGGGGTCACCAAAATGAATTTGAGAAGGGTATTTACCTAAACACTACTAAGTCTTTTAACCGAACAATGATGTATTCTTAAATGGATGATAATACTATATTATGCTTACTATAATGGAAAATGGGACTTTCATAGTCTTACCTAATGTAGTGTCATTTATATTTTTCATAGAAGTTAATCTATATTCAATATTTGGTGATATTTATTGAAGATATTCCAGTATATATTAAATGTTATGAGGATTATTTAAAACCAATCAATATTATTATACAGTAGTTTATCTTTAATGTAATTGAAACATATATTAAATATTATTAATAACTATTAAAGAGTATAACAAGGTCATTTTTGGGTAATTATTGGAGTATAATTTATTGAGGTATGTATAACGCTTTATAGAATTATAAACATGATGATGAGAATATAAAGGGTGGATTGATTTTGGAAATGTATATTAGATAATAATAGGTAAACCTTGGATTGATAATTTAATCATGAATTTTTTTTCTGAATTTCTTTTAATTTTTAAGATTATAATATATAGAGAGTTTTGTGTGGCATTAGGATCTAGTGGCTAATAATATTTTAATCTTAAATATAGAGTTCATTATTTGAGTATTATATAATCTCATTCTGGTTTAATGTCATTGATATTGAAAAATATTATTTGAATGGTATGTTTTTTAGAGTATATGAGTAGGGTATATAAATGCATTCATATATGATTGAATTAATGATTAACATTGTTTGATAAATGATAATTCAGATTCTGCGAGAACATATTTAAATGATTATTGGTTTTAAAATATATTAATAAATTTAATGTATATTTGGAATATGTAATTTAATTATTAGGTTATTAGTTATGATGTAACCAAACTCAAAGTAACCTAGATTGATCCAATAATTAAATATGATAATCCAAGAGTGATATAGGTTTAAAAATTCTAATACAAGTTGAGTTTCAAGCACTATAGGTTGTCCTGATAATGTTATACAGTGAGATATATTGTGGGTTATATTCTTCCGGTTATTTACGAAAATTATCTTTCTAATATCATTACTCTTATTTACACTTTTGGACATCGTAATGTATTAATCCTAATGGAAACATGTTAACAATTGATTCAATGGAAAATTTAAAATTTTACCTAATAAGAAATATAATGAGATGGGTATGGGTGTAGAAAACATTATAAATATTTAAAAATATGTACAAATAATTATAATTAACAATGTGAAAGTAGTAAAAGAACCAAATAGAACATTTAAGAGGAAGATATAATCATATGAATGATTGACAAAAAAAATGATTACAAAAAAAATATTTTATTTCCTATATCTCCATATTGTGGGAAGAAAAATGTGGAAAATTTATATCAAGGTATGAGAAAATGCTTATTCATGGATATTAAGGTCATAAAACTATCATGTTTAAGGAAAATTAAAATACATAAACAATTCTTCAATTACATGTAAGTTGGTAGTTATGTGACACAATTTCCTAATCCAATGACAAATGAGAAATATAGTCACCTACAACTGTGAAATCTATGAAAAGAATATTAATCAACTATTAAAGGGTAAAATAGTTTATTTCACATTAAATCATATAGATAACTATGTCATGTATGTTTTCATTAAAAACTAGATATTGTGTGGTTAACAATAACTTTTAGATAGAATATTATATTATAAATCATCTGTAAATTTTCAAGGAAGTTATTTCTTTGAGTTCTTGATAAAAATACCTTAGAAAATGTCTACGTGAAATTTGGAATGTGATGGATCCCTTTATTTAGAATTTTAATAATTTTTAATATTGTTAAATATCATTCCACATCCAAAATAAAATCAATATCATCTAGTGGTGTAATGTTATCTATGAGTCCCCTATAGAAATAATACTAAACTAAAGAGTCAAATTAAAATGATTATTTTTTTGGGGGGGAATATAACTTTTTCATTTTATTATTTATGATTACCTTTAAATAATTCAATTTTATAGATATCGTTCCCCACATGAAATTCCAAAAATAAACCAAAACCTGATAAATTTCGATATAATATTAATGTTTATGTTAGACTATTAAGACCTAATCATTGAATTAGAGGGAATGTAAAATATTAGACACTTAATGAGTAAATTTTATAATGAAAATAAATACTATTTTTAATATGAATGAAATTAAATTAGTTCACATAAAATGACTAATAAAATAATTTATCATTTGGAATAGTGTTTTTCTAAAAATTTATTTCTTATGAAATACAAATTCAATTTCATGAAATAAATAATAAATGATAAATTTTTTAATATACCCAATTTTATTTATTTGAAATAAAACCCTATTTTTTAAATAAATTAAAAGCATCTTTATGTGAAAAGGTAATTTCATCATAAATTGTGATTACTATGAATTTCATAATGGGTAAAATTCATGATAATTTAATGACTCCTTTTTTTCATTATAACAGTTTAAAATATTATACAGAATATTTTAAAAGTTATAAGTGGATATATTATGACATTAATGGGATTTTAGAGCCTTATTACTCAAATTTTAAAAATTATAAATATATTCTAACATGTGCGAACAATTGTTTTGGAATACTAAAATATCCCACCAACTTTATCTATGATAAGAAATTCAAGACCACTGTTAAATCTATAATTTATGTATTACCATCTCTGTGACATAACCTTAGTGTTTGTCAAGTGAATAGTTTTATCAGACCCCATCTCATGTTTTTCTGTTTTCTTTTGTTATTATTATAATCATTATTATTATTTTATTTCCCTTATCTTTAATTCCTTATTTTCATTATCTTCTCCGCAAACACCCTCAAAATCCATTTTTATGCAGGCATCAATCCAGAGTCCTCCAAATTACATGTTTTTACCCATCAGTATTAGTAACAACTTAACGGGGAAGAGTTAAACAACATATAGTAATGTTCCAGTTGAATCTCAAATTTATTTTGGTGTTTTAATTTTTGGTTTTTAAATTTTCATGCATGTCATGGGATCTAATAGATTATCAATTTTAGAATTTACTATTGGTTAATCTTGTTGTTTTTTTTGTGATATTCGATACCGTTTTCATGTGATTAGTAAATATTTGGTTCTCTCAATCGATATCCCTCTTCTAGTTCATCAGACCTGATTTCCTCTTCTTCCATGGTGTATCTCTTAACTGGTTTACCAGTTTTTATTACTTTTTTTCCATCCATTTTATTTTACCCTTTCTCAGTTTTGAGAAAATGAACCTAAATAAAATTATAAAAACAAAATTATATATTGATAATTTATAAAATTGTCAAAGGGTAATTTTGAAATATTATCAGATGATAATAATCTAGAGAATTATACAAGATAATTACACAAAATCATCAATAGATAATATAAAAATTATTATCCAATGATATTTTGTGAAATGATCAATTATAATTTTTATTAATTATGAAGTGTTTCTTACTTCAATTTATTAAATCATAATTTATTTAATTTAAAATAATGTAATTATTTTATTATAAAAAGATAATTTATGAAAAATTATCAAAATACAATTATAAAAGGATAGTTGATAAAAAAATTCGTAAGATAAATGTGAAATGATAATTAATAAAATGTTATCCAAATATTTTTTTTGGAATTTATCAATGTATAATTTTAAATAAATAATCAAAATATTATCCTTTGTTTAGTGTGAAATTTATGAGAAATTATGAAAGGATAAATATGAAAAAATATCATGGATAAGTACATTGAATTATCAAATCAAAATTATAACAGAATGTTAAATGTAATATTACATTCATTTAGAGATATATATTTTCAAAAGTTGTTTTTATATTTTTTCATGTGGAAAATAGTATTATCCCATGCATGGTCCTAGAATTAAAATTATGAAATCATATAATAGAGAGAATATATTATATTATGCGATATTTTATTTCTTTTGGAAATAAAATTTCTAGTTATTGTTTTAGTAACCCTTGAAGAACCTCATGTATTTATGTGTTGATAACTATTATAAATAATTATACAAGGTCATGTTCTTGATAGTTGAGTTTTTCACCCTATATTTTGAACTACACAAGGCTATTTATCATTGATGTTTGATGAAATTGATGTAGTAATTTCTTTACCATTATTGGGAAATACATATTATATATTCATGGTTTGTCTATATTATTAATAAGCATTGTTTATCATGTATTTTATGTAGTTGTGTGAGTTTCAATAATTTATTCTTGATTATGACCAAATTATTATCTATAGCCTTGAAGATGTTTTTCATGATCCTTAATGATGTTCCTATCTTATAAATATATATTTTCTTTTGTTGTATGGACTATAAAACTATACATGAGGTATCATGATGATCTAGTAGAGTTATTAATATGGTTTTAAATTTACTAAAAATCTTTATAGGGGGTTTTCCTATCCCAAATGTAGAGGTTGTATAATTGGCTAGTTATCCAACCTAATGTAATCTAAATAACCATACTGCAGGGAATAGATATCCTTACAGATGCATGTGTCTATGTAAATGGATAGTTGGTTGATATATTACACATTCTAATCGTCCATAAAGCATTGTGTGGATATCCTTATATTGGGATATGGATTGGTTAATGGATAGACGATTGTCAGTTGGAATGAAATGATACTGAGGTAAAACACCATCGTGGTGGGTTTCTAGTGTCATCATAAAGGAGGTATTCGGGTTGAATTTTCAAATATCCTTAACCAAAACAATATTAACCAGGTTGGGGCGGGTTTGATATAAGATTTACATGTGCATGATAACCTGACCCATGTATGATTGTAAAATTATTTATTTATTTAGTTATTTTATTTCCATGTTATTATATATTATGTCAACATATTTTATAGATGCATCGATGGTATCCTAATGAGTCCTGTATTCACAATATACTCAATAATTTTAGAATTCTTGTAGGTTTTATTAATATACATCTAGTAAATGGAAAGGGACCTATGGTCAATGGATGCGTATAAAGAATTTAGTTAGTAGTTTACAAAGACAGAATAAAAAAGGACAAATATATTATTTATTTATTTATCTATTGATACCTTTTCTTGGTTTGGTTTTACTCTTATAAATACCATTTATTTATCCTTGTATGAAATGTATGTCATCTATTATATCTACATGATTACTCTAATAACTTATTATCATTATTATTATTATTGTCATAAAGAAGACAAGATACTATTGGTATTGAATCACCACTGACAAACATAGAACCTTACTGGTAGATCATAGCTTATTGTGTACAGATAGGATGCATGAGTTCATGTGGCCCTCCGACCCGGCTATAGATTTCAAAGTCAGGGTGTTTTGAATTTGTATAAGATTCCTAGTATTTACAAAATGGTTTCTTATCTTTTATTTTATTTGAGATATATTAAACTTGAGAAAATATGATTGGGACTAATGAATGGGAAAATTATAATGCAAAAATATAATAGTATAGAAGACAATAATGTTTCCACAATGTATATATTTTGATGTAACATTGATTAATTTAACATTCAGTGATACAGATGAGACTGATATGTGGTTTATGATATTTATGGTAAATTAATACATCATGTATAGGAATGTAGGTTCAAATTCTTTATATATACATGTTGTGGTTCTTCAAAATAGTTCTTCAATTACAAACCTTGATAGGCGTTATCTCTTATATATTGTTTCTATTTGTGTTATATATCAGGGTCTTCATGTTGTTATGATATATGTTTATTTTTATTTATTATATAAAAAAATTGTATTGTTATGTTTCATTATATATGGGTACTACTGACATATAGGGCTGGGACCATGGTTAGTGATTTGATGGGTATGCCTTATGTTGCGGGTAGACCCAACGGTGAAGCTATTTTGATCCCATAGTCATTATAGGATTTGTTCAAAAAATAAATTTTACAACTATTTCATATATTCCACCATATAAACATATTATGGGACTTCCTTCTATGGAATCATTGGATGCTGCTATGACACTACCCATATTGTAGTAGGATGTACACCAGAACTCTCTGGTATTGGCATAGGTGATTTAGGCAGTAGAGCCTGCTCAGTTGGGACTCTCAAGGAGTATTTCCCTCTATGGAGGAACTGTTATAACAAACATGTCCAATAATGTTCTGTATATATTACTCTATTTTCCTTTTCTATTACAAGGTACATGTGCCATGAAATATAAAGAGAACTGGATAGATAATATCCAAATAATTTTTAACCTACAATAGACTCATAAGGAAGTAAAAATCATTCTGGAAACATTCATATTTTGAAGGCATTCCAAAAGATAGTGGTCTTCCATGATTTTTATGGAATTTGAGAAGGTCTTACATGGGAGACCATCACATATATTTTTCTCAGGAAGCACACTCCTAACACGATAATGCATGGCTTTTACCATGAATTCATGAAGTTAGAGTAAGGTTTTATTATTTTCTCTTCATATTCTTCCATGTTTATAGAATTAAATATTTTTCTTCCATTATAGTTGTATGGAATGTGAATATGAGATAAATGTTTGAGATATTCCATTAACCAGATCCCAAATTTTAGGTTTTTGAAATTGAATTTATGATGTATACATTAGTTCTTCTCAAGTCAATGACCTTTATAAAAAGGATAGAGGGGGATATGTAATCCTTCATACTTTTGACCCATATAAGGATAATGACTAAGCATTATATCACTATAATGTGAATTTATTTTTATAGTATGAAGAGGAAGAAAGTTTATGAGTAGTAGGGAGGAAGATAACCAGGTCATGACAATGCTTATTCAATAACATTTATGGGTGATGATTCCATCATGTGGTAAAATTTCTTGTGAATGGGGAATTATAGGAGAGATTCCAAGAAGCTATCATTGGAGATCCATCATTGTGGTAAGAATAAAAATCATTTATTCTTTTTTAGAAAGTAATTATAGTGGAATACTAGAACGTAACCCCTGAAAATTCAAAAAAAAAATATTTTTTTAAATAGGATATGTGAAATAAATCACATATTATTGAAGAAGATATAACATCATATGTAATTAAAATATTTTTATTATATAATAAATTTAATTTCATAAAAATATTTTGATACACACAAAAACATTTTTTCATCAATTTTTTTCCATTACTATAATGACTGAGTTTCACCCTATAATATGATACCATTAAAATTATTACATAATATAATATTTATCACTACACTATTGGAATGGGTGAATGAATCTGATTAAAAACATTATGAAAATATTTATATGACGCACTTTTATTGGTAACATATTAGTTATACATAATGATAATAGTCATTTAAATTGAAAAAAATGTTTTTGAAAAAACATGATTTTTCAGATCAAAATAATGTAATTGCGCTTTTCACACATAATAATGAAATAATTTTTACTACATTTAGAAAATTTATATTACAAATAGTTAATCATTTTTTAAATTGTAATACCAAAACAATCATTGGGTTAATTTTAGTTATTTTTCTCTGAAATTTAATTTTTTGATGAATATTGAAAAATAATGGATTTAAATTGAAAACTACCTTTTCATTTAATTGATTTATAAATTTAAATTTTATTTTTAATTGGTTTTAATGAAAAAATAGTTAAATAATCAATATATAAATCCAAATTAAGTAATTTGAATGAATTTCTTAATTATTTATTATGTACAATCGTAGTAAATGGTTGAACATTTTCACTTTAGAAACACGCTTTCTCATCCCATGTGTAGGAATAATTTTAAATTTAATTTCACCACATACATGAATTTAATTTTGGAAATTCGTATTCTATATTTTTAATTAGAATAATTTTTAATTTAAAATAATCTAATCCTAAATTTTTGGAAAAAATTAATAGTGAATGATGTAAAAATAATAACCAGAGTGGTAATGGTTAGAATTTATTTAATAGGGTTAAAAAACCAAGTAATAGTATAAATGACCTATAAAATTTCAAAAAAATATAATTTATGGAATTTTTTAAACAATATCACATTAATGTTTAATAATATAATATTTTTACCAATATCTATATGTAAAATGAGGGAGTAATCAATTATTTTCCAAAATACCATGTGTGTCCACTCCCCCTCTTATACAAGGCCACACCTCTCCTAACATATTAAAACCATCAAGCCACTTGGGTTCATCCAGGACCTTGAAAAAAAGATTCTCCAAATTTTTACCCTATTCCTATAACCTTTGGTTTTGTAATAAATATATCCTTTTAATGATTTTTTCAAACCTAAAGATAATACCCAAATAGACCGTAATGTTCTAAAACAAGAATCTTAATTTCATTTTCTTCTCCACCTCCATTTTTTATTTTCAACCCATGATGTTATAATTAAGTCATTATCATTGATATTATAAGTTTTCTATTCAATGTTTTCTACCTATAAATTCACACACTTCATGAAATGGGTCATAAAAATCAATGTTCATGTGTACAGTGGATAACCACCTCATGAACCGATGTCATTCGTTCATCCATTACAAATTTTTGATGATGGGTGTAATTGTTTGTAAAACGTATACATATGATATATAAAACATTTTTATACATATATAGTAATTATATCATATATATCATGTCATGACCCGTGCCCCAGGGCTCATGCAGTGACTACCCCCAGCCCACCTACCATATGTTAGGTGCTGGCGACTAGCACCGAAAGAAATATTCCCTAAAATGGAAAGGCATTGCATGTAAACTTGTACACACAAGCAGTCCAAGAAAACAATATGAATAAAACACACAGACAAGAACACAACAAGGATGTAACCACAAAGTAACTGATGTAGTGAAAAGAATGCTAAAAGTAAAATGGCTAGAAATAAAAGCCCAACTGTAATGTATAAGTACAACTGAAAGTTACAAATACAATTAAAAAGTACAAAATAGCTCTTGGATCATCAACTAAAGATCCTAACTAAATGGTATGTACATATCTTCTGCACACCACTCCACGTCATCACGTCTCATCTATGTACCGCCTGGTCCTAGCTCCCTCCAGTCTCGTCCCACCTGCTCTTCATTTTCACAAGACCCAACAAGGTGTGGGAATAGCCTGTGTAGGGGTGAGTATAGAAATAATCAGTAGGGACCCTGAGACCCCCTAAGGTCTCCCAGATTTCCACAAATGAATGAACACAAAGAAAAACCTCCATCAAAAAGAAAAAAGTAGTCAATAACTCTACTTAGGTATATGCCCATACATATACCTACGTTTTCAAGATATATTTGTCTCATAAACAAAGTAATAATATCACATAGGTAACACACCAAAGGTAAAAGTACCACACATGTATCACCACAAATATATCACCCTAAAGGTAAAGGACACATATCATATAAGGCATATTCTAGGGTAGAAACCATAGCATCGTTAGTCACAAATGTCTAACACCTCAGCTACAAGATAACTCCTCCTCTATCAAGTACAGTGGGCCCGCCGTGCCACACAGAGGTGCTTCCCAATAGCCATGGACTGCTGATGTACTCTTCATGTAGAGTATTGTGGGACTATCGATTCACATAGAGGTGTTCTCCACCGTGGCCTACTGAGGGACTCCTCCACTCTAGTAACGTGGGTCTACTACATCACACAGAGGCGCTCCACACTGTGGCCTGCTAAGTTACTCTTCATGTACATTGTCGTGGGTCTTCCACATCACACAAAGGTTTCCCCACCATGTTGTCGTGTAAAAAAATGCCGGAAAATTGGTAGTCGTTAAGTCTCAGCAAGTCACAGGGTTCCATAAAAAGCGCGCTTGGGAGAATCGCTCCTCAAACCATCATTCATATTACAACTAGAAAAAAGTATCATGAAGGAGTATCCCGACTATTTTAAACATCATAAGGGTTCCATCATAGTAGACGTCGCATAAATAGGATGATTGGTATGAGCGTCATTGGCATTTCAGTTCCGGGGGCCCGTTTGGATTCAGGTGCGATCCAACCCAATCGTACTCCATGTTTCTACAAAACTCTCATAAAGTTTGTCAAAAGGACCATCTTGCTCCAAAGATCCCAAAATAAAATTTTGTTCATCAAACAGACATTTGGTACTCATGTTAAGGCCCTTGAAGTGTTTCTGGGCCCGGTATGGATAGGGTATGGTTCGACCCGGTCCGACCGACCCGACCTGACCTGTTCTAGGCTAGGCTGTGGTGGGCTCAGCCCGCTAGGTCCTGGTCTGGCCTAGTTCACAAATAGATGTCCTTATCTTCAAGGTGTGGCATGAACTATAATGGAGTGGACTAGCCTATATAGGGCGCTACCGATGAGTGGGCGGCCCTATAGGGTGGGGCAGGAGGGCTGCAGCATGCAAGATGGCGGCCTGACCGCATAGGGCGTGGCCCATGGGGAATCTGCCCGGTGGATCAAGGGAACCACCCTTTAATAATCCTAAATGGCCAAAGGCCATTCGGCCATTGATGTGCTGGTGCCACGTGGTCGTCACCTGGTCCCCGCAAAACTAGCCAGAGGTGAGGATTCAGCCTCCTCCGCAACGGCTTCAGTTGCAGCCTCCTACTAACGGACAACACACGATAGTGCACCTTCCTTCCATTCCACGGTCGGCCAATAATCCGGATGCCATCTATGATTCATGTGACTGATGATTAGTGGCCCCATGTACACCTAAAGTGTGTGATGGAACCCCACACCTCCTCTATGGTCGGTTGGTGCCGACCGTTCCGGTGACCACCCTGGCTTTGTGTTGCGACCTCTTCTTGTGGCGTGCAACGATGTGTTATCCTTAATGTATCCGACCATTATCATCACAATACCTTTGTTACATGGAGGTGCTAGTATAGCAATATAGCGAAGGGTTTGAGCGGGATTACTTAGCCATGTTCCCTCCGCGTTAGCACATAAACATTACGGGGGTTACGGGTTTAATAATCAACTAAATTAAACAACAATTAAAATTGTGCAATGATACCCTGGAACAACCTCCCACAAAAAGGAATGAATTGTGGACTAACCCGTTAGTCGGTTGTTCTGTGTTCTTCATATTATTAATGAATGGGGAAGATTAAATCATTCAAAAAGTGTAAATGAATAAACCCACAACATAAAAATCCCATTGGAGAGATTTTGTGCTTAAAGGTGGATCGTGTTCTTCATTCACATGACTAGTCCCCAACAATGCCACTCGTACGTCTACCTTCTATTTTTGGTTCAGTGTTTCCCATCACCTCTTTCTAGGATCAGCAATGCCTTCTTAGGTTTCGGCATCGTGGTTATTTTTCATCACATCGTTTCGTAGCGAAGCTATGCCGATACTCCTCCCCAAGCTCCATATATTTATGAGAGGGGAAAGGTATATAACGACGTGGGGATTTAATAGGGGCTTATAAATTAGGAACCTTCCTAATTCCCCAACGACATCATTGCTTATTATTGGCAGGTCAAGATATTTATTGGCATGATAAGTCGCTGGCCCACACTCCACATGTCCATTGGAGGATATGAAATAAAAATAAAAAAATTATTCTATTTCATTTCTTTTAAAATGTCACAAAAAATAACTTTTTCTCCTAACCTATTTCGGTCATTGTAAAGTCACTTTTATGCGAATACCAGCATTATAGATTCAAAAGTGCCCTCAGATTTTTAATCCAAGACCTTTTCAAAATTTAGAAATTGCCACTCACGCGTTTACTGAATGTACCCGAAAAGAAGTTCAATAAATTATTAACATTCACCCTTGACCCGTTCCAGTCAAGGTTAGGCTTCTTCTAAGGAGAACACTCCCTAACGAACACAAAAATACTCATAGATTTTTAATTCTTGTTACCATTTAAATGTTATGTATTTTGTAATAAAATAATTGTCACTTAATTATTTTATTTACGACCAGAAACTAATTTTCACAGGTTGTCGGTGCCGGATAATGTTTGTATCTACCTAAAGATAGAATACACTCATGAGTTCATATGTGGTCTCATATTTTTTATCTAAGTCACGATTCATTTTTAATAAGAATTTTAACAAATAAATTAATTATATTTAATTATTTTATTTACAGTTATGGCATTTTTGGGTTTTCCAACATGAGACCTGAACTGACCAAACTTATGTTGTTTTTTGGGTAAACCCACCATCCTGAAAGCAACAGTGCCCTCGAATTTCAGATCTAGGAAACCCTATAAGTGTTATTACACTTTTATAAAGAAAACTTCTTAACCACGCTAATTAATACATAAGAAAACATCAACGGATCATTTCGTGCACTCCAGGACTCAGAATCATGCACCGTTAGATTTTGATGTCTTGATTTAATTAAATATAATAAAAAAAATTATACAGTAATTCCTTGACATTACATTCTCCCCAATAAATGAATTTACATAGTCGAAATCTAAAACGAATGCAAATAAAACAAATGAGGGTACTGAGCACGAATCAGATCCTCGAACTCTCATGTTCTCTCTTGGAGAAAAAGTTAAGTTTTGTTAATTTTTGAATGAAATTAAATAATTTTTTTTATTATTTTATTTTTATTTCATATCCTCTAACAGACAAGAGGACTATGGGGCATGTGATGTGTCAAGCCCCAAAAATGGATTGACATGTCAATCCTAAGTAACGACATTGTTGCGGAATTAGGAATTTTCCAAATTTATGAGCCCCTAGTAATTCTCCACGTCGTCACATACCCTCCACCTCTTCTATATATATTGATCATGAGAAGGGGTATCAGTATAGCTTCACCAATCAGCAATGTGCATAAGGAGCGTCAGGATGCCAAACCCTTAGATGATGGAGCCGATCCTAGTGAGGGGTAACGGGTTACACCGAACCATAAACCAAAGGATTACATATGAGTGGTATATTTGGGAACCGATTGGAGGAATGAAGAACATTATCCACCTTCAAATCATACATCCTGGAGTGGTGAAGGTGTACCAGGACATCCGGTGTCAGTACTACTGGCCAGGGATAATTAAATCAGTGTTAGAAGTTTTATTATTATAGGAGACAGGGACCTCTAGAGTTATAGGAGGGGGGGTATGTATTATTGCGAGTCTCTCCTCACTGGGGACTATGGATATTTGGACGAGGTGGAAAGTTATCACCGTGGTTTATCGGGCCATTTCTGATACTTTAGAGGATAGGTGAGGTGGAATACTACTTAGCACTTCCACCATAGTTGGAGATGGTGCATGAAGTCTTCCATTTAAAACAGCTAATGTTATGTACCAGAATTTTTGAATAATTTTTTTATTATATGGAATGATTTTCTGACTGTGAAATTTGACGGCAGACGATTCTGAGGCCCAGAGTGACCAGAATGATCTTTCGAAGTGTTGTTATTCTTTAATTAGCTTGCGTAAATAGTTTTTCTCAAAAAGTGGAAGAACTCTTATGCAATGTAATTAAAGCTTAACAAAACATCGACCGATCATTCCAAGAAATCTAGGATTCGTAATTGTGCACCATCATATTTCACGTTCTCGATATAATTCCATATAATAAAAATAAATGTACGGAAATACTGGGATATTACATTAGCTAGGATACGTGAAACATATCATTCACCCTCTCCAACTATAGTAGAAGGTCTAAGTAGTATGCCACCTCCCATATCCTCCGAAGTATCAGAAATGGTCTGAAAATCCTCGGTGATAAGTTGCCACATCGGCCAAATCTTTGTAGTCCTTGAAGAGTAGAGACTCGTAAGAATATGTGGGCCCCCTTCTAGAAGTCCAAATGTCTTCGTCTTTTGCCTGCATAAAACGTCTAGCACAACTTTCATTATATCTGGCCACCAGTACTGACGTCAGATGTCCTGGTACACCTTCTCCACTCCAGGATGTACATCTAAAGGGGGTGTATGGATCACCCCCAACACCACCTCCTGAAGCATCACAGATACCATGATGCATCCTTTGAAGAGGATGATTTTCTCCCCACTTTCATAGAATCCTTCCAGAGACTGTCCGGAGGATATACGAGCCCGTCGGGGATCACTGTCAACGTCCCATGTTGTACCTCTTGATTTTGCTAACGAATTATGTGAGTGACAGTCATTGAATATAGATAAGATTCAACATCTTTATCCATGAAAGAGATCTGTAGTGCTACTAGATTCTCTGATACCTCACTCAGAAGCTATAAACCAGAGCTCCTGCAAAGTGTGTCTACTATCACGTTCCCCAAACGGAAGTATAGACCATCTCAAAGTCATAGTACTGAAGGAACTCTTTCCATTATTGTCATCACAGGTTTAGGTCCTTCTATGAGAAGATACACGAGAGACTCTTATGATCAGAGTAAACAGTAAACCATTCACCAATAAATTAGTGCCACTACATCATCATAACAATGATCACTGCTAACATTCACTGTCTGTATCCACTCAGCCAATGACCATTAAACCAAAAAAAGGTTCTCTCAAGAACCCTAACATATTCAAGAATGCATAGTGGAATAGTGATAGCTCAAATGTTCATAAACACACCTTTCTCAGAGGTCCGATCCCCGAAACACTGAAGGTACTGTATTCCTTGAGTTCCTTGGATAGTCAGTACGCATCGATGAATACTCAGCTAACAACATGTCATCCTGTCGAAGCAATAAAACCTCTAGGGAACAGTCATCCCATAGATATTTATGGCATGGGACCCCATCTTTGAGGAAGGTTCTCTAGCTTGTCCAAATAAATAGTCACCACTTCACTGGATCAGTGTAATCTAAACCCTATCATCGTCTTACTATGCCACATAGAAAGCTCTCTACCCAGACCACCATCCGATCGAATGGTGCCTTGGATAGTTGGAAACTCGGCCGCCTCCTCATGCTAGACCTTAGATACTTGTGAGTCAGGATCGCCTCAAAACATGTGGGGTATCTGATGCTGAAACACATGTAAGGAACTAATCCTACATGTTTTCTCTACTGGTAATACCAGTTATAACTACTGACCAATGGGAAATGATATAGATGACACACTACCTGAAGGTACCAACTTGGGAAATGGTCCAAGAACCAAAGCCACAATACTCTAAGATCCATTCTCATGGCCACATACCAAAAAATACCAGAAACTAGGATCACCATCTACTCTACTGTATTACCAACTAGGTGGAAAACTCTAGCAAGAGATTCCATCCAGTCCTCAACGACCTGGGAATCTGTCTTCCCTTTAAACCTTTAATGCCTCTACTATTGTAACTCAGGAAACACGTTCAGTTGGCATAAATTGTCCACTAGTCCATCTGGTGGTAACTTCTTCCCAACTGGTGTTGGTGCTACTGGTGCTCCACCCAATGGTGCTAACACCATATGAGGTCCCTAGAGTGAGGCCCCATCGCTCGGAGGGTCGTCATCGTGTAATCTCTTGGTAATCCTAAATGGAAGCCTATGAAGCAACTTCCTAATAAGGAACATGAGTTCCATTGTTATTATGTTTTACTTTGTGATCTGACTTAATGAAATCATAAGAAAGTCTTTCCAAAACCACACACAATCATTGTTTTCTTGTGCTGATCCAGAAATCAGAATTCAATGCCTTGGTGAATGGATACGCTGTCCACCGCACCAAAACTAGATTCCCCAAATGAAAAACCTCTCTATGATACCTCTTTGTCATGACCCATCTCCTAGGGCCCGTACCAGACTACCCCATGCGCGCCTTCCATATGCCAGGGGCTGGCGACTTACGTCGAAAGGATTATTACCTAAAATGGGAAGGATAATATATATAATAAAAAATTATGATATAAATTTCACAATTATCATTATAGAATGATAATATACAAATATATCATTTTTATTTCTTTATTGTTCACTCAAATAGTGATGATAACATAGTTCGTGTATGTGTGGAGTACCCCCTTTATAGAGCAATGTCACTATCTTTTCATCACCAAACCTCTTAGATGATATATATAAGTATATAATATGGTATATATGATATTGTTATAATTATATAATTTTATATTATTACATTCCTTTTTTCCATAATGATAATTAAAAAATGGAAATGTTACTCATGAATTTGTATGACATAACAGATCCAAGATCATAACATTCTTCATTTTTCATAACCAATTGAAATGATTGTTTTAAAAGTTAAATTTATATTAAAATATGTTATATGTTCCAGGATTATTTTTACCGTTATTTTTTAACCATAATATATGTGCAAGACCATAAAATTTGTAATAAATCATGTAAAAGAAAAATAATCCAATTAACACCAAAAATGATGAGAAAAATTATTGATAATTTACAAATATTTGATATGATGTTATAAATTGATCATATACGATATCATAAATGTTAATATGGATCTATAATATGTTAATAACATGTTTATAATGACTATATAATAGGATTAAGCATATTCAACAAAATGGGACCATATGTTGACGGATTTCACCTCAATTTCATTTTGTTGAGTCATATTGTGGTGTTATTAACCTAATTTCATTAATATGGGGTATATTATTCATATTTGAGTTATAATGTCTTGAATAATTAAAAATATTTTATGTTTCAATATGACTTATTTAGTCTATGTATATTACAATTAAATCTTAATAAGTAGTAAATAACATCATAAATAAACTTTCTTTCATTGGATTATATTATTTTAACATTGTCATTGATATTATATGAATATTTATGTTATGTTTTTTATTATATTATATTATATTTTCAATTGATTTATGTGTATTTATAATGAATACACAAAATATATTCATTTAATATTTCTCACTTAAATGTTATGATTTTTATAGTTTTTTTCTTTATAAAATATTTATAATCGACATTCTTTATTCTAGAATATCATTTGAAGGAAATAAATTTATCATGGTTTAATAAACCCTATAATTTTTTTCCTCTAGTTATTCTTGAAATAATCAATTAAACGTAATTGTTTTTAATCTTTGGTACTTATATTAATTCATATTATTTCAACAAAACCCAATATCACTTCTCTCTTTACTAAGAAATATGTTTTCATCCAAAACCATGATATTTAAAATGTTTTTAGAATTTTCAAAATTAATTATTATTTTTATGCTCACCTTTTTTACTATTTAAAAAATATTTTCAAAGGAATCTTATGTTGTTTTAAATAAAATATAATTTTTATTTTACTAAATATTTGAAAAGAATACCAATTTCATTTTATTATCAAGGATCTTTTTTAACCATTTTAAAATAATAAAGGAATGCTTATTTTACCTTGTACTGCATGTATAGAGTTCCCCCCCATCATTTTTTAATTTTCTTTTTCAAGTTTATGATGATCTTTTTAGAGAAACACTTTTTAAATGTGATCTTTAAATGAAATGAACTTTAAGATGGAATGAAAATTTTTCACATGAATGTGTTCAGTGATATTTTCATGGTATTTCAATTAATTATTGAAAAAACACATTATTCTTAATTTTATGGGAATATTTTGATATGATTATTATTATATATCTGGATTTATTAGTATTATTTTGATAATAAATAGTTTTTACATTAATATTATTTATTCATTTTTTTTGTCGTTAACTTCCCCACTTTCCAGGGATTATTTAACATTAAATTTCCCAAAAATATCCCTATCATTTATCATGAATATATCTATATCCTAAAACATAAACTCTTTTAACAGAATATTCGTACATTTAAAGTTATTCGATTAACTAGGGAAAATTTGGCAAATGAGTATCCTTTAATATATATAAATATTTTATGTTAAGAGATATTGATTCATGAATGAAATAGATTATTAGATATATAAGAATTGATTTTGACTTGAAGTGATTGGTGGGCCACGATATTATATAGCCCTAGATGCATCAGTAGGTCTCACAAGACAAATCATGTTGAGGTAGAATTAAAAGATTTCTTACATATAGTTTAATTATATTATGAATGGTCTTCATGATAGAAGTATCATGTTAATGAGGCCAGACATCAAATATCTTAAAATTTCATTCACTATGACTTCAATTTTCATTGTTCAGGATATTTTCACTAAGAAACAATATTTAGATGCATTAATTTTTTTAAATTTTTTAAATTTATTTAGTTTCAATTATTTACATTTCCATATTTATTATTTGTTATCTATTTATTTAAATGGAATTTGTGCTCACTTATTTACCTTTCCATATTGGTTATTCCTTATCAAGTTATTTAAACGACATGCTTATTTAGTTATTTACCTTTAAATATTTATTATTTATTATCAAGATATATAAATGGCATATGTACATATTTATGTACCTTCCCATACTGATTATTCGTTATCCAGTAATTCAAATATCATGTAAGATATTTTCTTTACTATTCCATGTTGATTATACTTATTGATTTTTGATTACTGCGACATCACTTAACCTTTATTGTTTATTTAAGATCACCCTTATTTTTTCCTTTACCAAAAACTCCATGAAGGTTACATGACTGATATGAAATAATATACAATAGGTAATAATGATATATTAGAAAAATAATTACGTTGTTGTTTGTGCATTCAAATTTAATATAACACTCTAGTATATATATATTTTATGTAGACTGATTAGTTTATAGATCCTTTGGGTTCAAATTACTTATATCAAATGATAATTTAATAGTATCAATCAATGGATTTGGGCTATTGGGTTTGGGGTAACTGTAATGATTAAAGTGGAGTTTTAGAATAAATCATGGGAATTAGATTCAGGATAACATATATAGAGGAACATAAACATATTGTATAAATTTTAGATAATAACAAAAGAACAACCAAATATTTTTTAAAGATAGTTATTTTCATGTTTCCTTTAAAATTTATACCTATATGGAAACTTCAAGTTGACAAGGTTCTGAGAAAAATATAACTCGAGGTAATAACTCTGAAAAGGGATCATCGGGCTCGACTTGAGAAATATCTTGTACATGAAAATATTCCTTAATGTGAAACAAATTTGATATTCCCAATAGATATTTTTGAGATAATTAATTATTTTATTATAAACCATTATAAAACATTAGAATATAAAATGAAAATAATGAACATATGTTGATACATAATCCATGGAAGGCACTATATTGAAATAAAATAGATGATGTATTGGGATTCTAGAAATAAATTTTATAAATATTTTTACCAATTGTATTTTGATTATAAAAATCATGAAATATAAATGTATTATGTTAAAATTTAAAAGAATATCTATCTTCATTAACCTAAGATATATAAATTCCATTATGGGTTTATCCGTTTAAGATTGATCTTGAGTTCAATATCATTAAAAACTATTTTTGGGTTTTATGTTTTTAGAGTCTACCAATATTACAGAAATTGTTATGAAATTTATGGAAGGTGTATTATTTAGTGGAATTGTAATTGATGAAGAATACCTTTTGATTTCATATTAATGTTTTTAAAGGTATTGATTTTTAGTAGTGTTAATAAGATCATCAATGACTTTTTAATTAATATAACAATATAATATCTAAACAATGTAAAAAAAGGTTGTATTAAAAAACCTATTAGAATAGATATTTATTGATTAAGTTTATTTGATGGATGTCCAAAATATTTTTTGGGTATATAAAAGGAATTATATCAATATATTTTATAAAAATAAAAACCTGTATTTCAGTTGAAATCATATTGATTCCATCAAGGCCATTTTTCTTGAACCCACAATCGAAGTATGATATGAGCTTTAAGCTAGTCACTGAAATACGCAATGTACAAGTAAAAATTTATGGGTGTTTAGGTGATGTATTTTATAAAGAAATACTAATTATAAACTAGTGGTAGTGAATTTTTGGTTTATAAATTAATGTAGTAACCATGTTGGTTTTTGAAAATATTTACAAACATCGGGAACTACATGTCACTCTTTTTTGGATTATTTATCCATTAAAGTGAATTTTTGTGCATCATGAATAAGAAATAAATTTTTGGATATTCATATAATATTATAAGAAATAAAATAATAAGAAATGGGAGAAACACTATTCATAAAATATAAAATTCTCAAGTAAGTAAATATCTTTATATTTTTAAATATTAAAATAATTCCTCAATTTTATGAAAATGATGTTCAAATAATATTTTACTCAATTATATAAATATTTGATGAATCAGATGGTGTTCCAAATCATAATAATTTAATGGTTTTGAGGCACTTAATATTCCATTTATAATTCACATGATTTTGATAAATGAACTCAATCTCTATTTATAATTATTTATACTTTCCCCAATGTCTATATCATCACATTCCTCCAATGTTCTACTACAAAATTTCCTAGTCTTGTGTTCTTATAGAAGAGTTTATTACTTCTATTTCAGTCTAATTAATAGTAAATTTTAATAACTATTTTATGATGTGGATTTTTTACAATGTAAATTTTAAATGTCAAACCCTAAATTACTGAGATCAAGATCAAATTGTGAGGATGAAATTTATTTAAGGTTTGTAGAATATAACACCCTGAAATTATAAAAGAATTATATATTATTAAATACCATATATGACATGAAACCCCATTAATATAACTGAATATTAAAAACAAGACATTAAAAAAATATATATTTTAGAATTAATAGGATTTCTTCGATAGCTTCCTTTATACACAAAACTATGTTCTACGAAATAAGAATATACTATTGATATTATTACTTAATAATATAGTAATCACCTAACTATTTGAATGTACAGAATGGATAGGATTATCCTATTCATGAATATATATATATATATATATATATATATATTATAAAAACAATTATTGGTTACCTATTGATTATAAATAATAATGAAAATCAATTTAAATAAAAATATTTTTATTGGAAAAAAGCTATATGTTTCAAAATGATGATGTAATATCACTTTGTGCATATAATTTATATATAATTCCTAAACAAATTAAATAAATTTTGATTAAAAATTAAGATTATATTTTAAATTTTAATAGCAAAAGTTATATTACGGCGTGTTTTTTGATTTTTTGAGATGTTTATCTATTTTTTATGTATAGTGGAAAATATAATATTTTAATATAAATAGGTATTTTAGTTTAAAAAAAATTATTCTGAAATTATATTTTTAAATTTATTTAATGTAAAAATAGTTAAACTATACATATATTAAATCCATTTTTTTGAATAAATTTCATGTTTAATTTAAATCTAAATAAATTTTAAAGGTTTGAACATTTTGACCAAAATATCTGATTTTTCATCCCATCTATGGGAATAATTTTTAATAAATTTAGTCAGTTCTTTGAATTTAATTCACACAGTAGGATTATATATTTGTAATAAATTGAATTTTTTATTTGTAATTGGTTTAAATTATTTTTCATTCCAAAATAAATACTAAATATTGTTGGAAATTAATTATCAGAGTTAATCTAAAAATATATTTTCTCGATTCATTAAATAAAAATATAATGTTGGAAAAGACCAATAATCTAGTCTGAAAACTATTAGGGGCATATTATTAACATTACACCTCTATGGTTCATGAATATCCCATATTTTTAATATTAATTACATGGAATCACTCAATTATTTTCAACAATACCAACAATCTATTTTCCCCCACTTATAAAAGGAAACCACCCTCTTCACTTATTTCCACCATAAACCCACTTTGTTTTGGCCAATAACATCCCTATTTACTTCCTAAAGTCTATAAAAAATTTAGATGAATTATTTTGTGTCAAAATCCACCCTTTGATAGACTTTGTTCATATCTAAATTGGATACCCAAATTAGAGGTTATTCTCATAAACATGCTTCATCATTTAATTTCCTTCTCCACCATGTACAGTTATTATCAAAACATGATGAAATAATAACATAAATATCTTAAATATATTTACATTTTTTATGTTATGGGTATGAAATACAACCACACTCACATACATCAAATAGGTTACAAGATAATCATCCATGTGTATAGAGAACTAAAACATTGAAAATTGATGTTGTTCGTTCTTCAATAATCATCATTCATGGTAGGGTATGATAACAGACATAATGATTATATGTAATAGTTATAAAATTATTACACCTTCAGATTCACTGTATCATAAATATCATTTCCGCATCCATTATGTAAGAGATATGAAAATATCGCTCATGTCCACGGTGGACTCTCACCTCATGAAGCAATGTGATGTCTCTTTCACTAACACTACACATGGAATGTGATAAAGATAATTTTAATGAATATATATGATATAAGTGATATAAATATTATATTAATTTAATATTTATCATTATATAAATATAATATACATATCAATTATTTATTTCCATTTAACTCAAATAATGTTGAAAATATCATTTGTTTACATGTGGACTACTGCCTCTACGAAGTGATGTGACTTTCTTTTCATCACCAAACTATATGTATGATATATATAAGTATATAATATAGAATATATGATATTATTATAATTATAAAATTGTAATTTAATACTTGCATCATTTCCATTATGATCACTGAAAATTTGAAATGTTTCACATGTGTACGTACGACTTACCATCTCTACGATCATGACAGACTTCATTTATTGTAACTATCATTATTTATTGGCTATAAAAGTACAATTTATGTAATAATATGAATATAATATAATTATTATTATTATGAATAATATATATAGAATCTAATATGTGAATGAACTGAAACATTTATAAAAAAAGAATAATCAAAAGAATGCAATTAACACCAAAAAATATGAAAAAAATGAAATATAATTGAAAAACATGTGATAAGATGTCTAAAAATACCATATAAAATATAATAAATATTAATATGGTTTTTTAATAATTTAATAAAATGTTTAAAACCACTATAAAAGTGTTTAAATCACATTCAACCAAAATGGATTATATATTAAGGGATATCATCTCAATTTCCTTTAATTAAGGAAAATATTAATATTCGGCACATAATTTCTTTTATATGAATCATACTCACCCACTTTGATATTTAATATTATTTATAAATAATTATTTTTTTATTTTTTTCTATCAATTTGTATTATATCATATATTTTGTTTTAAATTTAATATTACAATTAAAAATAATTTCATAAATCAATTTACTTTCATTGGTTTATGTTACTTCTTTCATATCATTGATTAAATATGATATTGGGTATAATGAAATTATATTACATATAATATTAATTTTTTTGGATTTATAGCTAATACAAACAATTTATTTAGTGACTAATTTTCAATTCAACATTATGATCATTTCTATTGTATATCACAATATAATTTTCATCGAAACTGTTTATTCTTATATTTAAATTGATGTAAATTATTTTACCTTTTTTTAGTTAACACTCTAAATTTATTATCATCTTTATATTCATGATATTTTATTGTAATATTAAATTTTATTTCTACATGGTGCTTAATTTAATTGAGAAAATACATTAATAAAATCTGACTTCCTTTCTCTATCCAGTTAGAAATCAGTTGCTTCCAATAATTTGATTTAAATAATGCTTTTAACAAATTATTTACATATTATAAATATGAGTTATTGGAATAATTTTCAAAAAATTTATTCATTCAAATATTTTTTTAAATGAATCATATCTCAACATAAAAAATCCCATTTGTGGTTGACTGAAAATGTGAAACAACTCTTTTTATCATTATCAAAAAAAATAATTTTTATAACCTATTTATAGTGAAAAGGTAATTTTATTTTAACCTTGAATGTAATGTATATAATTTAATTCTATCACTTATTTGAAGAAAAATTATCATTTTTAAATGGTTGTATATATCCATTTTTATAGAGGTGATATTTGACATGATTTATTTTCAAACTGATTTTCAAAATGAATATTTTATTATCCTCAAGAATGTATTTACTGATATTTTTATGGTATTTCAATTCATCAATGAAAAAAACCCTTATTGTCACTCAAATTGTTATATTGTGATACAGTCTTAATTTTTCCTCTAGATGTCTTATGGTCTTATTGACCAAGGAAATTATTGATATCGGCTCAATTGAATCATTATTTAGTTATTAACATTACCTTGAGTTATTCACCTTCCTATGGAAATTGACCATAAAATTTCACCTAAATATCCATATACTTTACCATGGTTATGATTACTATCTATACCAAGTAACATTTGTTTCATATGTTGCTTACGTTGAATTTATTGGACTAACTGTTGAAAAATTTGATAAATTAGAAGTCATTAATCAATATGGATTTTCAATGTTAAGGATTATTGATTCATGAAATTAATTTTTTCTTGAATATGTGATGAATGATTTTTGACCTTATGTGAAGGTGGGGCCAGAAATTATATATTCCCATTATGTATCAGTAGGTCATATAACAAAAATCAATTTATACAATCATTAAATTGTTTTTTACTTGGATTTTAATTTTTATTTTGAATGGTCTTGATGGTAGAGGTATCATGTTTCTATGACATGACGTCTAATAATTATGAGTTTTCATTCATTAAGAGTTCAGTTATTATTATCCAGGATATTTTAACAAAGAAACAATATCTAGATGTATTTCATTTTTAATTTATTGATATAATGATATTAGTTTTATTTATTTACCTTTATATATTGATTATACATTTTCATGTTATTTAAATGGAATGTGGTTATAATTACTTAAATTTCAATATTCATTATTCCTTATCCAGTTCTTTAAATAGAATTTTTTCTTAGTAAATTACATTTCTATATTGAATATTCTTTATATAATCATTTAAATGTAATGTGTACATAGTTATTCAATTTTCCATAGAAGGTATTCCTTGTCTAGTTATTTAAAAGGAAAGTGTGCTTAGTTATTTACCATTCCATGTTGTTTATATGTATTGATTCATGATTTCTTCTTTAGTAATTATCCCTTACTGAGAATTTGATCTCACCCTTAATATGTATCATTTCCCAATTATTACCTAACAGTTATTATGAAAGATATTAAAGATAATTCTAGAGAGAATAATGGTATTCTAAAAAAACATATATAATTTGTTTATTCATATGTAATGTACGACACATGTATATATCGAGATTACCAAGACTAACAAAATAATCATTACATTGGGGTGTGATTCCTTGTATGTTTTTCCAGTGTAACGGTTGCAGGAACTAGATCTACAGTACTGGGATCATGGTCACTACATGGAAGATAATGGCATGTTGGGTGTGGAGGGCCATAATAGAGGTTTCATACTTCCTATATGACCGTTACATAAGGTTTTGGTCATATAGATGAGTTAGGATGAGTTTAATCAATGGAATGAATTATATAAAATAAAATAGAGGGTATATCTACTATAGGAGGAACAATCATAATCATGTCTACTTAATCATCCATATTTTTTTGATAATAGTGATTTCATTCCCATTATATTTATAGATGTTTTGATTTAACTAGACATATATATCATGTTATCATATATGTTACCTTATTTTTATTTATCATTTATAAGTGATTATGTAATACCCATATGAGATGGTATTATTCCCTACCTATATCAGTGAAAAACTAATAAGGGACTTTCATACCACATTGATGAGGGAAATAATTTGTTTGGTTTTCCAGTTGTCTTACCTACAAGAGGGAATAGGAAAAAAAATCATCATGCAAATGTTATTTCATCTACTTTTATTATCCATGTTTAAGTGGGATGAAATAATGAGATAATTGTTTATGGGGGTACCTAGGTCTTTGTGGGTCATGTTGTTATCTGGATAGTTTTGGATTGACTAACGAAGGATTAATAATTATTACCACTAATAAACACTCACTCCATGATAGATATTGGAATAATATATGTCTATGAGATTGTTTTTCTAAATGGATTTCCATGTATCATCTTTTTGGATTGATATTTGTGTTTTAATTTTGGTCTTGGAATGTCTTGTCGAATAACCTTGGAACTCACTTAAGATTCACCACAATATACCATCACTGGGAAAATAATCCATTAGAGTTTGAAATATGAATACAATATTATTTGATTAATTAATTTTTAAAGAATTTGGTGGAAATTATGATGATAAAATATCCTTGGTTGATTTGAGATACAACAATTGTTACTGAGATTTTACTCAGATGAAATATTATTAGGTTCTTTATGGGAGTTCAAACAATTTACCTATTTTTTTGGAATGAAACTAACATGGTTGTAGTAATTGGGCCTATCTTTTTCCCAGAAGACCTTTGAGATAGTGTAACTAATTCATGAAATGTTAATCACTAAATAGATAATGAAGAGATAAAATTACAACCATATAAAGATACCATTGGATTTCTATCACGAACCAACATGGGTCGACCCTGAACCAGTCACCCGAGCCGGCCCGCGACATGGCCCGAGGGGCGTTCCCAATCCCCACGGGCTGGCAACTAGTGCCGAGCATCAAAATTTAACAAGTGGGAACTATTTGGCCCAAAATATAATAAACTAAGCAGCAGAAATAAATAGAACAAATTTAAATAAGGAAAAAGGAACCGACAACGCAACTAACCTGACCACGACCAAAGCTCCACGTGACCCAATGGGTCACTCTCCAATAACACAACCGACGTCACTCAAGGCGAACAACTGAAGCTGGAACCTGCAACAGAACTAAAAACAAGAAAACACTATAGGCGTGAGTATTAAAACCCAGTAGGTAGGCCCTACTAATTCTATTCCCAATGCACATACCATTAAATAAAGAATTTATCAATTTCAGGTTTGAACTAAATTATATAAAATATTGGTTTTCACACACACTTTCCTTTCTAAAACAAGTAACAATCCATTTCCCTTCTTAGTTTAGAATAAGTTTAATGTTGAAAGAGACAAGTGCATTTCATTTTAAATTTTTTTGCGAACAATTTTAGAAAACCAAATTTTAGTTGTTAGTCAAAAGGAAAAACACACATAATACACAACACACACTAAGGGCAATGGAAAAAGTGGCACACAAGGGGGTCGGCAACCAAACTCGACCTATCAATCGTCCTCCACATACAAATAAACACTAAAAGAAACAAGGGTCGAACCTAGGAGATCGTGAACAATCAAGAACATACTATACATCTCACTCATCCTGAAGGCAAGCCCTAACTTGATGATGTCATAACGCCCTAACGCCCGGCATAGCCCTACATGGACTAACTGAGGGGCCCAATCCCCATAGCAGAAATAACTCAGTATTCCCCTGCTATGGGGCCACTAGCCAGTGCGTAGTCTAAACTAGTGCAGCAATCGTTCTCAGAAAGGCGCAGCGAGGGGGCAGGGTCTTGCGGGCGAGAGGAGGAGGGGCGACAGGAGAGCCGGAGTCGGCCTGGCTAGGTGTTGAGGACGATGGTGACCCGGATCAACGGTGAGGCGAAGCGAGGCAAGGCGGTTGGCCGAAGGCACGGCCTGTCGGAGGTGTGGTGGATACAGGCCACTGGGAGGCCAGGTGCGCCGCCATAAGAAAAAAAACGAGGGTGGGGCTCTTGTGGTCAAGTAGAAGGGGGAAAACGGGAGGGGGCTGCACAGCCAAGAGAGGGAGGCCGGATGGGGTCGGGGTGTGGTCGGGGTAGAGAGGCTGGGCACGATGGGGCGAGGCGGGGAGCTGGCGAGGGCCTGCGGGATCAGCATGAGGGGCTGGCGTGAGGGGGCAGCGGGGAAGGGAAGGGGTGCGCGCAGGCGGAGTACAGGGAGGGTGGGTGGCTCGCACGGGGAGTCTAGAAAGGGGGGGGGGGCAGTCGGGTTTAGGGTTAGGGGGCATTTTTTTATTTCATTTCATTATAATACAATAATTATAATAAAATCTGAAATAAAATAATAAAAATAATAATATAATAATAATAATAATATAAAAGATAATAATAATAATAATAATAATAATAATAAAAACAACATAAAATTACTATTTTTATTAACAACTATTCTTTTTTTAAAACTTAGACAATATAATTATCAAATTCTGAAAACGGGGTCCCCGCGCACTCATCGTATGCCAAAACAAAATGTGCACACATTGTGCGCCTCAACGCAGTCCGCTCGGGCACCCGCACAAGCACCTAGGGCGACTGCACGACCACTTCTAACCACGCAGTGCCCGTGCGCGGGTTTAAAACCCACCAAAAACATTAAACGACAAAAAATTTAACTCGGGACCTAGCTCGGACATCGACGCTAGAACCAGAAGCCAGGAATTAAATAAATAGAGACAAATTTAAGGTCGGGGTGTGACAATTCTCCCCACCACAGACACTTTCTTCCCCCAGAAAGTCACACAGTCAAACGATAGACCAAACAAGAATTAATGTCCAAATAAAACTATGAGGAACCACAACATAGGATAATGGGACAACACAAGAGGGTTCTCCCCACCACAAGAACTCAGCTAGTGTGGAAATTCAACACCCAAACATACCACCCCGGGAAGGGGGGGACATGGAAACCCCCATCTGATCCGGACTAACCTTTATAGAAATAGCGAAAAAACACCTCCGTTATAACTTGGAACTCTCGACATAGACCAAAATCCTCAAAACTAGAGAGAAACCTCTGAGAATAACTTAACCCATGAAGTAAACTCGAGAATTACCAACAACATTGATCCTTCCATAAGTACTTATATCCCCAAACGAACACAGTCAAACTAAGACAAACCCATACAAGGTTCAAACATACTTTTAAGAAAAACGCACGATTCAGAACACCATAAACAGACTAACAAGACTGTTTGGATTACAAATGAACACGTTCATCCCCAACCTTACAATGACACAATGAACGTACAATAACAACAAAACTTTAGCAGTGGAAGGACGAGAACCGAAGGGCTTTAAATTTTCTGTTGCAAACACGGAACACAAAACCCGAACTGAGGCGTCACACCCCTGACAACTCCTGACTGTGCGCGAGCTTCACCCCAAGACCTGTGGTTGGGGCTTTGATGGTTGAAGCATCTCTTGCCTCACAGTCAGGCACTGGAATCTTCTGGTCACAGTGTCTCTCTCATGCGACACTCCTGACAAAGCTTATCGAGATGATCTAGACACCTGCAATGATGGCACGTATTTGGAGGGGTGTGACATGACGGCTTGTATGCCCCAAACGTCCATACTGACGGTAAACCATTAGAAGGTCCGACAAACTGTAAGTTAGAGCCACTTAAGAGAATGTTTTAGGAACAGGTCCCTCTGGCACACACTACTCCCCAGATGGGGAACCTTGACGAGCAAGTGGATACGCTGGATTGTCAACTATCTCCACTCCAAAGACCAACTCAACTAAGAATGCCTCATCCACCAGCTTCTCAAAGTGATGGTCCTCAGAAAGTATGACCTGCTCCTTGATCTCAAGACAAAGACCCTTGATGAAGAGAGAAGTCTTCATCTAGTCTTGTGACTCTACCCCTGGAAAAATAGACACAATATCCTTGAAATGTTCAATATATGCTTTCACAGTCTGCTAGACATGTTGAACATGTATAAACTCTTTCATTTTCTTCGTCTTCACCTCCACAAGTATAAATCATTGAACGAAGATGGCTTTGAAGACATACCACATCATCCCAAATTACAGTAATGAAGGGGCGAACAACTCCAACTCGTCCAGAGCTGGACCTTCGAACAGACCCAAAACACATACACTTTAACCACTTCGGGAGTTCCCAATACCCTGGAGATGCGCTCGACCTCTTCAAGCCACTGCACTATCTCTAACAGACTCCAATCACCATGAAGTACGGACAACGTCCAAGAAAGACCAACAAACTGGTCATGACTCATCAAAACTCTGGAGACCTTTCTGGGTGGCATTCTTAAACAACGTATAAAACACCAAGCCGAAACCGACATCAAATCATAACAATATCATTGAAAGCACCATAATCCAAAAATGACCCGCTCAAAAACCAAAAAACCACAAACACAAACAAAAATTCTCTATCCAAAATTTCCGTTCCATTTTAAATTCCAAAAACACCCCTTTTTTTCAAAACTGCTTTCCTTCAAGACCACATTCCAAAACCATTTCCCTCTTTAAAAGAAAATTTACAAAACAAGGTCAAGCCTTAAATTTCAAACACACCCAGGTAATCTCATGAACCGTTGCACATGTATTCATCCACTTTCATTCATACGCACCAACATGCACTTTCCACGCATCTTCTCACATGTGGAAACGTCCATAAGGAGTACCTGAGGTTTCACTCCAAACCGATCTCGACCAATTTCAATGCAAACATCAGTTTTCCAAACCAAATGCTTTTAGTTTTTAAAACCCATTTCATAAATTTAAAGTCCTTTAAAAGAAATCAGTCTCATTTTCAAAAACCCATTTTTTTCCATTTCCATAAATGCACTAACACCAACCAGAACAAAAATGACACTTAAATTGCATCAAACACCGAAGTGAGGGACTAGTTGTCACGCTTAACCTAGTGACATGGTAGTGGGCCATGTCCCAAGTTGGCGTCGACCACTAGGTGTAATTAAAACCATGTACCCAGACTCCACATGGGTCACTACTCCATGTGAAATCATTATGTAACATCGTCTTACCTCCGTTGTCATCCATTAATCCAAAACAATCCAAAACGAAACAAAGACTCGATTCTCGGACTATCCCTGGCGACTCGAGGTGCAGAATGAGAGAGGGTTCCTGACGTCCTTCCCGTACCTACCTCTCAAGTCCCGAAAATCCTAATATCCATCTACCAGACACCCCAAATAACAAGATCCTACCTCTGATACCATTTTGTCAAGAACCAACCCGGGTTGACCCTGAACCGGTCACCCGAGACGGCCCGCGACATGGCCCGAGGGGCGTTCCCGATCCCCACGGGCTGGCAACTAGTGCCGGGCATCAAAATTTAACAAGTGGGAACGATTTGGCCCAAAATATAATAAACTAAGCAGCAGAAATAAATATAACAAATGTAAATAAGGAAAAAGGAACCAACAATGCAACTAACATGACCACGACCAAAGCTCCACGTGACCTCGTGGGTCACTCTCCAAAAACACAACCGACGTCGCTCAAGGCGAACAACTGAAGCTGGAACCTGCAAGAGAACTAAAAACAAGAAAACACTATAGGCGTGAGTATTAAAACCTAGTAGGTAGGCCCAACTAATTCTATTCCCAATGCACATACCATTAAATAAAGAATTTATCAATTTCAGGTTTGAACTAAATTATATAAAATATTGGTTTTCACACACACTTTTCTTTCTAAAACAAGTAACAATCCATTTCCCTCCTTAGTTCAGAATAAGTTTAATGTTGAAAGAGTCAAGTGCATTTCATTTTAAAATGTTTTGCGAACAATTTTACAAAACCAAATTTTAGTTGTTAGTCAAAAGGAAAAACACACATAATAAACAACACACAATAAGGGCAATGGAAAAAGTGGCACACAAGGGGTTCGGCAACCAAACTCGACCTATCAATCGTCCGCCACATACAAATAAACACTAAAAGAAACATGGGTCGAACCTAGGAGATCGTGAACAATCCAGAACATACTATACATCTGACTCATCCTGAAGGCATGCCCTAACTTGATGACGTCATAACACCCTAACGCCCGACATAGCCCTACATGGCCTAACCGAGGGGCCCAATCCCCATAGCAGTAATAACTTAGTATTCCCCTGCTATAGGGCCACTAGCCAATTCATAATCTAAACTATTGCAGCAATCGTTCTCAGAAAATTCACTCAATATGCTAGGTTTCCATGTCAACACATAATATAAAAAGAGGGGTGCATCCACATTGTAAATAAACCAGTCACTATGCACAAACATTACATATAGTTAACGCAATCAACGCACACTAAAGAGCACCCCTAAATGGGTTTTCCAAAACAATTTATTTTATCAAAGTTCCAATCGGGACTTCATCAACCTTAACTAAAAACCACGTTTCTCAAGAAAACCCAAATGCTTGTTCATAAGAAACCATTTATCTTTAAAAAAAATCACATTTGAAATTATGTGAATTATGTTTAAAGGCCAAAAGGGCATTCTTTCAATACTGGGTGTCCACTCGTCAGAAAAATGTTTCAAGTGTTCCGTATAAAATAAACGGCTATTTTCGCACGAAATAATCATATGAAAATTTATTATATTAAATTATCTCCAATTCATTAAAATTAATAGAATATAATGAAATTAATAAATTATAAATTTAAAGGTGAATGCAGTGGGCGACCTACCTCAATTTTTAGCTCGAGTGCGACGACGCGACATGCCTTGCAAAGGCGTGCAAACACGCTCAAGCCGATGATCGCAATATCACGGTTTCCTCACCAACACGTTGCGACAACCGCATAAACAAATAAAAACACATAAACATGGACTTTAAATTATCCAAACTAACAAACAATGCAAAATAACCAGCTCGACGCGTTTTGAAAATATCACATCCAAAACATGTCTCTCACCTAACAACCAACCCATAAAACATTTTAAAAAAAAATTCCTTTACCAGAAGTCCATTCTCAAACAATGAGAACCCAAACAACTTCAGAACATCTAACTCACTCCACAGTAAAAAAAACAAACGCATTTATAAATCCAAACTAGCATATTAAGAACATCTAAATAAAATAATCCATGGAAACAATTACCGATTGAGTGCAAATGCAACAAAACCTCACCAGAAGGGAGGACAACTCCCCGCAACGATCCGAAATCCCTAAAACCCTAAGAAAACAAGTCACACAAACATGGATTTATGTCCTAGATAAATTGAATATAACCACAAATGTTTAAAACAAAATAAAAAAAACATTGGAAGAGTAGGTTACCGGCAAGGGAGGTGCATCCGGAGTAAAGGAAGGGGAAAGGGGGTGCCGCTAGGAGGAGGTGCGACAATAGGGTGCGCGCTGGAGGAAGGCGCAACGAGGGGGCGGGGTCTTGCGGGCGATAGGAGTAGGGGAGACGGGAGATCTGGAGTCGGCCTGGCTAGGTGTTGAGGACAATGGTGACCCGGATCAACGGCGAGGCGAAGCGAGGCAAGGCCGCTGGCCGAAGACACGGCCTGTCGGAGGTTTGGTGGATGCAGGACACTGGGAGGCCAGGTGCGCCGCTAGAAGAAAAAAAACCAAGGGTGGGGATCTTGTGGTCGAGCAGAAGGGGGAAAACAGGAGGGAGCTGCGCAGCCAAGAGAGGGAGGCCAGATGGGGTCGGGGCATGGCCGGGGTAGAGAGGCTGGGCGCGATGGGGTGAGGCGGGGAGCTGGCGAGGGCCTGCGGGATCAGCATGAGGGGCTGGCGTGAGGGGACAACGGGGAAGGGAAGGGGTGTGCACAGGCGGAGTACGGGGAGGGGGGCGGTTTGCACAAGGAGTCGGGAAAAAGGGGGGCAGTCGGGATTAGGGTTAGGGTGCATTTTTTTATTTCAGTTCATTATAATACAATAATAATAATAAAATCTGAAATAAAATAATAAAAATAATAATATAATAAAAATAATAATATAAAGGATAATATTAATAATAATAATAATAATAATAACAAAAACATACAATTACTATTTTTATTAATAACTATTCTTTTTTTAAAACATAGACCATATAATTATCAAATTCTGAAAACGGGGTCCCCGTGCACTCATTGTACGCCAAAAAAAAATGCGCACACATTGTGCGCCTCAACGTAGTCCGCTCGGGCACCCGCACAAGCACCTAGGGCGACCGCACGACCACTTCTAACCATGCAGTGCCTGTGCGTGGGTTTAAAACCCACCAAAAACATTAAACGACGAAAAATTTAACTCGGGACCTAGCTCGGACATCGGCGCGAGATCCTGAAGAAAAGAATTAAATAAATAGAGACGAATTTAAGGTCGGGGTGTGACAATTTCTATATGGGAGATCGAATTTTATTGACAGTGTCTCCTCGGGTAGGATACTAATAATTTAGAAAGCATGGAATGGAGATATCATGTTTTGTAAGTCCCTTTTTTATTAGTGAAGTGTTTGGGATATTGTAATACCATCTTGACCTACTTCAACATTATCGAGGGATGTATTATATGTTTCAAAATTACAAACGTTGGAGGTAAATAACATATCTTTCCCATATTATATACAATAAAGATGTTGAGTTGGAACGAGGAGCATCTTTTAAGGAAAATAAATGTATATTATTTATCTATGTAATATTATATTTTTAGGGATTATGGTAAAACCTGTCCAAATATAATAGAAGCATGGGGCGATCTGGGAGGAGACTTAGGAGTGGGAACCATAAGTTCATGCTCAGTGGCCTGATTTTTTGAAACAAAACACCAATGATAATAAATATAGATCAGAAGACATTAACAAGGGAGAGTTATAATATCATCACTTTTAAATGATAATAAATCCTTATTTATTATAACATATATTTAATTTTATTGGAAATTTTATTCTTCGATAATTGTTTCTATTATGGATTTATGAAATGGAAAAATCCCAATTAATAAAATGACATATTTTTCTATATTTAACACATTAAAATATTCTATTTTATATTTTTAGTGTTATTTGTAGATTTAGAGTGAGATTAAGAGGCCTTCATTGATTTTGAATTAATATAATAAAATTATAAAATAAATTATATCATGTTCAATAAAAATTCATTAAAAACGGAATACCTCCCACACTCTATGTCTAATGGTAATTATGGAAATGACCTTACGAATGAAATATGTATCTTTCCCAAGTAATTATAAAACCTTTTTTTCTACTAGGTTTGAAGTTTGATAACACACCCACTGGGGTTTTTCCTTTTTTCTTTTCATTTATTATTATTATTATTATTATTATTATATTTATTTTTTATTTAATTCTTATATCACCTAATCGTCAACACTCATGACCACATCCTCCTTTTTTAAACAAGAATCAATATAGAATCCTCTAAGTAAATTTTATACACATTAAAACTAGAAATTATTTAATGGGGAGGACTAAAACATTTCATAATCAAGGTTCAATTCAATCACAAATTGATTTCATTGTTTTATTTTTTGTTATGTAATTGAAATATGTGGATTGGGTTCAAATAGATGATCAATGTCGACATTCAATAATGGTTGATCTTGTTGGATATGTGTGTTATCACATCTCCTTTATATGTTATTAATGAATCACTATTAGTATGGATTGATTTCCCACTTCCTTTTCATAAAATCGACTCTTCTATTATTCCTAGGAGTTATGTATATTGATTTTATATATAATTTTTGAATTTTAGTTATTTTTATGATTTATATTTTCACCGTATCAATTTTTAAAATGTTCTAAAATTTAAATAGAATAATAAAACATTAATTATATAGGTATCATTAAAAATATATGAAAGGATAATTATGTGAAATTAATAGAAGATAATAATGTGGAACAATATCCAATTATAATGACAAAAAAATTATCAAATTAAAATTTATAAAAATTATATAAAATGTTAATTATATAAAATTATAAAAGTTAATTATAATGAATTATCATGTTATGATGACATAAATTTATCATCAGATAATTTATTAAACTTATCAATAGATTAATATTGAATAGTGAAAGGTTAGTTTTTGAAAAATTATCAACAAATAATTATAAAATGATTGTTTGAAATGAAGTATCAGAAAAATATCATTTTTTAGAATAGACCAGGATAAATTATAAAAGTATTATTATTCACATTATCAAGGATAATATTATCGGATAATAAAATAATAATTATAAAGCACTACCTAATGTATTATTGAATTAATTTCTAGATATCTATATTATCAATTGCTGTTTTATTAGTATTCCTAAATGAGATGATTACTAGAACAAGTGTTGGCCTAAATGATAAATCTAAAATTCTTTATAAGAGATAATATAGCATTAAATGTGTTATTTTATTTATTTTTTAAAGAGATTTTTTTTACCAAAAACCCAGTGATGACCCTCATGCATTGATGTGTAAAAAACATTGATAAATAGATCTATGAGGAGGTGATATTGACAATTGATGCTTCCAATCCACATTTTAAATGACAAATGGTGGTTTATAGTTGAAGTTGACATCAATGACTTTAAAGTAACAATTTATTTACCATTTTGGGAAATAGATATGTTTTTTCACGATATGTTTTTTAGGATTGATAGCCCTTTCTTGTTATGTATTATATATAATTGTGTAAAAGACCATTAGTTTTTCATGATTTTTACCACATGATTATACGTAATGTCTTGAATTTTGTTCTTAATATTCATTTTTGTTCCTATTTGTTTCAAGTAATGTCTATTGTGTTTCATAGCCTACAAAAATATGCACCTGCTACAAAAATTAGTTTGAGGATCATTGTAGTTATTCAGTCATGGTTTTGATGACCTTAATGGAGGGTGTGGATTCATATATTGAGGGATGTGCATAAGTGGATGGTCAACACACTTAAAATTTTCCAAACTCCGTTAAAGGTGAGCATTATTATCCCTATAAGGATATAGGAATGTATGGATGGATAGCTGACTAATAGATGACTCGGTTCAAACACCCATAAGGGTAGCATGGATATACCTATAAAGAGATGGGAATAAGTGTCCAACATGATATTCATTAGTTTTTTTGGAGTTTTCATGATGACGAACACTATCATGGTGGGGTGTGCAGCGTTACCTTAAATGTGGTTTTAGTTTTGAAATATCTAATATCCTTACAAAAATTGATATGAAGAAGGGGTTAGGGATTGAGGAAGCTGTGTCAGTGTATGATAACTCCACCCATGTATAATTTCATTATTATTTTTAAAAATATAAAAATTTTCATGGAATTCGCTATTTTATATTTTGTGCAATTATGTTAAGATTCATTGGTTGTTTCTTACTGATTATTGTTATCACAGCATACTAAAGTCTTTCTATATGCTTGTAGATGTCAATACTAGAGATATGAAAATGGTAATGGGGCCTATAGTGTATGGATGAGAATAGATTATAGATTTTATGGATGAACGAGATAGAATCCATAGAACCAAATATGTTATTCAATTATTTATCTAATTTGACCATTAAATAGTTGTTATTTTCAATTGAGAAGCACATTTATTTATCCTTATAATAAATTTATAACATCTACTAGTTCTTCAAGATTTTATAGATTATTTATTATCATTTTTATTATAATTATCTTCTTTATGAAATTACAGTGATGTTATAGTCTCCAAACTTGTATACTTAGACACTCGTTGCGAGGTGGTAGACTCTTGCATGAGGGGGGGGGGCATGCCTCAGGACATGTAATAATCAAACTCAGTCCTGATATTTTTGGTCAAGGTATTACTGATTATGATTGATATTATTATTTTTATGACCCCAATTTATTATTCAAATTTTATTTAATTTGGGTAAGAAGTTAATATATGAAAATTTCAATTTTCAATAAAATTTGTGTTTATTATATTTTTTGATTTTATTCAAAAATTGAATATAGATATTTTAAAATTTTAACTTAATAAAAATAATATTCCAATATTAATTACTCATATAAATATTAATTTAGATATAATTTTTACACATTTCTTTAAAATGGAATTGTATTCTGAAAAAAAATACAATTAAAAAAACATATAATTTCTCTGATTTTACCTTTATATAATAATGATATAGAATTTTATAAAACATGTTGAGTAATAAAATATGAATTATAGGAAGACATTTATTAATTTTTTTTAAAATATTTCATCTCAGAGAACCAATTGAACACATTTTAAGACTAGTTAAAAAGTTATTTAAATAAAAAATGACTTTTGGTCTTTTCATCAAATCAAGTATGTTCAAAGTAGATTAATTTTTTTCTTACCATAGAAGCCACATATCCTTTTTTTTATAATAATATAATTAATACCATTTAAATCATTATTTAAATAAATTTTTCTTATATACAAATTTAACTCATAAAAAATATATTTACCTAAAATGTTATTTTATGAAATTATGTGTATTATGGACAAATTAAATTTTCAAACCTATAAAAATTTTATTTGATAAAATTATTTAAAAATTTAATATTATAGGTATAAAATTACTAAAAATTTTCAGTATTATTACTTTTCATCAAAATTAAATACCAGTATTATAAATTTATTTCAAAGGTAAAAGTAAATTTGGTAAAAGTAAAAAAGTAAAAAATAAGAAGCCTTAAAAAACTCATGATTTTCTCATGAATGTTTGAGGTGAGTTTTGACTCCGACATTATTTTTACCTCCTATGTTTCCCTTTTTTTTTGAAACATGAATAGTAACATTACATTTGTAGGATGTTGGGTTCACTCCCAAAAAAACATTTTATTCACTTAGAAAAGGGTAAAATATTAACCACTTCAGAATTTTAAATCACATCATATTAATCATTAAAAATATTTGATAGTTATCCTCCTAGAAAACTATCTAATGATTAATATCTTTAACCCACCATTAGTTAACATTATTACTTCATTTCCAACTATACTTCCAATGGAAAAATTCAGTCATTTGAAATGACTATTATCAAATATATTGATTTTATCCATAATTATATTCTTTAAAATTTATTATAGAGACACTGATATTATTATTTTCTATTGATTCATGTATTTTAATGTTATTTTTAAGGTTATTTGTCTTATTTATATTTATAACCCATCAATTAAGAGAAACAAAACCATCAAGAATGCTTTCTGCAAACTACCATCTCCACAACATGATGGGTTTTTGTTTCACTCACCACCATACAAGGATGGATAAAAGGATTAAATTAATGTATAATTATGTTATTTATGATATAATTAATTTTATGTTATGAAAATTTAGATATTCTATTAATGATATGATTAAAATATGATCAATGATAATTTAATCATATAAAATAAGTGTACTAAAAGGATAACCATTTATTCAAATTGTGAAATATTTTTATATCCATTACATATTCATCTATTTCTATCTACATTTAAAATATCATAATAATAAACACTAAATAATATATTTATCCATCTATTATAATGATATTTCAACTAGACCATCTTATAATCATCCATTAATCGTTGTTGGGTCTGGTTTGGGTCGGTTTAATTAACTTCATGGACAATTTTATAGATTTATCACATATATTATATTGAGATATTATTTAAATATATAATATGGTATAAATTTTTAATATATATTTTCATTTGATTTATGTTTATATATATTTAATTTGGTAACTATGAAAACACCTCCCCATTTTCAAGAATCGCAGAAACATTCTCCTTATTAATTTCATCTTCATTGATAATGATAAAACAGTAACATAATGTATTTTTAATATCATAAATGGTTGTAAAACAACCCAAATAGAATCCATAATGAACAAGTAATCTTAAAAATTTGATATTAAATTATTGTCCCATATGAGATTGGTGTCCCCTTTATAGTTTTAATAACCCCAAACCATGTCAAATATTATCCAATCATATCAATCATGTTTATTTATACTAAATCATGTTTAGTTATGTTTAATTATGATTATCTAATTTACATTATATATTTATCACCTTTTTATGACATGCATGTTGTAAGACATTAAGAATTGAAAATTGGCTATGTATGAGTCAATAACACCAAAAGACAAATTGAATCATCAATAGTTTATTCTGAATCACCGATAGAAGACTCTCCAATAATGAAAATGTCTCACTGATTTTGAAAATCTCTCCCTAATGGTACAAATTTATCACCAATAGTGAAAATGTCTCATAGATAGTGCAAATGTATCACCAACAATGTAGAAGTATCAATGACAAATAAATGTCTCACCAATAGTGAAAATGTATCATAGACATAAAAATGTTTCACAGATAGTACAAACATTCTCACTAATAGACTACTAACGGATAATAAAAATGATGCATCGATCAAAATAATGACTCACCGAGAGATCAAAATGAGTCACTGATGCATTGATTCACTAACGCAAAGAGGTACCATCAGAATGACTCAATGATATAATGAGTCATTGATGCCAAGAAAAGTAATAAGGTGAGAAGGAGTCACTAATAGAATGAATCACTGAAAAAGGATTCACCGACAGACTATTTAAATTTTCATTTATTTAAAATTTTATCTAAGGGTTATATTTGAGTGTTTTAAATGAACTAATTTAATTAAATGTTTTTTAGATATCTTTAATTACTATGTCAGTGGATAATATGAGGGATGTGTTACCACAACATGATTCTTGTCGACCAACACAATACACCTAAAATAAAATAAAATCTTAGCCCATGAGCTGTACAAAATTAGATAACAACAGAAAATAATATACTAGAAGAGATATTAGTCCATTCAAAAGAACACACGATGAACTCTCAATCATGCTAGCTATTAACTAATGTAGGATTTTTGGGTATCAAGTAATCTATCATCCTTTCAGCAATCAAATATTAAGGAGGAGAAACCCATATTCCTAGAAAACTATAACACAATGCTTCAGGACACTCTATCGTTAGAGATGTTTTTTAGAAGAGGACTCAATATTCTCATCTATGACATCACAAGAGTCCAATTCTATATTTCAAAACACACACGAATCTTCTAAACTCTATCAATTTATTTCCCCCTTTTTTTGTTCATTTTTAATACTTTTTAAGTAGTGTGTGAATCAATCTTTTAAACATACACAATATCCTACACTAAACTATAGGATACAATTAATCCCCTTAAAAAATATTTTTACACATATTATCCCACATAGAACAATGTTAGTGGTCCCGTGTGACCTTATTTTTGTAATTCCCATGTAGTTTTATGGTAGAGTTCAAGTGATCTATGCAGTTTGTATACAGTTGTGGAAACCCTGATCTAGGGTGTGGATCAAAGATATATATATATATATATATATATATATATATTGGTGGATGATGATCACCAAGACGAGAGGACAACATCTCTGCTTGAGACTTAACCATTTATTTTAATCCACTGTGTTTTCAAATTTATCTTACTCTGTTTTAACTCAAATTTCATTAAATTACGTTCCACTTTGATATATCACCTTGGATTGTTTTTAATACAGTTTTGGATTTTTAAATTAGTTTCAAAAGTTATATCATTATCTCATCTTGTTATAACTGTGAAATAATCAATCTTATCTGAAATTAATTAAACAATTAGACTATTTTACATTTACTACATTGATTTACTTGGTTATCTTATTTTCGAATTAGGGTATTTTTTTAAACAATATTTTTTTTAAAAAAAAATTAGGAACTCAATTCACCCCCCAGAGTGTCCTACTCTAACCGTCATTTTGTATCATCTATTGTTTTTTAAACTGATATTTTAAAATATTTTCAACTATGATTTTACTTGTGTTTTAAGGATCTAAAATTTTTAGTTAGTTAAAAATTTTATTCTCTTTTATATTTAGTCTTTATTCATTAATATGGATAATAGGTAAGAATTTTCTACTACCAACATACCTTCCTAAATTAATGTTACAAATGATTCTTAGTGGAATGTAAATATTAAAATGCACTTAGATATCAAGGACTATAATATTAGGATTGTAATATATTATAAATTTGAAATACCAAACACTCCACGAACAATATGGAGTTATTAAAAAATATATCTTAAAAAAATATTTCTAAATCTTTTTTTTTCCTAATTTTGTTCTATAGGTGATGAAAAATTTCTCATAATTTCTCCATGTAAACTAGCTTATGATATTTTGGATATCATAGCTATTTTACATGAACAAACCACTAATGTTAAAGAAATGAGAATTAATAACTATAAAATTAAATATGATAATGTTAAGATGAATCCTGATGAACACATTTCTGATATTTATCTCTTGTTCAATGATATAGTCAATACAATGATCTCTCATGGGAATCCAGTGGGTGCCAATGAACAAATCATGCATATACACAGATGTCTACCCGAATGGTGGAGAGGAACCTCAATGTCAATATGAGAAACATATGATATCAATAAGAAACCAGTAAATGAGTTGATAAGAAAATTTACTATGTAGGAGTGAGATTTAAATTTCACCAAGTTTAAGAAGGCTGAAACAAAGAGAATGTCAGTGGATTTCAAAACCTCTACTTCCAAACATAATGAAAAGGAAAGGAATCAGACAAATTCTGACAATACATGTGTTTAAGATTCACCATCAAAAAATGATGAGGAAATGGTTCAATTATCAATACATATTAATAAGTTTTATAGAAGTAATAAATTCTTTTGGAATCCTAGATACAGAGATATGTATGATAATAATGGACACTGGAAAAAGGATTTGAAAGGGAATGGTAACTCTAAGGAATTAATCTATTATGAATGTAAGAGAATAGGGCATGTGTAGAATAATTTTTCAAAGTTAAAATATGATATGAAATATGATAAAAAAGATAAAAGTTCCAAATAAGGCAATGAAGGCTACCTAGAGTGCCACTAAATATAGCTCATGTGAGTCAGAATCCTCACACAATGAGAAGGGTGACAAGGCAAGCTTGTGTTTCATGAAAAACACATCGGAGGTAACTCTTATGTATCATGTACTTAATTATTATTATTCAAGATGTGAACGTTATCATGAAAAAAATAACTCATGAGTAAATTTTTTAATATTACCAGATTATTAATTTTATATAAAATTAGTTAAAAGATAAATATATAGCATTAAAGAAACTGCAATCTCGCACCTCTACTGTTAAATCTGTGATTACCATAGAAAAAGAATAAGATGATTATTTCCATAAAGAAAAAAATGAGAATATATTGTATATTAATAAATTAAATATATATTTATAATTTTTTCCCAATTGGATAGATATCTTAGTTTAAATTCTTAGTAACCATGTTGCACCAAAATAAACTAGTTGTATTGGTTATTAACTTATAAAATAAATTTTTTCAAAAAAAAATTCTATCCAAATCAGGAAAATCTCTTTTTGTTCCTCATTATATAAAATTTCATACATGTTCCAACCATGAATCATATTCTATTGTTTTATGTATTTCTGGATTGAATAATGATTATTTTGTCCAACACATTAAAAATGTTCTTAAGAAACCCATGAATAAAGTATGAGTCCAAAAGCTCTTATTACTAATATTACAGGACCCAAAAAAATTCGGTAGTAATATATTTTCTTGTCTAATATATTTTTTATTAAATATATAGGAATATATCTTGTATAAGTCTATAGTATATGGATAGTATATGATCATGACACATGAAATTTTAAATTTCATGATTCAAGAATTTGATAATGATTGATGGTGTTGATGTCACCTATCTTGACAATACTGAATGAAAAAACATTGTCCTTGGCCAAATCAGAATCTCTAAATATGTTTTAATTTATAAATTAAATTATGTTGATGAATTAAAGTAAAATCTACTTAATATATCATTGTTTTTGGATGATGGTCTTAATGTTAAATTTTAAAATGATTCGTGAAATGTTTTTAATTCTAAATATGAGATAATATTTATTGCCTTTAGAAATGAACTTTTTTATTAATTAAACATAAAATCCATAGTTTTTTAAAATGATTCATGGGTAATTGAATTTCATAATGAGTATTGGATTTGGAACAAGAGATTATGAAATTTTAATATTCATTCTTTTATAATGCTTACTGGAACAGTTTTAGTCAAAGATCTACCGAAACATGAGTTTCCAAATAAAAAAAATCCATAATTCATTTCAAAAGGAAAAAACATAAAATATATTTCAAACCAAATTATAATGTATTAACTTCTCAACCTCTTTATTTGTTTCAAATATATTTTTTTGTAACATATATAGTTTCATTTTTAAATTGGAAGCATTATGTCTATGCTAGTGTAGAAAAATATTCTAGAAATAGTTGGACCTTTTTCATAGCTCACAGAAGATAATCATGCTCTCATTTTATAAAGTATTCTAGAATAGTATAAAAACTAAGTGGTCATGGAATTAAATCTGTAATAAATGACCATGGATGTGAGTTTGAAAAACAAGATTTTGAAAGAAAAATTCTCACAAAATGGTTATGGTAATAACATCTCTACTCCTAGGACACTCCAACAGAATGGTGTTATAGAAATAAAACATAAAACATTACAAGACATTGCATGGACTATTCTTAATTAATATGACTTACCTATATATTTTTTGGGTAGAAGATATCAATACTAATTGTTATATAATTAGTAGAGTACTGATTAGAACAATTCATAAGAGAACCCTGTATAGCTATAGAACTATTAAAAACCAAAAGATAGTTACATAAAAATATTTGGTTACATACTTTATATCCTTAATAAAATGAACAATAATGAAAAACTTTCATCCAAAAGTGATGAATGAATGGTTCTAGTTTATTAAATCTTAATTAAAGCCTATATATTGTTCTATAATAGAACAATGTGTGTGGAAGAATTTGTACATGACGATTTGATGAAATAGAACCACATGGACCGAAAACCACTATAGAAAAACTTGAGGATGATCTATGAAGTCTGAACATGAATGATAAATATTCCGAACCTACTATTAATCAACCTATTATATCACTGAGTTATGTAAATTTTCTAGAATCGTGTAATGATGTATCTGAACCTGTTAATGATGGTGAAATCAATAGCCCTTCATTTCTTAAATCTATTAGAACTCATAAAAACCATCCTTTAGATGTTCAAGTTAGAGATTTAGATAAAGGGACACATACTATTGATTCTCTTTAACTCCAAACTTAACATCATGCTTTCTAGTCCTATATTTAACCTAATAACCTCAATGATGCAATCAATGATGAATTTTGGGTAATGGTTATGCAAGAGGACCTCAATCAGTTTGAAAGAAATAATTTCTAGAAACATATAGATAGACCTAAAAACATGTTGACCATATGCACTAAATTGGTTTTTAGAAATAAATTAAATGGTGCTAGTGATATTGTGAGAAATAAATATAGATTGGATGTATAAGTTTATAGTCAACAAGAACTAATTGGATATAAGGAAACTTTTTCACCAGTTTCTATGCTTGAGACCATTAGAATTTATCATTCATATGAATCACATCTAAATTTAATGCTATATCAAATTTATATTAAGAGTGTATTCATAAATGGGTATATAGATACAAATATATTCATTAAACAGGCCCCTAGTTTTACAAACCCCTGATTTCCAAATCATGTTTTTAAATTAACAGTATCTTTATTTGTTTCAAGTAAGCTTGAAGATATTGGTATAATAGACTATGTAGTTTTCCGGTTTCCAATGGTTCTTAAAAATGGTATATATGATCATATTATTTTTATAAAAAACATCTAAATATGATTTAGTATCGCAAATTTACATTGATAATGTGAATTTTTGATATTTTAAAAATTATTTATTTTTTTATTTTTAAAAAAATGTTACAATGTGAATTTAATATGATTTTAATGTAGGAACTCATATTATTTCTTGGAATTAAAATAATTCAATGTAAAGAATGTATTATTTTAGAGAAAATTAAATATACTAATTAACAATTAAAAATCTTGGTATTTGATTGTAGATAAGCTAGAGATACTCCTATGAGTACCACCTATATGATGGATCTTGATGAAACACGTAAATCTATTGATGAAACCACATACAAATGAATGATTGGGAGTTTACACTACTTAACCACTAGCATGCCTAAAATTTTGTTTAGTGGTTTTATGTGTGCCCATTTTCAATATAACCCGAAATAATATCATCTAAATGATGTTAAAATAATTTTCCAATACTGAAAATATAGTACCAAAATTGGATTATTTTATCCAAGAAGTTTTTTTTGATTTATCTAGTCATTATGATGCTGATTAGCTGGTTTTATGTTAGACAGAAAGAGCACTTCTAGAACATGTCACTTTTTGGGAAAGTCTCTAATTGCATGGTGTAGTAAAAAGAAAAATTTCCTTTCCTTGACCCAAGTTTCCTAGAGTCGGTGCATTATTATGTAACATTGTCTTGATCTAAAGATATCATGTCCTGAAGGAATGATCATTTTAGTAGACTTGGAAGTTCTAGATACATTCATAAGTGTTACATTACATTATAAAATAAAAAAATCAACAATTTTTCTTCTTTGAACACACACATATCCTTTATCTTATACTAGTATTTTAGTCATAATATACTTCTTCGTATCCAAGGAAAAATAAAACATAGGAAAGGGGTGAGCACTAATGTTCAGTAAGAATATTAATATTGTAGAAAATATCATAAAAAATAATAAAAATTTTAGGCAATGTATAATACTAAAACAAAATACTTTAAAACATAATTTTTTTTAATATAGAAAAGATATATCAAATAATTCCACATACATATTCAAATTGATATTCTACTAGTCGAATAATCACATGTAATATCAATAGATAATCTCATAATGATGGAATGCATAATATCAAACATCATAACCATATAGTCAAGGACTCGAGCCAAGAAAAAAAATTAAAATATTTTCAAGGCCTTGTTCCAAGACACTAGTTTGTTTAATGAGATCTACCGATTAATCAAGGGTCTATAGTGGGCCCTTCCCATCACATACTATATCCAATGCATTCCTCATAATAAAAGGGTGAAACATATCATAATAATTTGTATTAAACCAACATAATATATATCAGTACTTTAACATAAACCATTAATGACATAAAAATTGCACATCAACAATCAAACATATCATACAAATATCAATAAAATATTGTGTTTTGTAACATAATAAATCAACTTCAATTAAACATAATATCATTCCATTGATGTTGACATAGATGAAATCATTCAAAAACTATTTGAATGAAATATCTCTTTATACATTTATATAATATAAAAGTTACATAATTATAAAAGAAAACCATTATTTTTAATATATTAATATAATCTTGTAAGGCCAGCATTAAAGGTGTTATATCATTGGAAAATAGTCATACCCGTAGTATAACTTAAAAAACATTCCTTTCTCAATTTGTTGAAAAGGTTAGAAAGTACCATGTTTGTAAAACAACAGAAAGATTCCACTCAAAACATTTTATCAAAATTCCAAAAAGGGTATAAATTACATTAACCCATAGTCTATGAAATAGTAAAAATGTTTTGAAAAACATTTTTATGAAACATGGATATGGATGATAATGAAGTCCCAATAGATGCTTATGTATAAACAACCTCGGATAATAAAGAGATTGTAAATTTAACCATTACCTTATACATTCCATTAGTTGATGGTATGTTAACCTCATGTATAATGGATAAATCATTATTATTAAAATATAAAAAAACTACCTACATAAATATGATATCATATATGATCCTCTAATATATCTTTGTTAATAATATTTTATTATTATCATTGTTTTGGGTGCTAAATGATGTCTTTTCCATTATGTTTTGTTAAATATGTCATTTTTGTTATGGATAAGATGTATTTGATTCATATCCAAAATGATAATAATTTCATAAAAATTATTTTTTTAATCATGAAATATAAATTATACATGAATATTTACGATGGGAAATAAAATTTTATCACATTTAAGAGACGATAAGTCGTACATACGCATGAGCAAAAATATCATTCTATTAATGGTTAAATATTATGTAATAGAATGGTATATTATATATAACCAATAATTGAATTCATATATTTATTATTTACATCAATTACACTCATAATTATACCCATCCAAATAATGATGTTTTGAACAACAAACTACACCACGGTATGGAGACGGTAAACCATACGTTCACACGTACGACGAATTTATCATTCATAGGGTGGATATAACAATTAATATGGTCATAAAATATTTATATTAACATATCAGTATATAAAAGTTATTGGGGTTATTAATTATGTATGGAAACAATATAGAAATAGGATGTGTAAGAAGAAATGAACTTTGAAATAGGTGATAAATAATTACCTCTTCTTCATGTGCCTCCTTTTGATTTGAACTAATGGAATCCATAGGATGGTTTCATGATTAAAATAAGGCCTCTAAGATGACATTATGGTAGTTGGGATGGGATTTTATAAGGGTTTGGCCAATCCAAATGTCCTGGGAGTTTTGAATTTTAGAGAAGGGGATTTACCCTTTTATAAGAGATACGAGGAGAACTTTAGGAAAACTTTGAAATATTAATTCATTATAAAATAATTTCCATATTATAATAACTCGAAATGGATTTATTTTAAGGATGTGGTAGTAATAGTTCTAAATACTCTCAACCAATAGGCTTTAGAAAAGGTTAGGTCACCATATTAACCATATATTTAAGATTTAACGCCTATTTAAATAGTTTATCATTTACCATGTCTTCTTGTATTTTTATACTACATGGTTAATATAGTTACTATAAAATACCATTAGAACCTAAAGTGGTTCATTAATGAAATATATAACATTATTATGTTTTTTAGGAATATTATATTTCTTGGAATATTATATCATCTAATAAATTTGTATTCATTTTTAAAACACATTTATATCAATTTTGACACTATTTAGTATTTGGTTTTTGATAAATTCATCACAACTTTATGATTTAAAAAAATACATTAAATAAACCTTAAAAATATCATATTCCCCTATAATATTTTTCGATGGAATCAAAAGATTAAATTTACAATTATTTTAAAATTTATATTATAATTTATTTTAACCATTAATTAATTAGGTAATTACTGCATCATCATTGTGTCATAAATAAATTTAGTTATATAATGTCTAAAATTTATAAATAAAATACCATTATGTAGGAAATATTTTTTGATTTCTAATTAGTATTTATTTTTGAATCTATCTTTTATATAAAATTTTATTAAAAATGGTTTAGATATTAAATTTTGAATTTAACACTCTAAACTCATCATTAAATAAAATATAATAAATGTTTTGATCTAATCAAAGTTGATCAAAAAGGATCATATTTTTGTACTAAGGATGATTTTGGTCAAAATAAAATTATAAAATATAATTAAATCGTGTTTTTGGGAAATTATAATATTATTTATGTCTTTAATTTCGATATTTACTTTTAACTGTGGTAATAAAATTCCTAAGGAACAATTCACAAGAAAGCTTTTTCATCATATTAAACCAAATTTTAATTACCAACGAAAAATGCCTCTATCAGATTATTGAAATTAAATTCGTAGAATTTGTAAAATTATGTTTTATGAATATTTACAAATGTGTCTAGAAGGTGGGTAAAAGACATTAAAAAGATCAATAAAAATTTATATATCTTACTTTATTATAAAAGGACTTTAATGAATTACATTGGAATAATATAGGTATTATGAAACTAATTTGAATTCAAAATAAAAATAAATAAAATAAATACTTATTTAAATAAAATATTGGTTTTAAATAATAACAATGTGTTTTTCAGTATTCATAAAAAACTGAATGTTTTCAGAAAAATACCAAGGATTCACTCAAAGTTAATATTGATATTCAAAATCAAAAAATAAAGTCCATTTTGAAAAATAAAATTTATAAAATTTCTAAAAGTGGGAATTACTATTCTTAAATACTTTTTAAATGGCTAGTTTGATTGGTCGTGATGTGCTAGAACTCGGAGCTGCATACAACGCAAGCCATTGTATTATTCAAAGAGATGTGTACCATAGAAGTTTGGGGTGTTACATTTTCCCCCATTCAAATAATTTTTCCCACATCAATATCATCATTGTTATAAATTTATTCAATAGAAAATACAAGAGAACAAAAGATTGAGCGCCACACGTTACCAATCCAGGGGGGTTAAAAATAATTGAGACCTACGGCATCACCCCGAATTAAATTTGCCCCCTCCCGGCTTCAATGAGGTGGAATTGAAGAGGCAGGTGACAAAGGAGCCATAGATAGAAATGGACGAAATATAATCCGCGACATTATTTCCCTCTCTCCATGTATGTGTAACTTACATGATGTTCTTTAGGAAGTCCTTACATCTTTTAATGGTGTATGTGACTGACCATGGGATGGATCCTCTGTCCAGTAGGGAGTCGTGGATGATCTTCAAGTCGGTTTCCACATGGGATATGTCCATATTTTTTTGATTACACAAGTTAAGCCCAGTGAGGAGTGCCTTGGCCTCTGCATATTACTTGATAAAAATATTTGTGTTGTTTGTCATCATAAGTTCCTTAGGTTCCCACATTGCCTCTTCCATTTTATGTTTTTTCAATGAACTTTTTCTATACATGTTGTCTGGTATCTCATCACTTGTTCTATGGTATCAAGAATCCTGATAGTCTCTTCATAATTAGATAGATAGGGTTGATGTTCCGTTTCATCATAGGTGAGTATGTGTGATGGGTCTTGCAAGTATTTTCTTAATATTTATATAGGTTACACATCATTATCATTATGGAGGATTGGTAGAATTTCCATACGGTAAGCTACAACCCTATTTTGATCTAGAATTTCGAAAGATCTGATGTACCTGGGACATAATTTACCCTTCCTACCAAATTGTATTACACTCTTCCATAGAGATACCATCAAGAAAACAAGATCTCATACCTGAAATTCCAAATTATACCCTCAGTTATTGGCATATCTCTTTTTCCTACATTGAGCTTCTTAGATGCGAATTTGAATAATCCTCACCTTTAACATTGTTTTCTCAACAATTTTTGGGCCAATAATATTTCTTTCAACAACATAATCCCAAAAAGTTGGTATGCGGCATATATTTCCATATAACGCTTCATATGATGCCATCTGAATACTAAAATGGAAGCTATTGTTATACGAAAATTATAATAGAGGTAAATAATGTTCCCACATGCATTGAATGTCATGTGAGAAAGATATAAAAATGTATTCTAATGACTTAATAGTCTTTTTTGATTATCCATTTTTTTGGGAGAGGTAGGATGTGCCCAATAGAAGATCAATATCTATGGATTTCTGAATACTTTTCCATAATCATGATGTAAAATGAGGGTCACTATCTAAAACAATCGATAGAGGTACACCAAGAAGTCTTAAAACTTCATTAATATTTATCCTTTCTAGACGGTCATGTTTTAAATCATCTCTTATATCATGAAAATGTGCTAACTTGGTTAGATGGTCAATAATGAACCATAATGCATTATTCCTTCTAGTTAAATTTGGTTTCCCCATGATAAAGACCATCATAATATCATCCCATTTCCACTAAGATATGGGAATAGGTTTCATGACTCTTCCAGGATGTTGTATTCCAGCCTTCACCTGCTAACAAACCAAACATCTTGACACATAATTAGAAATCTCCATCTTCATGTTGTCCCACCAAAAATTTTCATTCAAATATCGTTACATCTTAGTGCTACCAGGGTGTATAAAAAAATTGGAGCTATGAGCATCACCCAATAATTCACTTTTTAGATCAGGTATATCAGGAAAACAAAGCCTCTTACCATATATTAAAATCAATCTTCATATATAAATACAACCAATCTCTCAACATTAATGGCTTCAATTTTTATTTATACACCCTATCATAACTCTAGGAACTTTTAATCCATTATAGTAAATATGTTTTTGAATTTTTTTGAAAAAGTATTGATGTTTGAACTTCTATGATTATTACCATATTTTTATTTACTATATCAACGAACATAGGATCCCTTTCAACTCTCATATTTTTCTGAATTCCATGATACATTCTGCTCAAACCATCTCTAAACTTATTTTCCCTTCCTGAGTGGTAGTGTATTGTGAAATCCTAATACCTGAGTAGTTTAAGACATCTCGATTGCCTCAGGATGAGTTATTTCAATGGGAAAATATAATTAAAACTCTGGTGATCAGTATATATCTCAAAATTTTTACCATAGTCATAATTTTTTCAGTTCATCAGTGAAAATATTAAAACTACTAACTCAAGATCATGAGTAGGATAGTTCTATTCATTAATTTTAAGTTATTATGATTCATTGGAAATAACTTTACAATTCTACATAAGAATACAACATATTCTTTTCTTTGAAGCATCAATATAAATATCAAACCCACCATTCCTCGATGGTAGTTTCAAGATAAGACAATTAACTGATATTATCTTCAATTATTCAAAAAAAAATATTGACACTCTTTTTTCCAATCCAATTTAACCCCTTTGTGTGTGTTCTTGGTTAATGGGTTGGAAAATTAGGAAAAAGTTAGGATGAAATGCAGATAATACCCTGTCAAACAAATAAAACTATGTACCTTAGTTATACTCATCAGTGTTGTACATTATTGTATTTCCCTTTTCAAAGAATTATCATCATAGATTCCATTCATAGAGACAATAGGGCTATAAAAAGAAACCTCATGAATCCATAATTCACAGATTCTAAACATCCTATATAATTCATTTCCTTTAAGAGTTTTCATAATAATGTTCATGTGATTTTCATAATCATTATAGATTATAGAGTATTCCAATATAACATCAATAAATACCACAACAAATCCATCATGATATTCCTTGAAAACACTATTCATTAGATCTACGAAAACCGAGGTTAAATTAATTAGTCCAAAAGGCATTATTATAAATTCAAAATTCCCATACATGGTTTGATATAATATATTTGGAATGTATTCCATCTTCACACACAATTTATGGTATCAAGATCAATGTAAAATCATTGAAAAATACTGATCTCTATGAATTTGGTCAAATAAATCATCAGTGATAGGTAGGGGATACTTGATCGTTATTGTTGTAGTAGTGATCTCTCTGTAGTCAATACAAAACCTCATATATCCAATATCCATCATTACAAAAAATGGCAGGGGATCCTCATTGAGAAACACTAGGGTGAATAAATTATTCATTACTCAATTCCTATAGTTATTTCATTAGTTCCACTAATTCCACAATGTCCATTCTAGAAGGTGTCTTTGATATGGGCCTTCTACCAAGAATTAAGTCCTTGGAAAACTCACTTTCTTGTATTGGAAGATGTCCATTTCAATCCTAGGGAAACACGTCAACATATTCTTTAACAATAGTTAAATACTTTATTTGAACATTACTTTCCTCATCCATAGTTATTTTTCTCCCTTCCTCCCCAATAATTTAATTTAGTAGAGCTACTTGGTGGATCATGATGAAAATTAGAAGGTGATGTTTTTGCTCTAAAGTAAAGGGATTCCTTATCATCATAAAAAGTTTTAGCCTCTTTATTCTTACAATAAGTTTTCACATCATGGTCTGAAGGCCCATCTATATAGAGGATTATATCAAATTCAATCATGGGTATGAAAATAAGATCGATAGATAATGATTTCTTATATACCACAGTGGTTACTGATTGAAAATGCATTCTTTTCTATGATTCTTCCTTTATATATTTGGACTGAAAACTCCCATATTATTTGAAATTGGAAATACCTAATTATCCTAGATAAATGGGAAGATATGGAAGAGTGTGATAATCTAGAATAAAATAAATCATTTTATAATTTTGAGGAAATGATAAATGTACCTACCACCACATCATTTGGAACTTCAACCTCAACCATAGGGATCTCAAAACTTACCCTTACCCCATTGAACATTTCAGAGGTATGTTTCATTGGCGCTTAAAATATTCACTATCATAATTCCCCATTATTTTACCATTTTATAATTGAACATTGACATCCTATTTCTTCTCTTGGAATCATGAGCTTGTAAGCCTTTTTCTCCACACTTGTTACAAACACTAATTACCTATTGGTAAGTACTGTGGTTTTTCATACCATAATTACTATAAGATGGAAATTAAACGTTTCTCTTCATCCCCTTATTAAATTTCTATAGTTCACAGCAGATATCTTTTTCTGATTCTTTTATTGGATGTCATATGACTTAGTGAGTTCATCTTTTGTCATAATAACACATGAGATAATATCTGCATATGATGAGAAGGATTGTGAGACAAATGCTCGATGGAGAAATGTTTTTGACACATCAAGGAATCGATGAATCTTACTTTTTGGGTTATGTATATATTATATATCATGCCTTGCTAACATTGTAAAGATAGCCCCATGCTTTGTGACATTCTCACTATCCTTTTTCCTATTCTCAAATATTCCCTTTCCATATCTACTCGATGTTCAGGAGGAAATTAGTTTTCTATGAAAATATCTTTAAACACTCTTCATTCCATATTTGATACCTTTTCATTTTCCTTTTAATTTGGAATTAATGACCACTATTGATCTGAATCTTTTATGTGGCGATAAACTACAATGACAAATTTTTCCCTTCCGATACTCCCTAAAGCATGAAATATTTTCTCTAGGAAATATATCCATTTATCTGCTAAAAATGGATTTGTATTCCAATATAATTTTGGTGGGTTTTTACTCATGATGGGGTCTAACATTTATCCCCAACATTGTGGATTAGGGTGATCCATACGGGGAAGGTTATAATTCATAACCATAATGGGTTGTCCCAGTACGGTATTAAGTTGTTCAGTACCAGTTTCATCACCAACCCCACTATAATTATCTTGAATAAGACAGATATCCTAGCATGGATTATGTGTATTGATATGATTTCTATTAACTCTACTAGGCTCCATTTCTGAACAAATGAATACAATAGATTAATTTTTGAATCACAATGCATAATTCCAAACTTGTAAATTACTTAACATAAATTGAACAGTTTATACATACAATCCATAATCATAAATAAGTTTTCATTAGGTAATTATTTACTCATAAATAATTCATAATGGTTTTTAATGAAAATGTGAATTATCTTATGCATACCCCCCTAAGAGTGTCAAACGAGGTGCATAGTAAGGCTCGTTGTCATGTTCCAGTATATCCCAGGTCAAGCCCGAAACCCCACTACTACAAAAACGGGCAAGCAAAGCGCTACCATTATCAGCGCTAATCAAAAAGCGCTGATAAAGGATAATCTTTATCAGCGCTATTTAAAAGCGCTGATAAAGGGATGATTTATCAGCGCTTTTCTAGCGCTGATAAAGGAAAGGTTTTAACAGCGCTAGAAAAGCGCTGATAAAGCCCCCCTTTATCAGCGCTTTTCTAGTGGTGTTAAAACCTGTCTCGGATTTTATTAAAAGGAGGCCGATAGTCTCCTCTTTTTTATCGTTCCCTAAGCTCTCGCAGGACAGTACCCTTGCGACTGCTTCCTCCCCCCGATCTTCCCTTTGTCAGACCTCTGCCGTACTCTTTCTCCTTCTTCTCGACCCTCTTCCGCGGATCTTCCTCCCTTCCGAACCCTACTCCTCCTCTTCAACGGTTGGCGGCTCCTCCCGTGCACCCCTACTCCGGCGGTCGCGTCTTCCAGGCAGCGCAGAAGGCTCCCTCACCTCTTTAGACTTCCAATTTCTTCACCCAAGGTATGTGGATGCCCTAAATATTGTTTTTCAGTGAAGGTTTTTAAGTGGTTGTCATTTATTTGTTGCCTCTGCTTCCCCTCCTCCCTCTTTTCTGACTGAATCAATGTTATTCACTCTACTCCTGGTGATGATTTTTTTTTGCATATGTTTTCGCTTATTCGTTCTTCAAATCTGCTACTGCTGTGTGTTTTTTTGATTTTATTTTCCTTATGTTAGTAATGTTTATTTCTACTGCATCATGAATTTACTCCACTTTAACTTCAATTGGTTCTGTTACTGGTGTTTATAGTGAGTCACATTAGGGGGGGCTGGTTTGTAGGGGGTGTGAGGGGGGGCTGGTGTGTGCAGGGGTACGGGATGGGTAGGTTTGGTGTGTGCAGGCAGGGGGGGGGAGGGGGTTGGCGTGTGTAGGGGGGAGGCTGGGTTTGGTGTGTGCAGGCAGGGGGGAGAGATAGGCTGGGTTGGTTTAGTGTGTGCAGGAAGGGGGAGAGGTGACAAGATGGTTTGCAAGAGGGAGTGGGTAGGGGGCATGAGGGGGGAGGGAGGCCGGTTGGTGGTGCTGCTGGAGGGGGATGGGTCTGGCGTGCTGGTGGGGGGGGGATGACTGGTTTGTATGGGGCAGGCTGGTTTGCAGGGGGAGGTTGGCTGGCAGGCGCAGGGGTGCAAGGAGGCTGGTTGTGCAAGGGTGTAGGGGGGGGGGGGGGGTCTGGTGTGCAGGCATAGGGGAGAGGGGGGCAGGCTGGTTGGTTTGCAGGGGGAGGGGGAGGCTGGTGTGTGTGTGCAGGGGGGAGGGTGCGGGGGTGCAAGGCTGCTGCAGGCTAGTGTAAGGGCGCAAGGGTGCCATACAGGGGTGGAGGGGTGTTGTGCGGGGGTGCAGGAGGGGGGAGGGGAGGGGGCAGGGAGTGCAGGGGGAGGGGGGGCAGGGAGTGCAGGGGGAGAGGGTTGTTTTGTTGTATGGGGTACAGGAGGGGAGAGGCTGGTGTGCCTGGGGGAGGGGGACAGAGGGTGCAGGGGGCTGAAATTTTTGTGCAGGGGGGCTGAAATTTTTGTGCGGGGGGGGGGGGGGGGGGTCTGGGTTTTTTGTGCAGGGGTGTAGGAGGGGGGAGACTGTGTAGGGGGGAGGGGGCAGGGGGAGAGGGGTGTTCTGTTGTACAGGGTATAGGAGGGGGGGGCTGGTGTGCCTGGGGGAGGGGGGAGAGGGTACAGGGGGAGGGGGCTGAAATTTTTCTGCAGGGGGGCTGGTTTTTTTTGTGCAGCAGGCTGGTGCAGTGCAGGGGGTCCATCGGGTTGGGTCTAGGGGGGTTGGGTTGGAGTGGATGGTTCGGGTCCGTTGGGTTGGGATGGGTTGGATTGGTTTGGGTCGGGTTTACACATATAACCCGACCCAAATTGACCCAACCCTCGATGGGTTGGGTTGGGTTGGGTCCGTCGGGCATGCGACGGGTAACCCGACCCCACTGGGTCGGGTTGGGTCAGGTTGGTTGCTCCGGAAGCTTGTGACCCGACCCGAACTTTTTTGTTCGGGTCGGGCCTTGAAACACCTCCAACCCGACCCGACCCGACCCATGGACACCCCTAGTTTATATGATGCGCTATTGTGCTGTGTGGCGAACCTTCTTCATGTTGACTATAAAATGTAAAATTAATTTAGTAGATTATCATGTCTTAAATTGGTTAGTCATTGTGCACCAAACTTATTCTTTGGAGGTTGTATACCTTACTCGAATCACCCCCTCAGGGTGTGTTTCTTATAGGCCCATGACCCCTATTGATCTTTGGATTGAAATTGAACCACCTTTGACATGTGTTGATATATCCCATGCCCATGGGTTTATTAAAGGGAATTAATGATATTTATGTGTAATGGACACACCCATGGACTACTTGATCACTTATAAATGAATTATATAAATGTTGAATGGTAAGGCCATGTTCCTTAACCATTTTTAAACAATGTAGTGCTATTGATTATATACCTTGGACCCCATCTTACTAATTATCAGTTATAATACTTAAATTTATCAAATTAATTGATAAAATGCAAGGGTGATATTCCTTAGACTTGATCATAATATGATATGGATGTGATTACATCATTATTACCTTCTTTAATGAATATGATGTTTCATATTGATTATTTGGAATTAATAGACATGAACTTCCATATTGCTTATTCGAAATTAATGGAATTAACATTCTATATTGTTTGTTTGGAATTAATGGACATGGCGTTCTGTATTGCTTATTCAGAATTAATGGACATGAAATTCCTTATTATTTATTTGGAATTAATGGACATGACGTTCCATATTTCTTATTCAAAATTAATGAACAATATGCTCCTTATGGTTTACATGGAATTAATGGACACGACATTCGTTATTGTTCATTTGTAATTAATGGACATGATGTTCAATGTTGTTTATTCAGAATTAATGGTAATGAATAAAGATTGGATGGATGCTAATCATTTGACAATAGAGTATGAGAACAGAGTGAAAGAGTTCATCAAGTTTGCACAGTATCATCCAAAGGATCCTTCTCAACTCCTTTGTCCGTGTTTACGTTGTTGTTATTCTAGACTAATTACTCCAGAGGAGTTGGAAGAACATTTGATATGTCACGGAATAGATAGGAGTTATAAATGTTGGAATAAACATGGGGAAAAAGCGAATGTAGCTATTGGCTGGAATAAAACTGCATTTTATGGATCATCAGATATGATTACAAATATGGATAATGATGAAGGCCGTATAGAGGATGTGATTACAGATATCAATGATGATGAAGATCGTATTGAGGAAATGACAAGGACAGTTGAACATGAACTCCGTGATTGCCCAAAATTGTTTGAGAAGTTAAAGAGTTGTGCAAAGACGCCATTGTATGCTGGTTGCACTAAATATACTACATTGTCAGCTGTACTGAAGTTGTATAAATTGAAAGCAGGAAACGGATGGAGTGATGTCAGTTTCACGGAACTACTTGCTCTTTTGAATGACATGCTTCCAGAAGATAATGAGCTCCCAAGACGGACATATGAAGCTAAAAAAATGCTACACTCGATGGGTATGATTTCTGAAAGAATACATGCCTACCCGAAAGACTGTATATTGTTTCGCAAGGAGAACAAATCACTTACATAATTCCCAAAGTGTGGTGCTTCTCGATATAAGAAAGATGAACGCAGTCCTACGAAAGATGTATGGTACTTTCCAATCATTCCAAGGTTTAGGCGTCTATATGGAAGTGAAGAAACTGTAAGACAATTGTCGTGGCATGAAAATAAAAGAAATAAAGATGGATAATTACGTCACCCAGCCAACTCTCCTCAATGGAAGAGAATTGATCATGAGTATCCTGAAATTGGAAATGAGTCGAGAAACCTGCGTCTTGCGTTATCTACCGCTGGAGTGAATCCTTTTGGTTTTCAAACCAGCACTCATAGTACTTGGCCTGTTATGTTGGTAAATTATAACTTGCCACCCTGGTTATGCATGAAACGGAAATTCATTATGTTATCTTCGCTTATATCAGGACCAAAACAACCAGGTAACGATATTGATGTATATTTGGCTCCCTTGATCGATGATTTGATGTTACTGTGGGATTCAGGGGTTATTTTTTATGATGCTTATGAAAAAGAATACTTCACATTGAGAGTGTTGTTGTATGGGATGATAAATGATTTCCCTGCTTATGGAAATTTGTCAGGCTATAGCATTAAAGGAAGTCAAGGGTGTCCTGTGTGCGAAGAAGATATAGAATCAATTAGGTTGAAACATTCATCCAAATTTGTGTTTCTAGGACATCGTAGATTTCTAGCCCGTCGACATAAGTACCGATCTTGGACGACATAATTCAATGGAAGCTCAGAACAATGCAAAACACCGTCTCCACTAACAGGTGATCAGCTGTTTGAGAAAGTAAAAGACGTGAACACTGTTTTTGGTAAACCATTTTCGAAAAACCTTACGAAAATCGGTTGGAAAAAGAGATCAATTTTTTTTGAATTACCATACTGGAAATGTCTGTACGTCAGACATTT